>CM068303.1:47888241-48247182 GCA_034768395.1 Linum lewisii | reverse complement strand
TGAATAAACTACTACTTTATCTTAACTTTAGCTATATTTTCACCCAAAAAATTTAGCTCTATATGTCTCAAATAAACGTTCTCTCTGACTCACTCTCAATCCAGAATAACTCCAGAATTTCAATCCAGTCTAAGCCAAGGGATTTCTTTCAAGAACATGCTCTTGGGTGCTCAGGTATCAACGAACACGAAAGATAATTTTTTTGTTATCGGATGAATAAGATCTGGATTTGGACGATGATGCCTTACTAACAGGGTCCCGTCGGAGATCAAGTTGCGGACACGCAACAAATTTCGACAGTCGCTCATCTCCCGAAAATTGGGGAAAACCTTCTCGTACATGTTCGTCAATCGAAAAGATTCAACAGATTTGGGAAAATTTAAAAGTGTGATGGTCTATTATGTCGAATTAGGACATTATGTGGCCAAATTCAGTCATGTCTCAAACCATGAAAGAGCCTTGTACGAGGCCCAAGTACCAACGGTAGAAGGCTTACTCAACTTGAGCCTCAGTCTTATTAGTATAAGTTAGTAATTGGGCCTTACGGGTCCAGCAAGCGGATTTTGATAATTATCAGAATCACGAGGAGCAGGGGTTTAGGGTTCAAGCTCTTCTTCATCTCATTACTCAGCTTGGGCAAGCTATACAAAACAGTAATGGAATTGCAATCCGCTTGTGGAGGACGGGTTCCTATTTCTATTCTCCGATTCACAACTCCCAGCCACTCGTCTTATCGAATTGTGAGTACGTTGCTACTGATTCAGCTTTCATTCCCCTCAAATCAGCAACAGCTTTTTCTGTGTTCTCTTCATTTCTTATACTACCTGTTTCGGCTACTGATCTTGCATTTCTAGGGTTCATCCGTCCAATTCGGTGCCAGATTGGGAAGAGCTGGACTAGGAAACCTCACCAATTGTACGTTTTGCTTAAACCATCTATGTAGTTTTGGTTCCGTTCAATTTCTGCACTCTCATTTCTGTTGTTATCCGGGTCATGTTTGCAGCTGGTTCGAAGGGGGTATTGAGGAGATTTGGGTTACTTAGCCTGAAGAGAGATTTTGGTATCCGTGCTTCTAGCATCTCTAAATCCAATGACGCTGTGGGTATAGATTTGAAACCTTCGGAGAAGAAAGGTTCTGTGCGGGCTGATACTGATTGCTTATTCTATGGAGACGGGGCAGTTGGAGGGAACTCGGGTTCTGTATCGTTTTGTGGATTGAATCACCAGAATGTGGAAGAATGGAGATTGGTTTCAGCGAATTTGAAAGCGGATTCAGTACCCTCTTTCCTTTGGACTTTGGGGCCAGTTGTGTTGATATCGTCCATAATTGTTCCCCATTTCTTCCTTGATAATGCTATCGATCGACTCGTTAGGGATGTGGTTCTTGCAGGTAATCATTTTTGAATGCTCGATGATTATGTAGGCTGTTAGTTTCTATCCAGTTCCATTCTTGCTTGCTTGATGTTCACATTTTGTTTAAAAAAACTTATTAATCTTTGGACATGCTATGCAGAGATCGTGAAAGGACTGTCTTTCGAGACAGTGTTTTACATAGGTTTATCAATCTTTCTGGGAATAACTAACCGGATACAGAAGCCTTACATGAAACATAGCTCGAAATGGTGGGGTCGAATTACCGGCCCTTCATTTTTCTCAACGGTAGGCTCAACTGCCAAGGTATTGCAGATTTTGGTACCCATCCTGGTAATAGGGTTTGCCTGGCCTAACGTTGGTCTGCCAGCGGCGGTTGCTGTTATCCCATATTTAGCTGGGTGGTTTGCCCAGGTGTTGTTTGAGCTCAATATGAGTAGACCCGGTTCGTCTTGTCAGCCATTAGTCCCCATCATATTCGAGGTACTTCTTTAGCTCTTGATTCGATTAGCAAAGTAGAATGGTGTGTCGTTTGCTTGTGTTATTTCGGTGGGTTAAGATACCAGCTTGAATGTAACGGAATGTATGTATTGTGGACACCAGGTGTACAGAATCTATCAGTTGACACACGCTGCATATTTCGTGGAGAAGCTGCTGTTCACGTTGCGAAAACTCCCAGAGTCTCCGGAGCTGATGCAAAAGGGAAGGGCTTTGGTTTCAATGGTGTTGGTGTTCCAGATGCTTGCTGTGGTTGGCTTCTGGGCCTTGATCACATATCTCATGACACTGTTACCTACGACGCCTGTTGCTGGATATCACTCATATTGATTTCATATGTTTGTTGTACGACAGAGAAACATTATGTAGAGTAGGCATCTTTTAGCTCTTTCTTAAGGAACTTTGATAGTTTGTATCAATAGAAAGCATGGACACTTTCACCTGTTGTGAATTGCAATTATAACCGTACATTTTATGAAAGGAAAATCCGAGTACTAACCGTTTCTGATTGTTGGCGCTGAGTTAGCCAGTTGGGATTCGGTTCAAGAAACTTGGGTTATTTATATGTTCTGGGAATATCCGAAATTTCAACAATTGTGTGATGTTCGGTTGAAACATGATTCAGATCCAGGTTAATCAGCATTCGGCAACTGTCACGTGGGAGGCTTGCTGTTACTAAACCTACTACGCCAAACGGACGATGCAGAACGACCTGGACGGAGAAAAAACCATGTGGGACGTGTTCGGCTACCAAGTCCCCCTATGGCAACGCGTTAGCTATTCAGAGCCAAAAAGAAAAGGGGAAGAAAAAAGAAGCACGACCAAACTAAATAGTGTAAAGGTCAAAACTTTGGACCAATAGAAACCTCCCCAGCAAGGCAGGAAGAAAGCAAGAAGGAGCCTTTTCCCCAGTAGTAATAATCATTTGTATTATAAAAAATCCACAGGCTGCATTCTTCTTCATTCCAGAAAAAAAAACCCTTTTCCAAGCTTTGACAGAACAGAATGGCTACCACAGCAAGGCTGCTTAGTGCTTCCTCAAAACCTGGACTACACCATTTCTCTTCTTCTTCTGTTTCTTCCTTTTCATTTGGGAAATGTAGAGTGGTTGATAATGATTGCAAGAGAAAATGCAGTAATATGGTGTTGTTGGGGCGGCCTGTTAAGGCATCATCATCATCATCAGCTGCTGATACCAAGACAAAATCGTCAGTAGAGTTAAAGACGGCGGAGCCATGGATTGATGTACAAGATCTGGTAAAGTTGTTGTTGACAGCCAGACCTGCTACTGCTGCTGTTGTAGAACAAAAAGAAAGGAAGAAGGAAGGGAAGTTAGAGATGCAGATGGTGATTGAGAGAAGCATCTTTGATTGTCGATTCTTTGCCCTTTTGGCTGTTGCTGGATCCTTGATTGGCTCTGTTTTATGCTTCATTGAGGTACTCTACTCATCAATTTTTACCACCATTGTTCATGATGTATTAATCAAGATGCAGAGCTGACATGAAGTTATTGAAATGCAGGGTTGTTTTCTTGTGGTGGAGTCTTACTTTCATTACTTCCACACACTGTCTACAAGCTTGGATCAAGGGCATTTGATGAAGCTTCTTATTGAATCTATAGGTGTGTGTTCTTCTTACTACTAGTACTGCTATTTCTGCCTACCTAATCTCAAACTAATATGCATTTTTCTATGGGGTTGTGCAGACATGTTCTTGGTGGGAACAGCCATGCTTGTATTTGGGGTTGGGTTACATGCCATGTTTGTTGGCTCCAAGAATTCGGAGGGCGACAAGAAACAGATATGGTTACCAGCTTCACACTTATTTGGGCTCTTCCATTTGAAGGTAACAGGAGAATGAATGAGCTTGATGATGGATTGAGGTTTGATGAATCATCAATGGTGTTGACTGAGTTGAAATTGGTTTGATGCAGTACCTACCAGGATGGGTGGAAACAGAGTCAGTTTCGGAGGCCAAGTCGAAAATAGGACACGCAGTGATGATGATACTTCAAGTGGGGCTACTGGAGAAATTCAAGAACATACCTTTGGTCACAAGCTTTGACCTCGCCTGTTTTGCTGCAGCGGTTCTTGTTTCTTCTGCTTCTACATTCCTCCTCTCTAAACTATATGTCCACCACGACCAACACGGGTGAGGAAGAAACATATGAATCAATATCACAACAACAGACACACTGCAGGATACTACTGGATATATATATATAATAACTTAACTTACAAACAACCAAGCCACTCATGATACAGTTTTGTTCATTTTTTTTTGATAAAGTAAAGAAGCAGCATATCATGTATGTGTATATACGTGTTATTTGAATTCTTCTGTAACGTGAATAAATGGAAGAGGGGGTGGAGAGATCGATCAACCCGTCGTTCGTTACTGTACATGAAACAAGAATCCTTTGTTTAGTCATTACACTAGACCCAGCAACCAGCAGAGATTGTGCTTGCTGAGAGTGTCGCTGATCATGTGCTTACAGTTACAGCCATTTCTTGGTCGTATCACTTTGTGAGATTACAGTTACAGACTTACAGCCTTTGTTGCTACTTGTCAACTGGCCTGACCCATTTGAGAGCATGGATTGTTATTTACTTGTTTGGTTTATTCAGAACCCAATTTCTTCGTCGTATCGCTTTGTGAGATTAAAAACTGTATGTGGCAGTAGCAAGCAATGATTATTATTCGTTTGGTCGCATGTGCTCGGAAGAAGTTCTGACCACAAGATGATGTAGCAAGGATTTGGTATAACATCTTGTTGTTATCTGTTAAGTTGAGATAAGAAAGCATTCCATTAAATTAAACATAGTTTAAGATAGTTATCCAACCAACAGGTAAGTTCTCTTAACAAAGGATGAAATTTGAACGAAAGAAGAAAAGAACATAAGCTGATAAGCACATTCATCAAGTAAGGAAAAACATATCTGTAGGCTGTCACGTTGAAATTACTTTCACCAACCCATCATTACCTAGCAGATGGAGGACAAATGACTTGCACCCACCAAGATTTTAATTATGTGGATGATAATCATGTGGAATTAATTGGGTAGGGAAACTAATTTGTGTTTTTATCAAAGAATCCAGCAGGTAAGTAATGAATGATACATGTTTAGTGTTTTAACAAAGGACTTATTTTTGTTACCTCTCTGTCTACTAATCATAGAGTTGGAGTTTGTGTACGGTACACCATTACAACTTACCAACAACACAAAGATAAATACTTGCAAACTTATTCGTCATACCGAACACAATAGTACAAATAAAGTAAACTACAGTGTTTGTTAAATACTTGCAGCAACAACAACACGAGGGTTGATTTGATACAACTGGGTAGCATTATAAAAAGGAAGGTAGACGTTTCTGAATGAATGAAATATTGGCAACTTACACTTGCTAAATAATTACAGGCCAGCAACATACTTTTCGAGCAGATCATTATAGTCTCTGTGTGCAACATACTAACGATCTATTTTTACAAAATGAAATGTAGGGATTCTTTACATGGAAGCCAACAGTTCTCTCATTTCTGATGCCGAAGGAATCGTCTCATTCGGATAGATTTTTGCAACCAGTTGTACAAAACTTTCATACTTGTCCAGAAACTCCTTCTGCACCAACAAACCCCAGTGAACAAATGGGTTCCATGAATCAGCAGATGGAAATGGTGACGGCCATTGAAAGTTGCAGACGACACAGTTAAGAAAGAAACCAGTTAATGAACTTGCATAAATTAGGCAAAAAAACATTACCTTGCATTTGTCCCACAGTGAAGGTAGTAGCTCTTCCGAGGCCAAGTTCTTCTGCAACTTCTTGTACATTGCGCTTATAGACTTGTCAACCTGTTTCCAGAAAGCAAAAGCAAGGCTTTGATTTCTGCTTCAAAACTAAGTGTCTAAGGTAGGCATCACTCAATCCACTTACTCCTGATAGACTATATTTTATCATCTTTCGTAGATCCATCTTCGATAATCCAAGCTGGAAAGGAATCTGTCAAGGAGAAAAAACCAAAGGGGAAATTAAACTAACCTAATGGCACCATCGACAACATTGTAAGGCTAAATAATTTCAACTTGCAGCGACGATCAGATAGCTAAGAACTAGGGAGTGATGCAGCTGACTGTTTTCTAAAAACCTACCTCCTCTGGAGTTATAGTGTACATCAGATCCTCAATCCTGCGAGCAAACTGGAAAAGTCGTTCGAATTGCTGCAGTTGCCGAATTGAACTTCGAGTTAGTCAACAAGGAAACAAGTAGGTTAAAGACTGCATGAATCGCTTTCAGACATAGCAAATGTCTTACAGACTGCATGAAACAGAGTTGAAGAATGAGCAGCAATATTACTTACATAGTAAATAATCATGCTGATATGGCGTGTACAAGCTTGCTCATAAGCTTCACTTGCCTGGTGATAAAATTTGGCTAAAGTTGGAACTACATTGGCTAGGTCATATAAGCTGCGTGCAACTACTTCTAATTAGCATAAATAATATTCAAGAAAGTAATTCGTGTCATTTCCGCGATAAAATTGCCCAAAGCATTAAGAGAAAAGGCCCACCTGTTTTGAAATGCAGCATAATTCTCCAAAAGGAATATGTCCGAATATTTTGGATCTGTTTGTGCAATCTTCTCCAATGTCGCAAACATTATACTCACCTGTCAAAATCACATCATTTAAATCAGTGGTAATTACATGGTTTCATGTATTGTATATCAACAGAGAAATTTGGAGGGAGACAAAGATATCCACTGGTACTTACAAATTTAGTATATGCCTGATCAACTAAATCCCTAGACTGCCCCTGGATGTACTGCTCCATTCGAGTAGCCAGAGTAGCAAATCTATGCAGAAAAGGACACATCAACCACATGCATGATAAAATTTCAATAATCTTGGAGATGTAAATTTCCAGACGATCAGATCGATTCACTTTCACTCCTGGCTGATATATTAAAGGGAAGTTTATCACAGACAATAGAATCAAGTTAA
This sequence comes from Linum lewisii, assembly GCA_034768395.1. Classification (NCBI taxonomy): domain Eukaryota; kingdom Viridiplantae; phylum Streptophyta; class Magnoliopsida; order Malpighiales; family Linaceae; genus Linum; species Linum lewisii. The sequence continues at coordinate 48,240,311 of CM068303.1, read as the reverse complement.
TCGGCTATGAGCAACCTTGGGATGTAGGATAAGACTCCCATCTGCCGCACATTACGCTCATTCCTCTCTATCTGGTGGCAAGCTTCATCAACAAACTGCACCAAAAATTGTAAGCCAAAATATTCTAGCACACTGAATAAATGAACGTCAGTGGTTGAGATATGTTCAGAGTCAAAACATACACGACTGAACTGCATGGAAACCCTAGACTCCAGATCACCAAGCAAGAGACGCACAAATCCTGCTGCATCAGCTTTCTGACCAGAGAGATAACGTTCGGTTATCCCGTGCATTGATATGCAGCGTAAAGGATCAATCTTGTATGCCCAATCCACAACAGCATAAAAGTCCTCCTGGAAATTATAGATTTGTATGGCAAGTTACAACGATGTTGAAGGGAATAAAATAATCACATCTCATACATTCGTATGTAAGACTTAAGATGGTTAGTTCATTACTTGGATTCCATCAAGTAAGTCCTGAAGAGATGCATTTAATGCAGCAAGATCTGCAGTACTTTTTCCTACAATCAAGTTATTATGTTTAGCTGAAAAGATGAAGAAAACGGTACAAATAAGAGAAAAAAGACTTGTGAAGGGGTATTAGCAAGTACCAGCTTTGCCGTCATTGTCATCAATGTCCATGATCCCCAAATCATCATCGTCATCATCATCATAACTTCCACCTTTATTTCCATTAGCAACACCCCCGGGTGGAACAAGCGCAGGGACCTCAAAGCACATGAAGTGTGCAAAAAAGGAACTCTGCAGATTAAGGCATGCAACACAATTAATAATATGCAAAGATCAGGACTGCCTATACACTTGTGTCACAAGAGTATAACCTCATCGACGAGAAGTGGGATAAAGATGGTGAGCATTTTAGCATACGCCTCCGAAACTGCTGAAGTATCAGAAGTCTGTGCACTTTGGTTGGAGCCCGTAGATGCTTCAAGCCACACAGTGGGATTTCTTGATGCCTTGGTGCTGGCACGAAGCTCATTAGCAAATTCACGTGCCTGCAAAATAATAAGTTAGGATGTTGACAAATTAAAAAAAAAATGATTTCTGTTATCCTTACATACACTAAGATGGGCACTCAAATATAAAAATTATGTGAAAAGAATCAAAAGAATCAAGATAAACTTGAAACGCAGTAAAAAATTAGCATCGCCTGACCTCCCGACGAAGAAGCAAGTTAAGGGAGCTACAGTATGCTTTCCTCAATGGACCCAAGCAATTCTTATCAAGACTCTGAAAAATGAAAATTGGATCATTAAAGGAGAAGAAATTTAAACACTAGAGAACAAATAATTAGGAAAGCACGGAGAGCCAAAAATAGAAATCTAACCTTTAAATGTTGAAGAAGACGAGCATATGTCCTGCATTTGTACCTCAAATCAGCATGATCTGGCCTCTTCAGTTGTCCCCGCTGTTTCATCCAAACACAAAAGCAATAACTGAAGGTTCATGTTCCAAACTCAACAAAACCTAGAGAGAAAAACCAACACTTAATACCTGAGAGAAATAACTCTTGTCACTTATCATGAAATCAACCAAACTTGCAAAGTAGTTTCTCAGAAACTCGGAGGCGCGTCTGACAAATGTAGCTTTAAGTTTCTCAAGTTCAGCTCGCTTCTCTCGGACCTGTTTAATGTTGAATAGTATGTAATACGATGTAGAGAGAGAATTGCACACAATATACATGATAAAGAAAATTTTGTTTCTGCCTACAATGCTGAGTGTTATTTCTTAGAATGCAAAAAAGTTGCATTTTTGTATTGTGGAAAGACACTTCTTCTGTATTGCAGATTAAATAATATTCCGTCATTCATTCAAAAGAAAAACTACAAGGATGCACAGGGATGAGCCATTGCATGAATGACGTGATATTGCCAAAAAAAAAAAAACAGGATGAGGAAGGTCAGAAAACATACAGCACGCATGTTAGCATAGACAGGATCCAAATTAGGTACTTCTAATCCATGTAGAGCACGAGTCAACCACTCACATGCTTCAATGTTTTGAAGCATGCGTCCTTCATCAAATGTACCCCCTGTCAAACATGCTGCATACTAAAGCCAACACAAACCTTTAATGGATGCTATATGATGTTGAATTATTGGAAAAGCCTTAAATGGACACAATAACACAACATACTTCAGATGGGACACGCAGCCGTTCGACGAGCTTATCAAGTTCTTCAATAAGAGCTTTATTATTAACAGACTGCATTTCCAATGTGTTGTTGCGGATTTCTATCTGAAGATTAGGTAAGACATCAAAACATGACACAAGCCAATTTGATTAATGTATACCAGGAACTAAACAGTATTTGTAGCACAGATGAGCGTCCTAACATGGGAAATCAAATCAACGCCTTATAAAATCTTCTTTTAAACCAAAGAGTAGCAAGTCTTGCACAAACAACGAAAAGAAATAAATAAGCGATTGGAGCGTTACATCCTTCAGTATGATGTTAAAGCCCGTTTCAACAGAAGGGTTGGAGAGACCCAATGACAACTTGAGCATGGAATTGATAAAATTGTACATAAAAGGACAGTGGGACATATAAATAATGAAGGATTTACTAACAAAAACTGTAAGTTAGCCTGTCAAAAAAGCTTACTGATTCAATATCTTGCCGCATGTGCCTAAGTTTCACATTAAAGATGCCTAACCATTCATCCATGTCATCAACACAACTTGTTGCCACATCAAGCCCTTGTAACACCTGGAACACCCACAGATGAACTCAACTCAGAAACACTAGGGGCAGGAAAATGCAAACATCAGCAATCTCAAATAATAATATGGAACAGCACACAACAAAAAGATCATCAAAATGGCATTTAAAATCATAGTACACACAAAAAAAATGTATAATCTCTTGTCTCTCCCACATGAGCACACACATCTGGACTCTATTACGGTGTTAACATGAAACATACTTGATCTATCAAAGGTTCACTTTCCAAGATGGCATGAACATTTGCTGCTTCCAGAGCTAGAAGCTCGCGCTTCAATCGTTCAGAAAATGCCTCAGCTTCCCCAATACCCATGACATAACTGCATAAAATCACATGTTACAACTACTACATATTTATCGAGGATCTTCACAAATTAGGAAGGGTAAGAAGGCTCAAAGACAAGTAGACTAGTCTACAGTTAGATTATAGGAAGTGTGCTTGACCATTAGAAGGAAAAAAATCAGCACTACAAAGGTGCACAGGGTATCATAGCCTCTAACCAACATATGTCATATCCTTCAAGATTCAGATACATAGTGCAAGTAATTTAATCAACATGAAATTCAGCATAAATTTGTTGGTCGTGCCAGCTCCTCACTAGTAACTGGACCACATTTCTTCGGTTGTGAAGTTAGTTCAAAAGGTCATGCAAGTGTCACAGAGAAAAAACTGTACAAAGGGAATAAATCCATGACAGATCCATCTATTGTTTCAAAAGACATGAAAGACTTCAGACTAAGATCACCAGTGAATTCAGAACAGAAGCCATCAGTGAACTTAATATACACAGGCATGCCTAGATACAGAACTAGCATAAAGGAATCCCTGCCATTTCAAGTTGATCAACACAACTTTGATGATTTAATCTAAATCATGTCTGCTGCCCTCATACTCCTACAAATAAATCTTCAGCTAGACTACTTGCTGAAAGATGGATGAAGTACTTACGTGTCGAGAAGAGCTTCCATGTCTTCTTCCTCTGCTTGGGAAACGAGTTCTCTTTCAACAGTCACTTTCATGTCACCCTCATCCATATGAGCAGCAACAGGGCCATCATGTTGAGTCCTTTGCTTTGTGACAGTACCTGTGTTTTCCTACACCAGAAGTAAACTTGAGGATGGAATATACCAAATCTAAGGAACTAAGAAGAATACAAGATCTAAATGGTGAGAGGAAGCACAAAATTCAAATGCACACCTTAGCCCATAAAGCCATTTCTACAACATCTAAGCCAACAACTTTAGGAAGACGGCCAAGAACTTCTTGGAGACGTTTAAGATACAAAACAAAAGACGGTTCCTGCCAGAAAGTTTATAAACAACAATTGCAAATAAGTTTCTCAAGTTAGAAGGCATCTTTGGGAACCATTTTTGTTCTCAAGAGGGCTGAATATAGTCTTTGAAGACAGGCCTACCTATCATCGACGCTACGCATTGTCCATTGGGGAGGAGCAACACTCTGGCTTCTGAGATTATCAAATCCCTGGAAAATAAAGTTTGTTAGAACTTGTCATCAAAGAAGGAATGAAGGATATAAAAAAACATTTAAAGGAGCGAAGTTTCCATATTATCTTCAAGTACTAATCATCCTGTATAGCAACCCAACCATTTATCCAACTATAACATTGATCTAAAAAATCCTGTAGGTGGACCTCACTGGCCAGGAAAGATGGTAATTACCAAAGTAAATGTACATCCACTAGGATCATTAGCTACAACCTCCACCTTTGAAAGATGCTTGAGCTTATACAACTTTGCCGGCTGCATCAAAGAAAGGGAAAAATACATATAAATAATTGCAAGGACAAACACATACTTAATACTTATGCAGCTTTCTTAAAGCAATTTATGGCAGGAAGTGATTTTGTTATGTTGGATTGCTATCTAATCCCTGACAGTCCTATTCTTGAAAACATGAGAGAACATAGAATTGTAAGTTCATGTTTCTGAAGTGAAATGTATTTTTTAACAAACATTTAGGATGGAAGGTGAAACAAGTAAAGTGCCTTATCTGGTTTTCGATCTGGATGCGATGCATCAGTTTCCATATTATGGAAGTTACAAAGTCTTAGATGTCGACTACTGTCAGAATAAGGAAGCCAACAGTACAAGGAAGTAACGTTGTTTGAATTCCAAGGTCCACCACATCATCTCAAGCGAACCTACTATGTATACTGTAATTATTATTGGAAATGAACGATCTAAGTGGAAATGGACATACTTCAGGACCAGTTAGATTAATGCATACACTACCTTAGAAATGAGCGATCTAAGTGGAAATGGACATACCTCAAGGATTCCACCGGTGGAGTATTTCATTACTCTAAGAAATGCTTTTGTTTGCGAACCCTTTTCTTTAGCTGAAATATATAGAAGGCAGTCATTGATGATACTCTTAAATTAGGCGAAACATCTGCTCTTAAACATAGTCTCTCAGTCGAACATGAAACTAGTATACTAGTATAGTGCTTCGTATTCCCTGAGATCGACACATTCACCTAGCGTAATGCTACTAACCACAATTCCTAAACTCATTATAAGCGGTCCAACTACAAATTCAGCAACGTTTCGAAAATTTCTCAGTTACAGAAACGCTTGGACGTTGTTTAACCACAGCTACTACTAACTAATTCGAAATTCACTCACCCCGTATCATCTTTCCAGGAAGCGAAGCAACGATAAAATTGGAACAGTGTCCACGAACAAAGGCTAAACTAAGAAATCGGAAGCTGAACAATGTAAGAGAAGAGATAGTGAGACATACTGGAGAGAGCAAGAACCCTGGGTTTAGCCATCTGCCGGCCTAATTTGCCGGATTTGCCCCAGACACCTCGGCTCTTGGCGACGCGGATCGACATGACAACCTTCTGCTTGGTGGTTTCAATAGCTGCCTCGCAAGCCTTCCGTAGTTCCGAATCGTCGACGCTGGATTTCGCCATTTTCGAGCTCGCAAATAGGCTGGTGAAGCTCCAAGGCCGGTGAGAAACAGAGAATCTTCAAATCAAGGAGAGGGAGAGATCAGCAAGACTGACAAGTCCACGCCGCTCACCCTCCTTTTTTTCTGTTTCTTTTTCTACCCAATTTCTGTTCTTTCTTTTCTACAGTTTTTCTATTTTACAAAAGATATTTACTAATACGACGTAGGATGTGGATGATGGTATTGGTAGCTTTACAGCTGTTCACAATGCCAGAGTTTCAGTGGGCTTGGATTGTTTTCATTTCCTTTGCAATGGACCATTTATTGGGCCCCTCTCTGCCCATTTCATTTGGAAACGATATTTTATACTAATATATTAATAGGGACATGAATTACATGAAATTATGAATTGAAGTGTTGCTGAACTTTACCCAAAAAAAAAAAAAAAAAAGATAGTGTTGCTGAAATATTATTTTCTAAATTTGAATGCTCCTCATGCAATGCATTGCTATACTTGTTATTCAAATCTTAATAATCATAATGGTGGCATGGTATATTTGGTTTTGACACATAGGTTAGAACCCTTCTCACAAATTTCCACATCATCATTCAATTTTTAAATAAAAAATTATTTATTTTTTCTCTTTCCTTTCATTAAATGTTGAATACTTTTAAATTAAATACTTCATGAATGAAAAAAAAAGATTATATTAACATAAATTGATAAATGAATAAGAAATTTAAATTTCTAATATATTTAAATTTATGAAATAAATAGTATACTAATTGTATACAAATATTTCATTAGAAATATCACTTCTCTAATAACTATTCATTTTATTATATTTGTGTTTAACTCTTTATATATTCTATACATGAAATAAATAAAAATGATATCTTATAATTTTTCTCATAAAAAATATTTTATAAATATTGACAGGTTAAATAAGATTAACTTCAATAAAATATACTTCAACTAAGATTACACAAAGATAATAAGAACAAAAAAGGATTAAATACTGAATAAAAATTATCATCAACTTCTTTTAGAGGTGTCAGTGGTGCATACTTGCCCGATGTTGATTGTTTTAACTACGATATGGATTTTTATATTCATATGTTACTAAAATTTGAAGTTCTTATTTGATGGGTCGATGGTCTTGATCATGTATAAAGTTGGGTCATGTACGAGTTTGTTTGAAATATTTGGAAGAATTATATTTATTTTTTATACCATTAGAGTATGTTGATTTAGGAAAGTAGTTAGGATTCACTAGATCACGAATTAATACGATTATTTGAGTTTGAGATGTTGTGGGTTCATTGATCGGTTGGAGTGAAATCATTGTGTAGTAAAAATGTATTTACGGGTCGTTTGGATGGGTGATTTGGGAGGAGGAGATTTCAAATGTCTAGAGACTTAAAATAGCATGAGAATTGAGGTCCCCTTGCTATTTGAAAAATAGATTGTTTGGTTAAATGATTTGAGAGATTATTGAAGGAAGAAATTCAGAAAATTAAAAACTAAAAATTAAATTCACATTACAAATGACAAAAATATCCTTCATTAACATTGTGAATAGGGGAATTAGTTGAGTGCAACTAGTAAATTTGCCTCAAATCTCTCTCAAACTCCCCAAATCTCTACTTTTGTGTGGTGATTTTAAAATCACTCTCAAATCTCTATGGGCCCACCAAAGAGATTTAAAATCTCTCCCAATCTCCCTACAATTTTGTAGCCCAAACAAGTGATTTTATTGAAATCTCTAGGGAAGGGATTTTGGCCCCAAATCACCCAAAATCCCCACCCCAAATCTCTAATACAAACAATCCCTTAAAGTTTTTTCATAGTTCATGTTGGATTTAGAGGTTGTATGCCAGCTAAATGGACTAGGTTTTAGTTTAGTTTAATAAGTAGGTTAGTCAAGTCACATGTTGGTCATATTTTGAGTTGAATAGTCACATGTTTGACCAACGACTTTGATGGTAAGTTAAGTGAAATGATGGCAGATAGCAAGCAATGGTATCTGACTAAAAAAGAAGAATGATGTTCAAACAATAGTGACAATTACACATGCCCGTCCTGTTACCCACACACATAAACAATTTAAAAAAAATATCATTAATATCATTAAATAAACCGGCCAATGGCCGGGTACAAAACTAGTATCAATTTAAGAGTTCTTGTAATATTTAAGGGGTCGTTTGGTACAGGGGATTGAGAATAAGGGAAAATATGAAAATATGAGAATGGTGGAAGAGTGTTTGTTAAAAGTTGGAGGATGTTACATTACATTGTTTGGTATGTATATTAGGTAGGGCTGGGAAATCGGTTAAGGTTAAAGGGTAAAAAAAATTGACCGACCGATTTCGGTTAACCAATGGTTAACCGATGGAATTATCGGTCGGGGGATCGGTCAAAAGCATTTACATATTTCGGTTATCGGTTAAAAGTGGTTAACCACTAGTTAACCGGTCTGACCGAAAATTAGTTTGGGTAAAATTTTTAGGGTTAGTCACTCACTCTCGGCGGCAGTCACTCACTCTCTCTCTCAATTTCTCTGAGTCTCGACTCTCTCTCTCGACGACGCGGCGACTCCGTCGATCTCCAGTGTCCACACCACACACCACTGGTCGGCGGTCGCCACTCGCCGCCACCACTGCCCCAGCCATCCGCGCCGCTCCAATCGCCAGCCGCCAGTCCAAGTTCAATCAGCTCCGGACGATTCCTCATTCACCAGCCTTCCTCCGCCGTCCATCTCCATCACCGCGACGATCTCACCACATTCACCGCCGGTAAGCTCTCTTTCTCTTCTTCTATTTTGTTTTCTTATCCTCTCGCAGCTATCTCTCAGCCTCACCTATCTGAACTCAATGCTTGCTTGCTTCAAATGAATTAGGAACATAACAGGGGAGCTCGATTTCGAAGTTTCAACTAGTCTCATCTCATATCATCATGGAAAGGTATGTTTCTCCTTCCCTCTCCGATTACATTCATTCCATATTGTCCGATTTAGGATTGTCCGATTTGGATTGTCCGATTAGTTTGAATTAGCATAGTTAGCAGATGCCCTGGAATTATCATATCATAACAAGTTAACAACCAATCTCATTATGAGACTCTCATATTAATAATGTAAAGGGTTGGTGTTTAAACTTTAAACTGTCCTCCTGCCCTGGAATTAGCAGATGGTCTGTTTCATGATGCTCTTGCTTGTTTGTACGAAAAATTGTGTTCTAGTGCTAGTCTTTAATCTTTATCCTTCCTGAGCTGTCGTTGTACTTCTGTAGTTCTGCAACTTAACAGTCAGTTTAGGGTTACTGTTGTTCTGAATTGATACTGTGCAGCAGATTATCTGTTTCTGCAATTAAACCACATGAGATACACAGCTGAACCAAAGCTGATTCCCTTTAATAATGATATTGGTTTAATCTGAATTATAGCAGAATTACCTGCTCTGGTTGCAGGTTATAATGGTCTAAAATTTGTTCATATAACAAATGATGCTGCATTAGTACCAAAACCCCTCTTTCCTTGTGTGTTCCCTAATGCTGTATTCATGGAAGTGATGCATAAGTGACCTCTGTTGTGTTTACATATTCTGTTCATGAATACCAAAACTATGGTTCAACTTGAATATTGCCAACTGTGTGTGTTAAGCTATCTAATGAAAAGGCAACCATGACCACTACAATGTTGCATGCTATTCATCATAAAGGGATGAACATGATACTTTATTGCCACTACTCACAACTTCTCATGGAAAAACATACACCAGATTCTCACAACTTCTCAATTTGTTTCTTTCACTAGGTTAGGTTGAACATCTGAGCATTTATCTGCACTAATTTCAGTTTCTTGTTAGAATAATACCAATAAACACCTACTGTCCAATTTCAGTTTCTGTCTTAACACCTAATTTCAGTTTGTATATGTTAAGTTAACACCTAATTTCAGTTTCTTTTTGGTTATGTGGAGATAATAAATGGAGATATATTAGATGGCACATTTGTATATTTGTATCATCATCATCCATGATCCATTCATTTCAAATTAACATATGTGTTTTTTGAAACTTCAGAAATTGCAGCTCTTAACATTAGTGATTCACAACTACCACCCCCACTTGAAGATGTTGTGATCACTTCTGCTTCTACAATTGTTCGTCCAATTGTCAACCAGTTTGTCAAACCAACTACATCCACTGGCGGCGGTTCAAAACTTCCAACAGTCCTACAAGCTGCGGATGAGGAGGATGACAATGAGAGTGAGACTGGCGAGGAGGAGGATGATTATGTGAGCGAGCCTTGCATGGACGGGGCAGAGGATGACGACGGTGGAACCTTTAATATGGTGTTTGATCTTTGATGTTTGAATATTATTATATTGTGTTTGGACTTAGTGCGTTTGTGTTGTGTGACTTATGCCATGTGTGTGCTACTTTATCGTTATTAACTTATTATGTGTTGTATTCTAGACTACTACTACTCTAGAATGGTGGTGCTTCTATTGAACACTTGATGAATATTATCTGGTATTATGCATGTATTTTCAGGTAAAGACTAAGGAGGGACTGCAATCATGCAGCTGGGAAAGCTCCCGAAAAAGTCTTATGTTGCAAAAAATTTTAGATAATGTTAGTACAAAATCGGTCGAAATTCGGTCAGTAGGTCAAAATCGGTCGAAATTCGGCTCGTCGATTTTCGGTCATTCGGTCAATATCGGTCAGTCGGTCAGAACTAGGTCGGTTAACTTTTCGGTCGGCCAAATGTAAAAAAAACTCGGTAGGTCAATTTTTGGTTTTGACCAAATCGGTCAAAAACCCAACCTTGAAATACTCGGTCCGGTCAAAATAAATTTAGGGGCGGTTAACCGATTTTCATCGGTTTTTTATGGCACCGACCGATTCCCAGCCCTAATATTGGGTAAAGAAAATAGTAGGGAAAGACAGTGGGACCCATTATTCTATTTAGGGAAAGACAGTGGGACCCATTATTCTATTTGGGGGAAGTCAGAAATTCTGATGAAAGTAGAAATTATTAGAATGCACATTCTGGAGACAATTAAAAGTTAGTGTCTACTATTGTGGAACACTTTTGGTGGTGTTTGGGATTTCCCTTAATGAAATCAACCATTACTCAAAAAAAAAAAAAAAGTTCTGAGTATCTGAAATACAAAACTTCCAGCTTCATTAGATAGTAAACAAACAATGATATCACAGAATACAGAGTTTTCAAGAAACATAGCTGGATTTCCCCTATACCAAACGACCCATAAGTGTTGTTAGGACCGAACTGGCGTTGAAATGGATTGATGTCTAAAAATTTGTTCAAAAAATCATTCTCATTATTGTTGTAAAAATTAAAATATTAGGTACTTATTATATTTATAAACAGTAATTCAAAACAAAACTCAATAACATAGTAATTCAACATTCATTATTGTTCAACTTGTAATTCGTATATATATATGATATATCAATGTTTCACATTTCAGTTAATTCAATAAATTGTCAAAATTGGACCCAATGGTTTGAATGGTGTAGGAGGTCCGTTTTAATGTATGAATGACATCAAACCATAATATCATTTTAAAAAAATTATTTGAACGAACCAAACCAATCTGACAAAAAATGTTTTTTTTTTTCGAAAATAGCCTCATCTTATTAATGCTCAATCAAACAAATGTCTCTCAACACGCTATCCAACCAACTCGGAGGTATCAACCCAAACGAGGGCGACGGGAAAAGATATGACCGCCTAGCTAACATATGAGCGACCATATTACCACCCCTCCGTACAAACGAAATAGAAAAATCTGTATGTGATTGCATGATCCTTTGACACTTCCGTAGAATCACGCCAAACTCTGTGTCATCAGCTTCATCTCCCTGCATCCTCTCTGCAACCTCCTTCGCATCCGTCTCCAAGATAACTCCTTGTAGACCTAACTCATCTGCCCATTCGAGAGCTGCGAGCATCGCCCCAACCTCCACCTCCCTAGCAGGTGCGAGTCCTCTTCGGTGAAGCATCTTGAAACCCCGGACCATCCCATCGTGGTCTCGAATACACATGCCAGCTCCTGTGCAGCGATTATCCAAGAAGATAGCCGCGTCAATATTAATCTTGAGCTTCCCATTCATTGGGGGATGCCACTTATCACACCTCTCGTTCCGCACCGTGCCGCCGTCCCCCTCCCGTTTCTTTTGGGCTGTCAACCAATCTTCCAACGCCTCATTCGCCCCCGAAACCACCCATGTTGCTGTATGAGATTGTTGCCTCCAGACCCTATCGTTCCTCTCTCTCCATATGGCCCAAACGACCGCCATTATGTTCACGATAGCTTTCTCATCTGTACTGCCAAGTACCGCAGCTGCCCACTCTGCAAAGGACTCACTAGAGTCCCGGAACTGATCCACCTGACTCTCCAAACCACTTAATCTCCAACAGTCCCTACTGAACTCACAGTCCACAAACAAATGCCAACAATTCTCTGGATTTCCACCACACAAGCCACAGTTCCACGGCACCGCGATTCCTCGTCTCTGAAGCACAACCCGTGTTGGCAAAACGTCTCTAAGGGCTCTCCACGTCGCATGTTTCATACGGGCTGGTGCCTTGACTCCCCAAAGTTTCCTCCAATTACCATCCACATGGAGATCAGTCATCGGGGCTAGCTTCTCCATAATCAACCTATACGCCGTTCGCACCGTATATACTCCTGTCTTCGTTAAGCCCCATAATCTTCTATCTTGACCCCCACCTCCCAACTGCATATTTAAAATTTCCTCCGCCTCCCTATGATGAAACAAAGCTCGAACCCGTCCTTCATCCTATTCGGTCAGTTGTGGAGTCAACAGAGCCCCCACTCTCAAGTCCCACCCTTCAATTGGTGAGATTGATTCCACGCGTGGATCCGTGTCTCTCCTCACCCACGGATCACTCCACACTCGTATATCTGCCCCGTTACCCACTTTCCACCGCAACCCATTGGAAACAACTGCTTGAGCTTCCCACACACTCTTCCAAATATAGCTAGGATTGGCTCCTAAAGGAGCTGACAAGAAATCCCATTTGGGAAAATATTTAGCTTTGTAAACTCGACTAGCTAGAGATGTACTATCTGAAAGAAGCTTCCACCCTTGCTTACCAAGCATTGCCAGGTTGAAATCGTAGAGATCCCGGAACCCCATCCCTCCATTCTCCTTCCGAACACACAACCTCTCCCATCTCATCCAAGCGATACCTCCTCCACCATTCCTCTTTGTACCCCACCAAAAGCTATTAATCATCCTCTCAATCTCCTCCACCATCGTCACAGGAATCAAAAACACATTCATACAATATTGTGGAAGAGATTGTGCCACAGCCTTCACCAAAACTTCCTTACCACCTTTAGAGATTGGCCTATCTCTCCAACCTTGTAGTCGCTTCCATAGTCGGTCTTTTAGGAACTGAAGAACCCTCCGCTTCGCCCCACCCACCATTGAGGGCAGTCCCAAATAACGACCTGTATCCAGACGAGCAGAAATACCAAGAACATGTTTGATCCCATCTTGGAGCATGTCAAAAGTGTTCGGACTAAAGAAGATTCCAGACTTTGCCCGATTAATTGACTGCCCCGAGGCCTCCTCATACACTTCTAAAACCCTCTGCAATTGTCTTGCCTCCTCAATATTCGCTCTACAAAAGAAAAAACTGTCATCCGCAAAAAGCAAATGTGAAATCGGTGGTGCTCCTTTACCCGCTCTCGAGCCATGCAACCTACCCTCCTCCGCTCCTTTTCGTAGCAAAGCAGATAAACCTTCCGTACACAATATGAAAAGGAAAGGCGAGAGCGGGCATCCTTGGCGGAGCCCTCTCTCTGGAGTTATTGGTCCCACAATATCGTTATTGACCGCCACCTTATACTCCACCGATGTAACACACATCATCATTAACCGAACCCACCGCTCATCAAAACCAAGCTTCCTCAAGGTTTCTTCAAGATATCTCCAATCAACCCGATCATAGGCCTTTGATATATCGATTTTGATAGCCATCTCTCCTTCCTTATGTCTCCTGCGCAATTTCATACTATGCAACACCTCAAAAGCCACCATCACATTATCTATAATAGACCGTCCATGCACAAAAGCATATTGTTCCTCATAAATCATGCGTGGCATTAACCTTCTTAAGCGATTAGCGAGTACCTTGGCCAAAATTCTGTATAAGACATTGCATAACGAGATAGGCCGCCAATCCTTCATTGTCTCCGGACGCTCACACTTTGGTAGGAGTACGATCGTCGTCTCCTTCACCCTATTCGGAATTGTACCCGCATTAAACCACTCTTGACAACCTGCCACAACGTCTTTACCCACAACAGACCAAAATTTTTGATAAAAACCCGGATTAAACCCGTCTGGTCCGGGGGCCTTGTCTGGGTTCATAGAAAACACAGCAGCTCTAATCTCCGGTTCCGTTAAGTCAGCCAGCAGCCGATTATTGTCAGCCAGTGACACACGGCTGTCCAATAAATCCACCACTCTCTGCCACGTGTCCATTGCACCTCCATCATTCATTTGAAATAAAGAGCTAAAATACAACCTTACTACCTCAGCAACATCCTTCGATCCTCCTTCCACACACCACCTTCATCTTTAATCCGTCTTAAGTATTTCCTTCTCCTCCGTCCACTAGCTACCGAATGGAAATATTTTGTATTTCTATCACCATCTCGTAGCCAAAGTTCTTACTCGTTGCTTCCAAAACATCTCCTCCTGCTCGAGTAACACTAACAACTCTTCCCACACACTCTTAATTCCGCCGCGGCCTCACTTGTATCCAAAACTCTAAGCTCTTCAATACGTTATGACATCCTTCTTCTTGTTCTGAACTTGTCATCCAACTTCATACCCCACTCGTCCAGAATCTTGGCACACGAGTCGATTTATCACATATTGAACCACCCAGCTGTCCCCGCCATCCAATTTCCTGCTCGACGTAAACGATAGACAATCTTCCCAACCACTACTCTCCTCCAATTCCAGTCGCAAAGCCTCTTACTTGTATCCAAAACAATCTTAGTCCTCTTCCAACATACGTTTCCCTGCCACAGTCCACTTCTTAACTTGAATTACATAGAGGACTTGTCGGATCCAACTGTCATATCCAGAAACTTTCAAGCCGTAACATCAAGTAAAAAAATCTAACTCTTTCCCATTTGCAATTTTTTCATTCATTGCGAAATTGTTCTGATATACTATGTGGACACCCATATCTGATACGGGCACGCCAGTGCTCTTCCCCCCCATCCAACCTCTACAACGGCACCAACCTCTCTCTCTAGGAGCCATTTATTTTCAAAACGGAATCTCCTTGTCCTCCTCTCCACCCTACTCGCCACTGTATTAAGTAAAATAGAGAGTGATCCGATATAGGGCTGTCAAGTTCCGTAAGCATGCATCCGGAAAACACAACTTCCAACTCTCGTTCACCATCGCTCGATCTAATCTTTCTTCAATACATTGTGGAGTCCCTTTTGATCGAAACCATGTGAACCCATATCCTTCGAGCCGCAAGTCAACCAAACCACACTCCTCAACGGCTTCTCGGAAACCCATGATCAATGAATTCGGGTGCTCACGCAAACCTTTCTTTCCGATTGATCAAGGAGATCGTTGTAGTCACCCATGCAGCACAACGATCTTGCACTCCATTAGCTATCCTCTTCAACATCTCCCAAGCATCACGTCTCCGCGTCCTCTCCGAATATCCATAGTAACAAGTGAGCGTGAACTTTTCCTCTTCTTTTTCTCTTACTTCCACATTAATAAAATTTTGGCAATAATTCAGAACTCTTACGTGCTCTCTTTCCTTCCATAAAACAGCAATGCCTCCACTCCTCCCAACCGCGTCAACCGCAAAACACCCACCAAACTATCTCCTCCATACGTTGCTTATTGACAAGAGTTTCCAAGAGAATTACGATCCCCGGTCTGTGAACTTTGATAAGCTCACTCAAAGCACGAACCGCTCGAGGCTGACCAAGTCCTCGGCAGTTCCAACTCATGACGATCATTGCGATGGGCAGGTCCTGATCTTCAGGCCTGCCAGCACCGAGTTTTTTGGGTCTCGGCCCCCATTTTCATTATTCACTTCACTCGCACCACCATTGCTTGTACCTCCATCATCCCTATTTGCGCGTCTCCTCTTCCTATCCTCCAATATTTCAATACCCTCCATCTCCTCAGCATCCTCAAACTCCTTCCCCTCAACTCCCACCCCCTCCACTGCCCGGGCTCCAATATTAGCCAGCAACGACTTTACATTCATAGGATGATTATTCATGTCCTTCACAATATTGCTGTCTACCCGACCCAACACCTTCCTTCCAACCTCCAACCCATCTTCAGCACACGCACCTGCTCCTCCTTTTGGTACTAGCCACGCCTCCCCACCCAACATAGACGTTTGTCGTATCTCAGCTCTTAGCTTTGCATCCCACCCAAACACTATCTCAGATTCCTTGCATCGAAACCGAGTCTCACAATGACGTTCGATATGCCCTATGCACCCACAAATATAGCAGAAAGTCGGCAACCTCTCATATCGGAACTCCCCTTCCAACCACTCACCTCCGGGTTTCCGTACCTTCCTTGATTTCTTTAATGGCAAAGTAACATTCATGCGGACCCTAATCCTCATATATGGCGTATCTCTTGAGTATTGAAGTTTCTCGTCGAATGCAACAAACTGGCCGATGTAGTTACCAAGGGCTTTACCTACAATCTCCGTACAATATCTCGCCGGGAGTGCATGAACCTGCACCCAAAATTCCGCAATATGCAGCGGCACAGATTCCGGCCGTTCACCTGGCTTCATCTCATGCATCGCCAATAGAGCCTTATCGAAAGACCATGGACCCTTCTCCACCACCCACCGAAGATCCACCTCGTGATAGAACCTGAACAAGATAAGTTTATTTCCTAGCTCCTCCACCGTAACTCCTCTCGCCGTCCTCCATATACTCGCAAGTTTATTCTGCATCGCATTAAAATTGATTGTTTTATTGGTCATGAACATACCCACAATACATAGATCAAACTCCTCTGCTTCATCAATCTCCGCCAACTCCTCGATCTCCTCTCCTCCGTCATCATCCTCAGCCAACGACAGATGCTGCAACTCGTCTTCCATGATCGTGTAGAGAAAACGACACGCGGCGGCCGTCAAGCAAGAAAATAAAAACAAAAGAACGAAGCAACCCTAGCTAGGGCACGAAAAAACCCTAAGTTGAGAGAGAATCTCTATTTCGGAGGACTATCTGACAAAAAATGTTATTTATATTAAATGTGGCCAATATATGCCAAATAAGTAAATGATTAAACAAGTTCACAACTCTTCTTATTAAATCAAAGATGTTGCGTCTGGGAACTGAAAGTACAATTATAATTACCGATTATAGTTTCGTCAACCGGAACTAGCTGATTTCCCTATTGAAGATTCTCACAGCTCTGAATCTATATCGAGTTGTGTATGTATGGCTACTGAATAAGGACGAACTCAATTCAAAAGCACAGCAGACAGAAGCTTGAGCCTCCGCAAAAATTCAACCAGCAAGGGAAATATAGTTTGGGACCGATTGGGAAATCTTAGCTGAAGCTTCAACTGATAAGTACCATACTGATCACCACCTTTTCTAGCGAAGACGGCAAAACCATGAGCAAACGCGAATGATCCAGTTCCCCCGACTACCGCCAGTTGCCGTCCTTCTTCTCTTTCCTCCGCCAAAGCCACGTTTTTCGCCTCCACACTCAAACTCCCCAAAACTCTGGCGTATTAAAAGTTAGGTAGACGACGTTAAATGCCGATTCAGCAAATTTCTCAACGGGGATTATGAAACCCTGAGCCTTCCCCACCACCCTGGATGTATTCTCCGGGCCTTGAGTCAACAAACGGTGGAACACGAAGACTCCGTTGATGCGGGTAGTGGTGACGGGGCGAGTGGTGGATGGCGGAATACGAGGTTGCTGGACGTACAAAGAGAGAGCAACCCAAGGCTTGTTGTTGTAAGCGTGGTGAGGAATTGGGAAGAGGAAAGCGAGAAGGAAAACTACAAGAATTGAAATGAGTAGAGAGAGGCAGAATATGATCCTGCATAGCATCATGACTCTGCCAATTGGGACGATACCTTCTCTGTGCTTCTGTTTAATATTGATTTGGTTTGGGGAATTGTGGAGTGGTTTTGGTTACCTAACACATTATTATTACGATCAACAGCTGCTCCACTTGGAAATGAAGATATCAAACTCTGAACTTAGTGGGCTACAGACTCCATGTCTTAATATTCATACTTATAACCTAAAAAGTTACATAAGAGAACCAAAAAATGATGGAGGGGGAGGCTACAAGCAAAAATCAAGGCTCATCATCAACAGTGGAAATGGGTTAGAAAAATATCTGAGTTAGAAAAAGTTCAAAATCTGAGTTAGAAAAATATCTTCTAATGATAAAATTCTAACTATAGAAGACTTTAATGCTTACATTATAATGTATTAGGACGGTGGAAGTGAAATGAGATGAGATAGCATATCCTTTCTACAATGACTAGAGACATTCTTGCTGTCCCTATTACTACAGTTGCTTCTGAGTCGCATTTTAGCACTGAAGGCCGAATTTTAGATTCATTCAGGACCTCACTTACTCCTAAAATTGTCGAGGTAGTAATTTGTTGCCGAGATTGGATATCTGATGATTCGAAGTTGGGGGTTAACGAAAAAGATCTTGAAGAGCAAACAGAGTTTGAGAATGGTAATATACTATTTCTTCCATTTTAGCATTTATAAATTGTTTGAGAATGCTAATACTATTATTTCTAACTAATTTGTTGTTGTGTCCAAGTAATATATGAATCTTTCCAACGAATGTATATGAACGAAAATGAAGGTGCGACCTCTACTAGTACAAGTGTTGATGTGAATCCATTAGCTGAAAATGAAGGAGAAGGCAATGAAAGTGAAGTTGGTCAAGAGAATGATGGTTCAAGTGCGGTGGAAAGATTTGTTTGACATGTAATACCTTGTGTGCTCTGTCTAACTTTTTTTAGTCCTAATGGGGATATGCACTGTTCTTAATCTACTTAGTCAACCAGAGCAACAGAAACAACTGTGTCTTTTAATGTTATGAAGATGTTCATGTGTTCACACTCCAAACTATGTAAACTTTGCAACAAGGGCGTGTCTTGAATCATGGCAATATGTAGTAGTTGGAATATTTTAAACAGATAAAATGACAACAATGGTGGTTGCAACTCTTTTCAGTTTAGGTTATATCGAATTACCTGTTCTAGATTTGGACCCAAGGCATGATACAATGCAAGCTGGTCTTTTGTTTGTATTTGAACATTATTGATTACAATTTAAACCATAAAAAGCTAGTGGTGTTTACTGTTCATCACTATTCATTAAGAATAGTGCTCCTGATTCTAATCTAATTGTTGTTTTGTTCTTCTGGTTTCTTTTTAGGGAGATGTTTTCTATTATTGATTAGGACTCTTACTTTTTCCTATTCAGTTTTATTATTTCTCTCTTTACTTTGCAGAGCTCCTCTTCATTATTTTGCATTCTTTTCATTTATTATTCAATTTTCTTTTTATTTTTCATTCAATTTTTAGGTGCAAAGTCTAACCAAACATTTTCAGTTTATATTAAATCTAGCCACTTTTTTTTTATTGACACGAAATAGGTCCAACCTTTAATTATTGTGTCAAATCTATCCAGTTGGCCAAGTTGACCATTAACGACGTCGTCGTTTATGACGAATCTATTACATCTGTTAGTGGGACTGTCATGTTATCCCTGTGACACGCGTTTTGGGCCAAGTATGATGCCACTTGGACTTAATTACCCCCATAGGTTGGGTTATTCAGTAATAGGGGGTGTTTACTGTTCATTACTATTCATTAAGAATAGTGCTCCTGGTTCTAATCTAATTGTTGTTTTGTTTTTCTGGTTTCTTTTTAGGGAGATGTTTGCTATTGTTGATTGGGTCATCGACTTAAAGAGTCCCTTATGTTTCAGAAAATAACGCGCCGGTCACGCATGTATAAAAGCTTTCAAATTGGTCCCGTCTTCAAATTCCGTCCAACTTCCATCCAATTTTTCCGTCCATTGCTGATGTGGAAGATGACTCAACCAGCCCAGTCAGCATAAATAATAATAAAATATTTATAAATAAAAATTAATACATAAAAAAAATTAAATGAAATAAAAAAAATCTCTCTCTCCTTCCTTCCTCCGCCACTTCTTCCCTCTCCCGGCCGCCTCTCTTCTTCCCCTTCCTCTCTCTCCCTCCCCTCTCTCTTCTTCCATTTCACCAACATCGTTCTTCATCTTCTTTCTGATCATCCTCATCTTCCTCTTTCCTTGAACAACAAACACCACTCCCAAAATTATGCTCACTACCAACAAGAAGCAGGCCGCCGCAAGCCCAATGAGCTCGAGTTTCTTCACCTTTGACCTCTTTCTTCCTCCTGCTTCCGGCGGAGGTCTGATTCCGGAAACTTTGTGAATTTTGGTCATGGTACTCGAGGGAAGCCCTAAAAGGGGAATCAAAATTGTAGTACCTGAAACTAAATTCAGAAACCTAGTTTCATTTCCGATCAGATTATTCGCTTCCAGTATGCTCTTCACCGTCACATTGAACCTCTCGGCAACTTCCAGGAGTCTGTCGTCCGACGAGATTGGATACGTGAGGAGGTAATTTACCCCGCCGGAAACCTGATCGTTCGCCGGACAAGCACATCGGAGAGGAATCTGAATTTCCATTCTGGGCCTCAATCCGACATCTGGCCACAGATTTTCGAGCTCAATCAGATTATTTGCTTCCTGGTCGACGGAATGGAAGAAGAGAGAGGGGAGGGAGAGAGAGGAAGGGGAAGAAGAGAGGCGGCCGGGAGAGGGAAGAAGTGTAGGAGGAAGGAAGGAGAGAGAATTTTTTTTTATTTCATTTAATTTTTTTTATGTATTAATTTTTATTTATAAATATTTTATTATTATTTATGCTGACTGGGCTGGTTGAGTCATCTTCCACGTCAGCAATGGATGGAAAAATTGGATGGAAGTTGGACGGAATTTGAAGACGGGACCAATTTGAAAGCTTTTATACATGCGTGATCGGCGCGTTATTTTCTGAAACATAAGGGACTCTTTAAGTCGATGACCCATTGTTGATTAGGACTCTTACTTTTTCCTATTCAATTTTATTATTTCTCTCTTTACTTTGCAGAGCTCCTCTTTATTGCAGATATTTTGCATTCTTTTCATTTATTATTCAATTTTCTTTTTATTTTTCATTCAATTTTTAGGTGCATAGTCTAACCAAACATTTTCAGTTTATATTAAATCTAGCCACTTTTTTTTTACTGACACGAAATAGGTCCAACCTTTAATTATTGTGTCAAATTTATCCAGTTGGCCAAGTTGACCATTAACGACGGCGTCGTTTATGACGAATCTATTACATCTGTTAGTGGGACTGTCATGTTATCCCTGTGACACGCGTTTTGGGCCAAGTATGATGCCACTTGGACTTAATTACCCCCATAGGTTGGGTTATTCAGTAATAGGGGGTGTTTACTGTTCATCACTATTCATTAAGAATAGTGCTCCTGGTTCTAATCTAATTGTTGTTTTGTTCTTCTGGTTTCTTTTTAGGGAGATGTTTTCTATTGTTGATTAGGACTCTTACTTTTTCCTATTCAGTTTTATTATTTCTCTCTTTACTTTGCAGAGCTCCTCTTCATTGCAGATATTTTGCATTCTTTTCATTTATTATTCAATTTTCTTTTTATTTTTCATTCAATTTTTAGGTGCATAGTCTAACCAACATTTTCAGTTTATATTAAATCTAGCCACTTTTTTTTTATTGACACGAAATAGGTCCAACCTTTAATTATTGTGTCAAATCTATCAGTTGGCCAAGTTGACCATTAACGACGTCGTCGTTTATGACGAATCTATTACATCTGTTAGTGGGACTGTCATGTTATCCCTGTGACACGCGTTTTGGGCCAAGTATGATGCCACTTGGACTTAATTACCCCCATAGGTTGGGTTATTCAGTAATAGGGGGTGTTTACTGTTCATTACTATTCATTAAGAATAGTGCTCCTGGTTCTAATCTAATTGTTGTTTTGTTTTTCTGTTTCTTTTTAGGGAGATGTTTGCTATTGTTGATTGGGTCATCGACTTAAAGAGTCCCTTATGTTTCAGAAAATAACGCGCCGGTCACGCATGTATAAAAGCTTTCAAATTGGTCCCGTCTTCAAATTCCGTCCAACTTCCATCCAATTTTTCCGTCCATTGCTGATGTGGAAGATGACTCAACCAGCCCAGTCAGCATAAATAATAATAAAATATTTATAAATAAAAATTAATACATAAAAAAAATTAAATGAAATAAAAAAAATCTCTCTCTCCTTCCTTCCTCCGCCACTTCTTCCCTCTCCCGGCCGCCTCTCTTCTTCCCCTTCCTCTCTCTCCCTCCCCTCTCTCTTCTTCCATTTCACCAACATCGTTCTTCATCTTCTTTCTGATCATCCTCATCTTCCTCTTTCCTTGAACAACAAACACCACTCCCAAAATTATGCTCACTACCAACAAGAAGCAGGCCGCCGCAAGCCCAATGAGCTCGAGTTTCTTCACCTTTGACCTCTTTCTTCCTCCTGCTTCCGGCGGAGGTCTGATTCCAGAAACTTTGTGAATTTTGGTCATGGTACTCGAGGGAAGCCCTAAAAGGGGAATCAAAATTGTAGTACCTGAAACTAAATTCAGAAACCTAGTTTCATTTCCGATCAGATTATTCGCTTCCAGTATGCTCTTCACCGTCACATTGAACCTCTCGGCAACTTCCGGGAGTCTGTCGTCCGACGAGATTGGATACGTGAGGAGGTAATTTACCCCGCCGGAAACCTGATCGTTCGCCGGACAAGCACATCAGAGAGGAATCTGAATTTCCATTCCGGGCCTAATCCGACATCTGGCCACAGATTTTCGAGCTCAATCAGATTATTTGCTTCCTGGTCGACGGAATGGAAGAAGGAGAGAGGGGAGGAGAGAGAGGAAGGGGAAGAAGAGAGGCGGCCGGGAGAGGGAAGAAGTGGCGGAGGAAGGAAGGAGAGAGAATTTTTTTTATTTCATTTAATTTTTTTATGTATTAATTTTTATTTATAAATATTTTATTATTATTATTTATGCTGACTGGGCTGGTTGAGTCATCTTCCACGTCAGCAATGGATGGAAAAATTGGATGGAAGTTGGACGGAATTTGAAGACGGGACCAATTTGAAAGCTTTTATACATGCGTGACCGGCGCGTTATTTTCTGAAACATAAGGGACTCTTTAAGTCGATGACCCATTGTTGATTATGACTCTTACTTTTTCCTATTCAATTTTATTATTTCTCTCTTACTTTGCAGAGCTCCTCTTTATTGCAGATATTTTGCATTCTTTTCATTTATTATTCAATTTTCTTTTTATTTTTCATTCAATTTTTAGGTGCATAGTCTAACCAAACATTTTCAGTTTATATTAAATCTAGCCACTTTTTTTTTACTGACACGAAATAGGTCCAACCTTTAATTATTGTGTCAAATCTATCCAGTTGGCCAAGTTGACCATTAACGACGGCGTCGTTTATGACGAATCTATTACATCTGTTAGTGGGACTGTCATGTTATCCTTGTGACACGCGTTTTGGGCCAAGTATGATGCCACTTGGACTTAATTACCCCCATAGGTTGGGTTATTCAGTAATAGGGGGTGTTTACTGTTCATACTATTCATTAAGAATAGTGTCCTGGTTCTAATCTAATTGTTGTTTTGTTTTTCTGGTTTCTTTTTAGGGAGATGTTTGCTATTGTTGATTAGGACTCTTACTTTTTCCTATTCACTTTTATTATTTCTCTCTTTATTTGTAGAGCTCCTCTTCATGCAGATATTTTGCATTCTTTTCATTTATTATTCAATTTTCTTTTTATTTTTCATTCAATTTTAGGTGCATAGTCTAACCAAACATTTTCAGTTTATATTAAATCTAGCCACTTTTTTTTTACTGACACGAAATAGGTCCAACCTTTAATTATTGTGTCAAATCTATCCAGTTGGCCAAGTTGACCATTAACGACGGCGTCGTTTATGACGAATCTATTACATCTGTTAGTGGGACTGTCATGTTATCCCTGTGACACGCGTTTTGGGCCAAGTATGATGCACTTGGACTTAATTACCCCCATAGGTTGGGTTATTCAGTAATAGGGGGTGTTTACTGTTCATTAAGAATAGTGCTCCTGGTTCTAATCTAATTGTTGTTTTGTTCTTCTGGTTTCTTTTTAGGGAGATGTTTGCTATTGTTGATTAGGACTCTTACTTTTTCCTATTCAGTTTTATTATTTCTCTCTTTACTTTGCAGAGCTCCTCTTCATTGCAGATATTTTGCATTCTTTTCATTTATTATTCAATTTTCTTTTTATTTTTCATTCAATTTTTAGGTGCATAGTCTAACCAAACATTTTCAGTTTATATTAAATCTAGCCACTTTTTTTTTACTGACACGAAATAGGTCCAACCTTTAATTATTGTGTCAAATTTATCCAGTTGGCCAAGTTGACCATTAACGACGGCGTCGTTTATGACGAATCTATTACATCTGTTAGTGGGACTGTCATGTTATCCTGTGACACGCGTTTTGGGCCAAGTATGATGCCACTTGGACTTAATTACCCCCATAGGTTGGGTTATTCAGTAATAGGGGGTGTTTACTGTTCATCACTATTCATTAAGAATAGTGCTCCTGGTTCTAATCTAATTGTTGTTTTGTTCTTCTGGTTTCTTTTTAGGGAGATGTTTTCTATTGTTGATTAGGACTCTTACTTTTTCCTATTCAGTTTTATTATTTCTCTCTTTACTTTGCAGAGCTCCTCTTCATTGCAGATATTTTGCATTCTTTTCATTTATTATTCAATTTTCTTTTTATTTTTCATTCAATTTTTAGGTGCATAGTCTAACCAAACATTTTCAGTTTATATTAAATCTAGCCACTTTTTTTTTATTGACACGAAATAGGTCCAACCTTTAATTATTGTGTCAAATCTATCCAGTTGGCCAAGTTGATCATTAACGACGTCGTCGTTTATGACGAATCTATTACACTGTTAGTGGGACTTTCATGTTATCCCTGTGACACGCGTTTTGGCCAAGTATGATGCCACTTGGACTTAATTACCCCCATAGGTTGGGTTATTCAGTAATAGGGGGTGTTTACTGTTCATTACTATTCATTAAGAATAGTGCTCCTGGTTCTAATCTAATTGTTGTTTTGTTTTTCTGCTTTCTTTTTAGGGAGATGTTTGCTATTGTTGATTGGGTCATCGACTTAAAGAGTCCCTTATGTTTCAGAAAATAACGCGCCGGTCACGCATGTATAAAAGCTTTCAAATTGGTCCCGTCTTCAAATTCCGTCCAACTTCCATCCAATTTTTCCGTCCATTGCTGATGTGGAAGATGACTCAACCAGCCCAGTCAGCATAAATAATAATAAAATATTTATAAATAAAAATTAATACATAAAAAAAATTAAATGAAATAAAAAAATCTCTCTCTCCTTCCTTCCTCCGCCACTTCTTCCCTCTCCCGGCCGCCTCTCTTCTTCCCCTTCCTCTCTCTCCCTCCCCTCTCTCTTCTTCCATTTCACCAACATCGTTCTTCATCTTCTTTCTGATCATCCTCATCTTCCTCTTTCCTTGAACAACAAACACCACTCCCAAAATTATGCTCACTACCAACAAGAAGCAGGCCGCCGCAAGCCCAATGAGCTCGAGTTTCTTCACCTTTGACCTCTTTCTTCCTCCTGCTTCCGGCGGAGGTCTGATTCCAGAAACTTTGTGAATTTTGGTCATGGTACTCGAGGGAAGCCCTAAAAGGGGAATCAAAATTGTAGTACCTGAAACTAAATTCAGAAACCTAGTTTCATTTCCGTTCAGATTATTCGCTTCCAGTATGCTCTTCACCGTCACATTGAACCTCTCGGCAACTTCCGGGAGTCTGTCGTCCGACGAGATTGGATACGTGAGGAGGTAATTTACCCCGCCGGAAACCTGATCGTTCGTCGGACAAGCACATCAGAGAGGAATCTGAATTTCCATTCCGGGCCTTAATCCGACATCTGGCCACAGATTTTCGCGCTCAATCAGATTATTCGCTTCCTGGTCGACGGAATGGAAGAAGAGAGAGGGGAGAGAGAGAGAGGAAGGGGAAGAAGAGAGGCGGCCGGGAGAGGGAAGAAGTGGCGGAGGAAGGAAGGAGAGAGATTTTTTTTATTTCATTTAATTTTTTTATGTATTAATTTTTATTTATAAATATTTTATTATTATTATTTATGCTGACTGGGCTGGTTGAGTCATCTTCCACGTCAGCAATGGATGGAAAAATTGGATGGAAGTTGGACGGAATTTGAAGACGGGACCAATTTGAAAGCTTTTATACATGCGTGACCGGCGCGTTATTTTCTGAAACATAAGGGACTCTTTAAGTCGATGACCCATTGTTGATTAGACTCTTACTTTTTCCTATTCAGTTTTATTATTTCTCTCTTCACTTTGCAGAGCTCCTCTTTATTGCAGATATTTTGCATTCTTTTCATTTATTATTCAATTTTCTTTTTATTTTCATTCAATTTTTAGGTGCATAGTCTAACCAAACATTTTCAGTTTATATTAAATCTAGCCACTTTTTTTTACTGACACGAAATAGGTCCAACCTTTAATTATTGTGTCAAATCTATCCAGTTGGCCAAGTTGACCATTAACGACGGCGTCGTTTATGACGAATCTATTACATCTGTTAGTGGGACTGTCATGTTATCTCTGTGACACGCGTTTTGGGCCAAGTATGATGCCACTTGGACTTAATTACCCCCATAGGTTGGGTTATTCAGTAATAGGGGGTGTTTACTGTTCAGTACTATTCATTAAGAATAGTGTTCCTGGTTCTAATCTAATTGTTGTTTTGTTTTTCTGGTTTCTTTTTAGGGAGATGTTTGCTATTGTTGATTAGGACTCTTACTTTTTCCTATTCACTTTTATTATTTCTCTCTTTATTTTGTAGAGCTCCTCTTCAGATATTTTGCATTCTTTTCATTTATTATTCAATTTTCTTTTTATTTTTCATTCAATTATTAGGTGCATAGTCTAACCAAACATTTTCAGTTTATATTAAATCTAGCCACTTTTTTTTTACTGACACGAAATAGGTCCAACCTTTAATTATTGTGTCAAATCTATCCAGTTGGCCAAGTTGACCATTAACGACGGCGTCGTTTATGACGAATCTATTACATCTGTTAGTGGGACTGTCATGTTATCCCTGTGACACGCGTTTTGGGCCAAGTATGATGCTACTTGGACTTAATTACCCCCATAGGTTGGGTTATTCAGTAATAGGGGGTGTTTACTGTTCATTAAGAATAGTGCTCCTGGTTCTAATCTAATTGTTGTTTTGTTCTTCTGGTTTCTTTTTAGGGAGAATGTTTGCTATTGTTGATTAGGACTCTTACTTTTTCCTATTCAGTTTTATTATTTCTCTCTTTACTTTGCAGAGCTCCTCTTCATTGCAGATATTTTGCATTCTTTTCATTTATTATTCAATTTTCTTTTTATTTTTCATTCAATTTTTAGGTGCATAGTCTAACCAAACATTTTCAGTTTATATTAAATCTAGCCACTTTTTTTTTACTGACACGAAATAGGTCCAACCTTTAATTATTGTGTCAAATTTATCCAGTTGGCCAAGTTGACCATTAACGACGGCGTCGTTTATGACGAATCTATTACATCAGTTAGTGGGACTGTCATGTTATCCCTGTGACACGCGTTTTGGGCCAAGTATGATGCCACTTGGACTTAATTACCCCCATAGGTTGGGTTATTCAGTAATAGGGGGTGTTTACTGTTCATCACTATTCATTAAGAATAGTGCTCCTGGTTCTAATCTAATTGTTGTTTTGTTCTTCTGGTTTCTTTTTAGGGAGATGTTTTCTATTGTTGATTAGGACTCTTACTTTTTCCTATTCAGTTTTATTATTTCTCTCTTTACTTTGCAGAGCTCCTCTTCATTGCAGATATTTTGCATTCTTTTCATTTATTATTCAATTTTCTTTTTATTTTTCATTCAATTTTTAGGTGCATAGTCTAACCAAACATTTTCAGTTTATATTAAATCTAGCCACTTTTTTTTTATTGACACGAAATAGGTCCAACCTTTAATTATTGTGTCAAATCTATCAAGTTGGCCAAGTTGACCATTAACGACGTCGTCGTTTATGACGAATCTATTACATCTGTTAGTGGGACTTTCATGTTATCCCTGTGACACGCGTTTTGGCCAAGTATGATGCCACTTGGACTTAATTACCCCCATAGGTTGGGTTATTCAGTAATAGGGGGTGTTTACTGTTCATTACTATTCATTAAGAATAGTGCTCCTGGTTCTAATCTAATTGTTGTTTTGTTTTTCTGCTTTCTTTTTAGGGAGATGTTTGCTATTGTTGATTGGGTCATCGACTTAAAGAGTCCCTTATGTTTCAGAAAATAACGCGCCGGTCACGCATGTATAAAAGCTTTCAAATTGGTCCCGTCTTCAAATTCCGTCCAACTTCCATCCAATTTTTCCGTCCATTGCTGATGTGGAAGATGACTCAACCAGCCCAGTCAGCATAAATAATAATAAAATATTTATAAATAAAAATTAATACATAAAAAAAATTAAATGAAATAAAAAAAAATCTCTCTCTCCTTCCTTCCTCCGCCACTTCTTCCCTCTCCCGGCCGCCTCTCTTCTTCCCCTTCCTCTCGCTCCCTCCCCTCTCTCTTCTTCCATTTCACCAACATCGTTCTTCATCTTCTTTCTGATCATCCTCATCTTCCTCTTTCCTTGAACAACAAACACCACTCCCAAAATTATGCTCACTACCAACAAGAAGCAGGCCGCCGCAAGCCCAATGAGCTCGAGTTTCTTCACCTTTGACCTCTTTCTTCCTCCTGCTTCCGGCGGAGGTCTGATTCCAGAAACTTTGTGAATTTTGGTCATGGTACTCGAGGGAAGCCCTAAAAGGGGAATCAAAATTGTAGTACCTGAAACTAAATTCAGAAACCTAGTTTCATTTCCGATCAGATTATTCGCTTCCAGTATGCTCTTCACCGTCACATTGAACCTCTCGGCAACTTCCGGGAGTCTGTCGTCCGACGAGATTGGATACGTGAGGAGGTAATTTACCCCGCCGGAAACCTGATCGTTCGTCGGACAAGCACATCAGAGAGGAATCTGAATTTCCATTCCGGGCCTTAATCCGACATCTGGCCACAGATTTTCGCGCTCAATCAGATTATTCGCTTCCTGGTCGACGGAATGGAAGAAGAGAGAGGGGAGAGAGAGAGAGGAAGGGGAAGAAGAGAGGCGGCCGGGAGAGGGAAGAAGAGGGCGGCGGAAGGAAGGAGAGAGATTTTTTTTATTTCATTTAATTTTTTTATGTATTAATTTTTATTTATAAATATTTTATTATTATTATTTATGCTGACTGGGCTGGTTGAGTCATCTTCCACGTCAGCAATGGATGGAAAAATTGGATGGAAGTTGGACGGAATTTGAAGACGGGACCAATTTGAAAGCTTTTATACATGCGTGACCGGCGCGTTATTTTCTGAAACATAAGGGACTCTTTAAGTCGATGACCCATTGTTGATTATGACTCTTACTTTTTCCTATTCAGTTTTATTATTTCTCTCTTCACTTTGCAGAGCTCCTCTTTATTGCAGATATTTTGCATTCTTTTCATTTATTATTCAATTTTCTTTTTATTTTTCATTCAATTTTTAGGTGCATAGTCTAACCAAACATTTTCAGTTTATATTAAATCTAGCCACTTTTTTTTTACTGACACGAAATAGGTCCAACCTTTAATTATTGTGTCAAATCTATCCAGTTGGCCAAGTTGACCATTAACGACGGCGTCGTTTATGACGAATCTATTACATCTGTTAGTGGGACTGTCATGTTATCTTGTGACACGCGTTTTGGGCCAAGTATGATGCCACTTGGACTTAATTACCCCCATAGGTTGGGTTATTCAGTAATAGGGGGTGTTTACTGTTCAGTACTATTCATTAAGAATAGTGTTCCTGGTTCTAATCTAATTGTTGTTTTGTTTTTCTGGTTTCTTTTTAGGTAGATGTTTGCTATTGTTGATTAGGACTCTTACTTTTTCCTATTCACTTTTATTATTTCTCTCTTTATTTTGTAGAGCTCCTCTTCAGATATTTTGCATTCTTTTCATTTATTATTCAATTTTCTTTTTATTTTTCATTCAATTATTAGGTGCATAGTCTAACCAAACATTTTCAGTTTATATTAAATCTAGCCACTTTTTTTTTACTGACACGAAATAGGTCCAACCTTTAATTATTGTGTCAAATCTATCCAGTTGGCCAAGTTGACCATTAACGACGGCGTCGTTTATGACGAATCTATTACATCTGTTAGTGGGACTGTCATGTTATCCCTGTGACACGCGTTTTGGGCCAAGTATGATGCTACTTGGACTTAATTACCCCCATAGGTTGGGTTATTCAGTAATAGGGGGTGTTTACTGTTCATTAAGAATAGTGCTCCTGGTTCTAATCTAATTGTTGTTTTGTTCTTCTGGTTTCTTTTTAGGGAGATGTTTGCTATTGTTGATTAGGACTCTTACTTTTTCCTATTCAGTTTTATTATTTCTCTCTTTACTTTGCAGAGCTCCTCTTCATTGCAGATATTTTGCATTCTTTTCATTTATTATTCAATTTTCTTTTTATTTTTCATTCAATTTTTAGGTGCATAGTCTAACCAAACATTTTCAGTTTATATTAAATCTAGCCACTTTTTTTTTACTGACACGAAATAGGTCAAACCTTTAATTATTGTGTCAAATCTATCCAGTTAGCCAAGTTGACCATTAACGACGGCGTCGTTTATGACGAATCTATTACATCTGTTAGTGGGACTGTCATGTTATCCATGTGACACACGTTTTGGGCCAAGTATGATCCCACTTGGACTTAATTACCCCCATAGGTTGGGTTATTCAGTAAAGGACATGGCGTTCCACGTGGACGGGCACCCGAATAAACATGCGCCACATCGGTCCACATCAACAATGAAATTAGATTCCATCAAAATACATTAACAGAATGACGAAAAAAACGGATGAAACAACTGAAAATGACAGAATTGAGTTTCCGAAAAGAACTGACTAGATTTGACAAAAAACGAAAAGGCTCAGCTAGATTTGTGTTTTTGGCCTTATTAATAACATCTTTTTGCCTTCTTTTTTTACTATTCATTTCTATTTTTATTTTCCATTAAGCACGTGTTAATTATTAATAACATAAACTACTAGATTTATTGTTAGATTTTTTTTTTGGAAATTTTTATGAAAGAGTACTAAAATATTATATCGGTAAGTTTATTGTATGTAAATTAGTTGTTTAGATAGTTTAAAATTATACTTAATCATATTAACAAAACTATAGACAGGTAATTATTTATATTTGCCACTCTTATTAGTTATGTATGTAAAATGAATCATTATTGAGTTTAATTTAACATTCATGCAATGAATTATAGTGTTCAAATTTTGGTTCTCACAAGTGTGTTTTAAGAGATCATCAGAGTTTTAGTCAATTTGGTGTTTGTTTGTTGTCTCTTTGGTTGGTGTCTTTATATTTTTTCTTGATTTTTGAAATTGACGAGTGAGCAATGTCATACTAAATTCGATGATTAGAATTTCCGCGGCATCGCGCGGACAACAAATCTAGTTATTATTAATTAAACCTTAGAAAGCAGAGGCTATTCTAACTGTTCATTACTTTTCACTTACACTGTTTCATAGTGTCAAATCTCAGTTTGTTTTTATTTTGGTATATATTCAGTTGCCTTCCAAATTTCAGTTACCTCCCAACTACTTCCTCAACTCCATTGTTACATTCCTACTCCTGCTTGGTTCTATGCTCTTTCACTGCCATTTCTATCTCCTGCACTGACACTCCTATGCCTTTGACTTTATCTTTCAGTCTCTGTTGCAGCTCTTTCCTCTTTCTCATAACCCCTTCTTTCTTTCTCTCACCTTTTTCTTCACCTCCGACTTATCCCCCACCTCCATTTTCAATGGCATCAGTCTTGCTCCGTCAACTCTCGCCGGAAAATCCGCCACATAAGCTCAACCTCCGGCTCTTGCACACTTGGAAGTTTGGCGATCCTTCAAGGCCGGATCAATTTTTTGCTTTAGGCACACCTTGGAGGGACGTTGAGGTTATTTTATCGTTTCAGTTTCGTGCTTCCCTTCTTCTCTTCCTTCCTACCTGCGTCTTTTCAATTGCTTGCATACCTTCTCTCGCCTTCGACCCCTATTGTGCTTCTATCATCTTCTTTCCTAAAATTTCATCATTATTAGCTTTCTTGGAATGTTCAGTCTGTTGACGCCTCCGAGATCGGAACTTGAACAAGTACTTATTTTGTGTTGTTAGCCTTCTTGGAAGGGTGGATCTGTTGCCACTGTCGAGACCAGAACTGAACTTGAGCGAGTTCTTCAGGAGTTGGTGATATAAAGCTGGAGGTGGTGGTACCTATGGCGGCAACTCTTATCATCCAGCTGAAACAACAACTTTGGAATATGAGGAAGGCAACAACGATGAGGTGAGAGAACCCAGAAGTTGTGATATAAAACTTAGACTTCTGTAAGGTCATTTTTATGTCTAATTCAAGTGTTTTGAGATGTTTACTTTCCATCCTACTAAAATTTCTTTTCAATCTCCTACATATGTTAGCTCTCAAGTATCTAGACTGACTATCTGTCTCCATTGCATTGTGTGAATCTTCTGGGTGGTGTTAGTTTTAACGATTTATGTTATATGGTTTCAGAATTTCGCAAGCCTCGATCCATCATCTAAAAGAAGATTAGGAAAGTAGCTCACAAACAGCTACATCGACTTAGTGTGAGCAGGAAACACCATCAACAAGAGTGTGGAACTTCAATGATGGAAGTTAAGAAAGGGAGAGAAGCGAATAGATCTTCCCTCTCCTTTGGGTTTGGGGCATGGTTATAAAGCTTACTTGCAGTCACCATTTTTTTATGGCCCAACCCTTGAGATTAGAGTCACATGTGATTCCTTTTTTCGGCAGGAAAATTATGTAGATGCTATAGAGCTTCAATGCAGGTAACCTTCAATGCGGGATACACCACCCCCTTCTCTGCTTTGTTCTTCCATGGTTAAACTGTTTATAGGCTTCCAAGGTCATTGAAGTATCAATGTGCAGTGCAGTTCAGTTGCTTCGCCAACCTATTCTGTTATTTATCATTATCACCTATGGTGAGAAAAAAGCAAGAGACTTTCAGATTTACTTTGCTGCTATGGTGTTATTTTGAATAACTAGCATGCATGATTGTGTTTATTTGCTGTGTCGTAGGTTTGGTGGTTCATTTTTCATTTCTAATTTTGGCTCCCTCTCATTGGAAATGCTTGAAGCTAATGGATATGGACATAGGCTCAATTCTGGTAACCTGGGTAGAAATTAAAATTGAAATTTGAGAGGAATTGTTATTTTTTAATGTTAGATATTTCACTAATGCACTTTCCAGTTTAAGTGTTTATCTTTTTTTTTTTTGATGAAATGAGAGAATATATATATAATCACAGTAAGAAGAGTAATATATACAAAGCCGCCAGGGAAATGTTCCTCACAGCCGGTCAATCCAAAGACATGGACCGAACCCAACAAAAAAAAAACGCACCCTAAACATCGACCCTACACGCCAATGTACCCCCCAAACGTAGCACATGATAGCACAGTCCGTGCACCTCCACCCTCAAAAACCAACACTATCTACCCACCCCAACAAACCCAAGGCCAGGACACCACGTCCCACCTTAATCCCATCAACCCAAAACCTATCTACCCAATTCCGACCGGGGTTGCTCGGAACAGCACACCTTCATCCAATCCCCAAAACTGTGAGTACCCAACTTACCCCCAACAGAACACCACCGTCCAACCATGAACGCGATCCTGAATATCACCGCCCGAGGAGAAGATTCCTCGTCCCTAAAAACCCTGTTGTTCCTCTCACCCCAAAGACCCCACAAGACTCCATGAAGCAGCACCTTGATGCACGAGCTAAAGGTAGAGCTACAGTTCATTCCTTTCCACGCCCAAAACCAATCCTGTGTGGACAGAGGAAAGGGGCCAAACACGGAAAGTCATGAACTGAAGCGAAACCAAACCTGCGAGGCAAAAGAGCACTCCCGGAACAAATGAGTAATCGACTCCTCGTCCTTCCCACACATAGCACACCTGTTCGGGATCATCATCCCTCTCCGAATCAGGTTATCAATCGTCGACACCCTCTCATGCGCCACTTGCCAGATGAATCCAACCACCTTAGTCGGCACTTGTCTCGCCCAAATCAAGCCAGAAGGAAAGAGGTCCACGCCGGGGAATTTCCTGTGAATCAGTACTCGAGCAAGCGACTTCACCGAAAAGACACCACTTTTATCCAGTGGCCAAACAACGCACGCCGGACCTGTCGTGAGCAGCATAGGTGGCAGATTATTAAGCATCTCCATCAAAGCCACTCTTTCCCGTTCCGCGCCCCCTCTCAACCTTCCATGTAACGGAATGCTCCACTACGACCTATCAACATCAGAACAATAATCGAACACTAATGCGTCAGGGGAAAGTGCGCAGGCATCAATCATAGGGAAAACCTCACCAAACCTCACACCTCTCACCCATAAATCAAACCAGAAAGATACCCCACCCCCACCCGGATCTATGTAGCCAAACTCCCAGAAACAAGGGCTACTCTGTACGATCCATCTCCACAACGACCATCCTGCCGAGGACAAGCTCCAACCTGCCACCAAACTACCTCTATCCTCCCCGCATTTAAGCACAACCAAATGCCACCACCAAGCCCCCCTCTCCACCCCAAACCTCCAAATCTATTTACACAACAAAGCACTATTCATACATGCCAAGTCCAAAATCCCCAAGCCTCCTCTAGCCAAAGGCGTCTTAACAACATCCCAACGAACCAAATGCATCCTCCTCGAATCTGAGACTCCTTCCCAAAGAAACCTGCATTGCACCTTCTCTATTTGTTTCACTACCTCACTCGGGGCCCGAAATAAAGACATGTAGTAGATAGGAAGGTTAGAAAGCACACTTTTGATCAAAGTAAGTCTCCCTCAAAAGACAGCAATCTCGCTTTCCAACTGGCAAGCCTCTTGGTAATGCATCTGACAACCGGTTCCCAAATAGCTTTCGACTTAGCACGCACCCCTAAAGGTAAACCCAAATAAGTAGAGGGAAAATCGGCACGGACACAGCCGAACACCTCTGCGAACCTATCTGCACCATCAACCTCTCCAACCGAATACATACAGGACTTATGGTAATTAACCCGGAGCCCAGATATAGCTTCGAAGCAAACAAGAGTAGCAACCAAAATATTTACCTGATTCTCATCCGTCTCACAGAAAATGATAGTATCGTCTGCATAAAACACATGATTCACGTCCCCTCTTCGATTCACCTCGTCCATAAAAAAGCCGGAAATTAAACCCTCACTGCCCACCAGCTGTAACATGCCAGAAAGAACCTCCATCACACACGTAAAGAGAAAAGGGGATAGGGAGTCACCTTGGCGAAGCCCCCTCTCGCTCTTGAAAAAACCTCTCGACTCACCATTAACAAGCACTGAGAAGTACGGAGAAGAGATACAGCTCCGCATCCACTCAACCCAGAT
Organism: Linum lewisii; assembly: GCA_034768395.1. Taxonomy (NCBI): domain Eukaryota; kingdom Viridiplantae; phylum Streptophyta; class Magnoliopsida; order Malpighiales; family Linaceae; genus Linum; species Linum lewisii. Next base: position 48,204,765 of record CM068303.1, on the reverse strand, counting down.
TGTAGGAAAATTCATTGCCCTCAAGACCCGTAAAAGACATTCCCAATTAACATGATCGTAGGCTTTCTCTATGTCCAATTTGAACACTAACCCGCTCCTACCACTTCTCCTCCTCGAATCAATTACCTCATTAACCACTAAGGAGGCGTCCAAAATTTGCCTTCCCCCAAGAAGGCACATTGATTCACTGAGATGACATCTGCAATTCCCATTTTTAACCTCTCCATTAAGGCCTTAGAAATTACCTTATAAATGCAACCAACTAAGCTGATTGGCCTAAGATCCTTGATATCTTCCACATTCTCCTTTTTAGGGATTAAACAAATGAAAGTATGACAAACCGAGCGAGGGAGGCTTCCGCCTTGTAAGAAATCCTCCAAAGCACGAACAAAGTCATCTCCAACCACATCCCAACACTTCTGAACGAAAGCTAAGCAGAAACCATCCGGCCCCGGAGCTTTTTCCGGTGCACAGCTCTTAACAACATCCCAGACTTCTTCCTTAGAGAAACTGCGAGTGAGGGCTTCCCATTTATCAGCGTGTAAGGTCTTAAACCGAATTGCCAACGGGAAAGGCCTAAACTTTCGTTCCTCCGAATAAAGCACCTTGTAAAAATCCACCATTGTCATCGCCAAGTTTTCCTGTCCTGAGACAACCACCCCATTCACAACCAGCTGATCAACAAAATTCTGCCTACGCCGAGCCGAGGCGCTCTTATGAAAAAATCTGGTGTTCCTGTCCCCCAAAGCCAGCCACATATCTTTCGATCTTTGTCTCCACATAATTTCCTCTTTCTTCCAATATCCATCCAAAGTGCATTTCAGATTACACCGCTGAAGCCTTTCTTCTTCGGTCAAAACTCCATCATCTTCCTTTATATCCAGGGCTGAGATAGCATCCAAACACTCCAGAATCTGCCTATCCACCCTTCCAAACACCCTACCATTCCAAAGACCAACCTCAGCCTTCAACAGTTTAAGCTTGGAAGCAAGTCTGAACAACTCACCCCGGCCACTCCCCTGAGCTGTCCACACATTGGTCACACACTCCAAAAAGGACTCCTCCGCCATCCACATTGATTCAAATCGCCACGGACGCCTCACTCCCACCTCTGTCCCACAGGTAAGAAGCAAGGGTTTATGATCAGAGCATGTGCGCGCCAGCACTTGAACCCTGCAAAACGAATAATTCTCCTCCCATCCTTCAGAAATCAAACATCTATCCAATCTAGACACGACCGCGTCCCTTCTCATGTCCGACCAAGTGAATTCGGCGCCAAAAAGAGGCAAGTCAATCAAAGCTAAGTTCTCGATGAAATCATTGAAAAGATTAATTTCAACATGACTCCGAGAAGCTCCTCTTGACTCCTCGCGTGCTCTAATCATATTGAAATCTCCAACCACACATCCCGGCCGATCCCACCACCCCCAGATATCGGACACCTCCTGAATGAATAATCTCTTTGCAGCCATATCATGCGGCCCATACACATTTACAACCAACCAAGTTAGGCCATCTCCTCTATTTCTTAAAACAACCACCACCGCAAAACTACCAATCCAGTCCGCTTGAATTTCGCAAATATTGTCATCCCACAGCGTGATAATCCCGCCCGACGCACCCTCCGCACTCTTCGAAGCCCACTGAAACGAATCACTTCCTGTAACCCTTCTAGACTCCACCGCACTCCAGCTGTCTAATTTTGACTCCTGAAAGCAAATAACATTTGCCCTAGCAAGTCTACAACGTTCCCTAATCCGAAACTGTTGCCCACATCATTCATACCCCGGACATTCCATGAAAGAATCCTAGGTCGATTCATCTAGAGACAAGCAAGGAACAACATACCCGGAACCACACTTTCCTTTCTCAATAATTGAGACCGAGCTTCCACATTCCATACGTCGCATTTCACGCTCTAACTTCAACTTCTTCCGCCTCGAATAGACCCCTCTCGCTGTTTCCACCACTGCTTGTTTCACTGCTCCAACGTCACCGGGCAGGGAAAGATTCAGAATATGTGCCACCTGTAAGCTTAGCTTCTCTCCTTTAGTAGCATCAGCATCCTCTGTTTCCTCTGAAAGTCCCTCCCCACTGCATGTCCTAACCTTATCTTCCTCCACAACCTTTTTACCTGCCCAAGCATCGACCGTCTCAAGCCCCTTCTCCCGAAATCCTACAGATACATCGCCAACGACCGCACTGCTCTCTACCTCCTCCTGGGGTTCCGCACTCACATCCTCTTCTGGAAACTTCACCTCACCTCCATGTCGGTTATCCCCCCTGGAGAACTATAATTAAAAACAAAGTCCCCACAACGAACATCTTGATTGGCGTCCTGAAATTGGACTAAATTGAGCTGTTGCGGCCCAAATTCTAACTCCACAGGCCCCAAACTATAATTCTCTGCCCCTTTTTTACCAACCTCCTGAGACCCATCAAGTAAAAGGCCCAAACTCGGCCCATATCCAAAGCTGTCCATCAGCGTCTCACAATCCTTCCGCCCTAAAACAACCGCCTTGCTCCTCACCGGCCCTGCCGCTTTTTCGATCTTCGAGGAATCAACCCCATATCCCTCTGCAACATCGTACCTCAGCACATGGCCAACCGTCTCTTCCTCCTGATAAGTCACCATCAACCCGTCTGACTTTCCTTTCGTCACCTCGAGACCCCCCCACCAACCCCTCCTTCCCCTACTTCGGTCAGAAGTTTGATTTCCTGCGTCTTTCCGACGGGATTGCCAACCCCGGACGGCGAGGAAACAACCTCCGTCAACCAAACCTCCTTTTCAGCTCCTCCCCCACCCCCCATGTCTTGAATCTTCCTTAAGGCACCAGGCCACTTCAGCTCGAAGCTCTCTCCATGACCCCCCAGCTCTTCCCCCGCCCCTTCCTGAACCACCGGGAGCCAGTAAACCTCTTCCCGAAACCGAAGTCGGATCCCCTTAGGCGGCGGAGTCCGCTTGATTACCCGTACCCTCACCTCGTTTAAACTACATCCCCATAAACCGAAGATCGCTTGATTTCCTAACATCTTAGGAATGTCTCTCAGCACCGCTTCCGATCGAAGGTGGAGAGGGATCCCTTTAACCTTAACCCAAGAGAATCCTCGGGTCTCGCACACGTTCGACGTGCCAGCCCTCGGCACCCACCTATCCGCCCTAAATCTATAACCCGGGAGCTCCCACCTCTTCAAAGAGAGAATTCTTTCCACCTCCTCCTCTGAAGAACAACAAAGAAGCCAGAGGTCGTCACCCATAACCCTTATGTCTGCCTCTGAAGGTATCCCCCAGAACTTAGCCATCCAAGCTCTAACCCTCTTCCAATCAGGCAGCTCACCATCACCACCTTCAAGCCTAAACACTAAACCCTTCTTCAAAAACCTCAATCTCTCCTCCACCCCTGTTTCCATGACTTGAATCATACCCTCCTCTCCATCCACCATTGTACTCCCTCCTGTTTTGAAGAAATCCTTATTGGAGACCACATCTGCGTAGGATTTGGAACTTACCATCCTTCCATCGACCCTAACCGATTTTGAGACCTGCCTATCATCCCCCACAGCCTGCGAGATCGTGCCTAGGACGCTTCTCCACCCATGCGAATTCCTATCCACAGGGACAACCACATAGAAGCTCTTGCCGTCCCTACATCGTTCCAGAACAGATAAAAACCGAGCTCCGGCCCTCCAAGCGACCGACACCACCACCGTTCTGCGAGCAGACTCAACGCAACATCGTGACGGAAAACTCCAACCACTTCTTGACGCCACCATCAACACATCTCTAAGCCATCTCAATTGAGCGCCGTCTAGCAGGACAAAATGTGACCGAGACCCCTTTGTGACCATAATCTTCCAATGTTCCCGGAGGATATCCGATGCAGAGATAACTGAAACCAAGCAGTCCCTAAATCTAGAAGCCTGACTAACCTGATCCGAGCCCCCACCTCCGGCGCCCTCGCCGAAGACAAAACCCCCTCTCACCCCCGCTCACACTCTCTCTCACTACTCTCTCTCATTTTCGAAATTGATAGCTTAGTTTAAGTGTTTATGTTGAAGTGCTTAGTTAAATGTTGATCTTAGAGTTTACTCAAGTAAGGTCAAAAGATATATTTTTTTAAACACTGATGTTATTTATTTCTGGTGTATTTTTCTCACTGGTCTGATCCATTGTTTCTGTTCTTAGCTTCCTGTGGAGTGCATAATCTGCTTGGCTTGCATTCGTTTTGCAGAGTGTTTCGTGCAAGAGGGACTCACTATTCCATTCATGAACTTAGTAACATTTCTCTTGCTTTGTATTTTGATGTTTGTTTCTCTTTATCAGCTGATATTGCTCATTGTCTGTATAGAAAGCTAGAGAAAACAAACATCAAAATATCACCAAACCCAATTATCTACTTTATGATTTAGTGGTTTATTGTTTTCTTTGTTTTTTTTGTTATGGGCCTTAATATTTCTTTCCATAGTGTTGTAAGTTATGTTGTCTGCTTTGTGTTATTTTCATGTGTTAAAGTAAATAATTTTTTTTTTCATTTTGCCGACATCCTATGACCATGAATAAAAGGGATTATAAGTTTTCATTGATTGTTTGAAAGATACAACTAGAAGGTGAGTGGTGTACTGGGGTATCAAATGGTCATGAATAGATTGGTTGTCTTTATGGTTGCTACAAACGCTCTAAACTCATATGCTTGCTTGCCATTGTCTGGTTGTATACAGGTTCCTCAACCTCAAGGTTATGCAACAATCGTCTGAATGGATTGTCTCGGAATATCTTGCTTCCACCAATGTGCAGTTGTGATATCTACACCTATGCAATCTCCGGTGAGTTTGGCTCCAAAAGTGATTAGTGCTATTTTTCAAGTTTCTGAATTTGGCCTTTTATAAATGAGCTTGTGCTTTTCTCAGCTATGAGGGTTTACTCTGGGAGCTGCTGCAATGCAGGCAGTTTCTGCGGTAGGGTTCCAGCATTTACAACTCGACATGCCGACCAACATGGAGATTGTTAGCCACGACAAGATTATGTAAATAATAGGCTAGGTGATGATGAAATTGTGCATTTTCATTCTTAGGCTTCCATACTTTCCAGCCAAAGATACACAAGGATTCGCGTTAGTTACGTCGACAGAAGCTTTATCCAAATCTCACCCTGCCATAGCTCTTTTTTACCTTGTTCATAGCTCCTGCTACTGTAATTGAATTCAACCACCTATGCATAGCCGTTCTGGTATTTGTATCTATCATTACATTTTGTAAACTTATAATCGAATTGTTTCCCGTGTTTTCCCATGAACAAACTTAGGCATTGTACTCTGAGTTTATGGTTATCTTTAATTTAACTTACAAATTCATGTAGATATCTCTATCATACGGGTGAACAATGCACATTTCAGGGAACGCGCGGCCCCAAATACTAGTCATATCTGAAATGTGGAACTATCACTGTACTTGTTATTTGGTTCATATATCCAAGTAGCAATTTTTTATCTTTTGTGTAACCTCATTGCTCAATGAACTTGGGTCTGACAGATGATGTGTCTTCTTCTCATGTACCTGATTCGATCCGCCTTGCTTTATAATTCATGAACTAAATGCTAATACTTGGTCATGTCTTATAATTTTAAACATGCTCTGTTAATAAGACATCATGATGCAATTGATTATGTTTTTACTCAACTACCTGTGTAGCAACAACTGGTTTATCCTTTATCAATGGTGTTTATGAGTCTCTATAAGATCAAATTTTCTGCATAAATTTGAGGAAATGTTGGTTCTTAAGGAGAGTTCCCTTCTAGATTTTACCATAATCTGGTTTAACAACTTATTCCTTCAGCAATTGTGAACCAGATTGAATTGGATTCCTTTCGGCCACAGAATCTTACATGATGTGATGTTTTATGAAGTAAATCAGTTCCTATAATTGAGAGGATAACTGATTTTGGCTTTTGTATTTCCTTTAAGCCTTGGAAGTTAGAACACAAATTGATGATGCAGTAGACAGTACACAAGCTGGAGTTGTGAAGATACAATTCTAATGTTTTGAATATGTTCATGTGTTATGAAGATAGATGCAATTCTAATGTTCTGAAGATGTTAAGGTGCTGATGTTGCATTAGACAATACATGCTAAGAATAGATGTTAATGTACTAATGTTGCAGTAGACAATAGATGTTAATGTACTGATGTTGCACAAACTAATGAATGGAAACTGATTGGAGTTTATTGTTGTGTTGGTTTCAACTCAAGAATTCGGGAATTCGGGATCCCGATTCCCGAATAACAAATTTATCATTATTTCTTTTCTGCAACTCTCTGATCAATTACAAGATTTTCTCTCTCGGATTTTTAAAATTTCTTATTCTCTTAAGAAATTACGAGCCACAAATATATAAAATCATTTATTGAGTCGTCTATTATTTTTTTATTTGACCACAATTAATTGAAATGAGTTTTTTTTGATGAATGGTAGTAACTATATTAATAGGACCAAAAAGTCTATACAAATTAATGACCAAAAGGTCATCTCCCCTCAAAAACCAAGACCAAGATAGAGGCCAGCTATACAAACCTCCTCTGCAGAAAAATGCAGACCATGATCTTGCCCCCCAAAAATCTATACTATCCTCCCAATCCCAACCAAAACCCACCCAGAGACCCAAACAACCCCAAAATAGAAACACCACAACGCATCAGGCCCTGAACAAAAGAAACACCAGCCCCTTCCAAAAACAGCCCCTGCCAACTCAATCCCCACTCAACCTGGATCAATAGCTAAGTGCCATATCGACAGCCAACTCCCCATCTCTTCCTTGGAGACCAACCCACCCCCTTGAATCCACCTGCCAACATCGACAGCAACCTTCCACACCAACTGTTCGCTTGTTCTCGATTTGTCCCTAAAGATACGATTGTTTCGCTCTCCCCAAATACACCAAAACATAGCATGCATGATCCTAAGACTAAACTTGTGAAACTTATTCCTAAAGTTCCTTGCCTGCCAATCGCGAATGAAACCTGTCGCGTCGTGGTGCATTGGCCCCCAAATCGCAAGCTTGGAACTAAAGGAATTCCACATCCTACACGAAAAAGGGCATAACAACAACAAGTGCGACACTGACTCAAGGTCAGCTCTGCACAACACACACATACTCGGCCCAACAAAACCTCTCTTCTGCAAATTCTCAAAGGTAGAAATACTTTTGTAAAATACCTGCCAAACAAAACTCGTGATCTTGGTGGGAACATGATCGACCCATACCTCCTTGACAGGAAATTCGTCCATACCTACCCTCGCTTGTATGGACATAGCCTTGAAAAAGGACCCCACAATGAACTTTCCAGAGGCGGTAAACCTCCACCATGGAGATGGCGGTCCACTCGAAATCCAGCTTGGCTCGACCTCCTCCAACATCGTCATCAATCTTGCTCTCTCTGCCTCTGCTCCTCCTCGTAACGTTGTTGTCAAGGGAATGTTCCAAGTCAACCTGTCACCAAACACCACATAATCGAACACAAAAGCATCCCTCGAGTGAGCCACCGCAGCCACCCTCGGGAACCTAATCGCTAAGCACTCACCCACCATCCATGAATCGAACCAAAAAGACACCCCCCACCCCCCGGATCGATCAGAGCGTACTCCCAAAATACAGGGTTAATCTTGACAATATCTCTCCAAACTGACCATCTTGCGTTCTGCCAATTCCAGATTGGTTTCCACTCAGAGCTCCCCAACCCACACTTCTCAATTATCAAGCCTCGCCACCACGCTCCTTTCTCCGACACATACCTCCACCCCCACTTTCCTAGTAAGGCTATGTTCAGACGGCGAAGATCCAAAATTCCTAATCCCCCTCTCTCTTTAGGGATCTTAACCCTGTCCCACCGCACCAAGTGTGTCCTCCTTGCCTCACCACAACCTTCCCACAAAAATCTATTTTGTAAACCCTCCAACTCTTTAATGACCGCCACCGGAGCCCTGAATAAGGATAGGTAATAGATAGGCAACTGTGACAAGACACTCTTAATCAAGGTTAACCTTCCCCCGAAAGAGAGAAGTCTTGCTTTCCAAGTTCCCATCCTCTGTCTAACCTTCATAACAACCGGTTCCCAAACCTGTCTCGAAGCAGCCCTCGTCCCAAGTGGTAACCCAAGATAAGTAGCAGGAAAAGATCTTAACTGACAACCCAAAATATCTGCATATCTTTGACCATCCGCAACCTCACCAATGGGTACATCACCGATTTATGCACGTTGATTTTTAGCCCTGAGACCGCCTCAAAACATATAAGGATGGCTAGGATGTTGCGAACCTGCTCTTCACAAGCATCGCAGAAAATTACTGTATCATCTGCATACAGAATGTGATCCACCTCTCCTGCCCTCCTCTCCTCGTCCATGAAAAAACCTTCGAACAAGCTTGCCTCTCGAGCCTTACTAAGGAATAGAGATAACACTTCCATAACCATAATAAACAGCAACGGAGATAAGGAATCCCCTTGTCTCAGACCTCTAGAGCTAGAAAAATAACCCTTTTCCTCCCCATTGACCAACACCGAGAAAGCTGCTGATGAGATGCAAACTGTGATCCATCTAATCCATTGCTCAGGAAAACCCATCCGTCTCATGGATTCTAATAAGCATTTCCAGTTTATGTGATCATAGGCCTTCTCAATGTCTAACTTGATCACCACCCCTGGCCTTCCTGACCTTCGTCTCGAATCTATGACTTCGTTGGCAATCAAAGAAGCATCCAAAATCTGTCAATTTTCCACGAACGCGCACTGGTGAACCGAGATGCACCCCCCAATCACCTTTTTCAGCCTTGCCGCCAAAGTCTTGGACAAAATCTTATAGAAGGAATTCACGAGACTAATCGGTCTTAAATCCCGAATGTCTCCCACCGAGTCCTTCTTCGGGAGAAGACAGAGGAAAGTGCTATTCACCGACCTAGGCAAGGATTCAAATCTAACAAAATCTTCAAAAGCCTTCATCACATCCTGCTTAACCAGATCCCAGTTTGCTTTGTAGAAACCCATCTGTAACCCATCCGGCCCCGGCGCCTTATCGCTCGCACTCTTCCTAACCACCTCCCAAACTTCTTCAACCGTAAAATCTGCAGTGAGGCCTAGGGCTCCCTCGCAATTAATACGTCTAAAATCAACATTGTTCGGAAACGGACGCACCGCTACCGGCTCAGAGTAAAGCTCCCTGTAGAACTGTACAATCGCATTACCGAGCTCCTCCCCTTCCTCGTACACCACCTCCCCCCCTCAACGAAACTATGAAGTTCCGGCGTCTATTCTGATTAGCCACCTTGTGAAAAAACCTGGTATTCCTATCCCCATCTTTCATCCACCTCTCCCTAGCCTTCTGTTTCCAAGAGATTCCTTCCCTTTTCCACATCTTATCCAAATCACACTTCAAAAAGCATCTCTCAATCCTATCTGCCTCCAACAAAACCCCGCTCTCTTCACGACTATCCAACACTGCAATCTGACTTAGGATTTCCTTAATAACCACTTCATTCCTTCTGAAAGTCGTAGTATTCCAACTTGATAGATCCGACTTAAGCCTTTTACCTTAGCAGCCAGCTTAAACAGGTTGTCTGAGCCATTCACCGGAACCATCCAAAAAGCTTTAACCACCTCATGAAAATTCGAAAACTCTAACCACATCAACTCGAATCTCCACGGCCTCTTCACAATTCTACCCCGCGCACACTCAAGCAAGATTGGACAGTGATCGGAGCAAGTTCTCGTAAAAGCCCTTAACATACACTCACCATAAACCTCATCCCAGTCAGCCGACACAAGAGCCCTGTCGATTCTCGACATGACGGCACGTTCCTGCATATTTGAGAAAGTAAAATTTGCACCCCCTAGAGGCAAGTCCAAGAGACCCCAATCATCAATGAACTCATTAAAGTACCTCATCTCTGTTCGAGAACGTATACCGCTAGACGACTCATCCACCTCCCTAATCATGTTAAAATCACCAATGATGCACACCAGGAAATTCCACCACCCTAGAATCCCACTGAGTTCACTTAAAAAACCCCTTTTTTCATCCGCATTCACAGGACCATAAACGTTACACAACATCCACACAAAGTCATCTTCAACATTCCTAAAGAAAGTAACAACACAGTGTTGACCCTCCCAATGATTCTCTAGCTGGACCACCCCAAATCCCAAACCGTCAACACTTCTCCACGAGAACCCTCTGCATTGCATACCTCCCAACCGAGATCCCTTCGACCTAATAAGTTGTGCACCACTAACCTATCCATTTGCGCTAACTTAGTTTCCTGAAAACACCATATATTCGCCTGCAACTCCAACATTCTCTGTTTAAGTCTATATTGCTTATCAAAATCTCCAATTCCCCTCACATTCCATGACATTATCCTAGGCTGCATTAACGGTAAAGATTTCAGAATCATACCTTTTGTGACGATCTGGTTCGGCTGGAGTTTCTATCAAGCTCCAATTCAGCCGCTTTAACTCAAGCTCCCTCTTCGATTGTGGAACTGAACGCGCCCGCCGTCTCAGCACTTTCTTTGTGATATCCTCAACCCTCTCCCTCGCTTTTCCTTTCGACTCGTCAATTTTTAAATCGTAAAGATTCACCAGCCGTCGACCTCTCTCTAACATTGCTTCACAGTCTCCGTCCTTCTCCGAAACACCCTCTGAGTCCCCATCTGTCGCTAACTCCCCACCCCGAACCTCCTCTTATGACATTTCCCCATCGTCCTCATCTTGAGAGCCAAAGCCCGTCGGAGCGTCATCTAAACCTTCTCCAAGAAAAGAAGGAATGAGAGACTCACCTTGAAAACCGACATTTCCTTGCCCATCTGCTTCTTGAAACTGATGTGAGCATTCCCCCTCCTCGCAACCTGACCTCCCCAGAAGCTCCCCAAATCTATTATCTCTTACTAACCAAGCTGTAGGCCCAAACTGAGGCCCACTCTCACTTTTATTCCAGCTTGACACCCCACTTAAATGAGACTCCACTACTGCAGACCTGCCAACCTCCCAAACCTCCATGGGCTTCTCTACAAGAGCCTTTGTGAACTCCTTCTCAAAGTCATTTACACCACCCAGCCCACCTGGCCCAACAATTTCTTTTTCAGTTCCCATCTCACTCCCTCCTAACTGCCCTTCCAAACTTACTTCTTGATGGGCCCTAACTCTAAGCCCACCTTTACCATCCTCCTCCCTTCTGATAACCCTAGCCGCCACCCCCTCTCTCCCCACCATCTATTTCACCGGCGGCGGAACTGTACTCCTCGCCACCATCCTCTTCTCCGCCGGAACTTTAAAGCTCGGCTCCACCACTATCTTAACCTCATAAATCGTATTGTGAATCATCAAACCGACTGATTCCGGGATGTTCCTCCCATTCCTAATCTTCATCCGGACTGCCGCGAAACCAGTTTCTTGGCTCTCGACCAAACCCCCACAAACCTCTCCGATATCTCTAAACACCGCATCCGCCCTCAAATGCACCGGAATCCCGAAAATGAGCACCCATCTCCCTTGTTGCGACTCTGCCGTACTCATCCTTCTGGCGTTCGGGTGCCACCTCTGCACTCCTACTTTAACTCCCCTGAAAAACCACAACTTGTTCTTCACTATTCTATCTGCCTCTTCCTCTGACCCGCACTCCACTAGCCATGAGTCATCCCCCAACCTCTTCGAAACCCACTCCAAATCAACTCCCCGCCACCTTCTCATCCATTTTTTGAATTCCTCCCAAACCACATAATCTTTCAACCCCAACTGAAATCTCACCACTACCCACTTCTTCAAGCTTTCCACTCTTCTCTCCACATCCGCCTCTTCCACTACTAAGATGGGAGCCGAAGAGGAAGCCTCCTCACCATCCACTCTTGGTGAGTCACCCCTCCCCCAAACTTCTTCCTACTGATACCACCTCCTTATTCCGCACCACCGCCGCAAACGATTTTCCTTGCATCACCTTCCCACCCAAGCCCTTTCCCCTTCCAATCACACTTTTAATCGATTTCAACCACGCACCCACCCACCTACACCATCATCTGCAGGGATAGCAACAAAAAATCTTTTCCCAACATCACAAATTTCCAGGATGCGTAAGAAATTAACCTCCTTCCAAGAGAAGATCCCCACTTGTAAAGCACGCGGACCACTTCTCTTCACCAAACCCTTACCAAATTTCCATCCCACCTCCATGGCTGACTGAATAATATCCCCTAACCACTTCAACAACACCTCATCCAGAAAAATGTAGTGAGAAGCTCCCAAGAAAGAAACAGAGATCCGGAAACCAGCATTCGCAAAACGGCTAGAAGAAGAGATTTCGACCTTCCTGCCCCTGATTTGAAGAGTACGCAGCGATCGATCCTCGAACCTAGACCCTACCCCAGACCCTTGGAACCCCCTCTCAAACCCTCTCCAGACCCCTTTCCCTCTCTCTCTACTCTTCTCTCTCATGTTTTAACTTTAATTGAAATGAGTTGATTATTAAGATATAAGAAATTGGAGCATGGTCATTAGAAAATATAAATGAGGGCTTGGTTCGATTGCAACACACAACAACATTATAAACATCCATACAAATCTTGCATCACGTTTTTAGAGTTCAACGTCCACCAACATAGACCAACTAAATCTACATCCTCCAATTTCATTAAAATAACTATGATAAATGTCTATTAGGTTTTCTTTTTCCATGTTGTTTAATACTTATAATATTGACGTAAATTTGATTTATTTTGCTAACACAAAGTGGGTTTCTTTGATTCATAAAATATTCTATTCTTTCCTTGGTTCGATTGCAACACACAACAATATTATAAGAATCCATACAAATCTTGCATCGCATTTTTAGAGTTCAACGTCCACCAACATAGACCAACTAAATCTACATCCTCCAATTTCATTAAAATAACTATGACAAATGTCTATTGGGTTTTCTTTTCTCATGTTGTTTTCTACTTATAATATTTACGTAAATTGGATTTATTTTGCTAACACAAAGTGGGTTTCTTTGATTCATAAAATATTCGCTGGAGTCGATAAATTTTGGTTATTCTTTTCCACGATAAAAAAAATCACAAGATCATGAGAATATTTGGGAGAAACAATAAAATTACATGTTATACCGCTTTTTAGTTTTACTCATCCAATTTGTATCCTATAAAATCAAAATATTTATTTATTCTTCAATACGATATATATTATATGTATTTTCATAATTATCTATAATCATATGTAGAGTATAGACCAATCAAATTAATGGTCATAACATTTCCTTCTAATAGTTTCTTTTTTTGCCTTGATTTTTATAGATTTCAAGAGTTCTTAAGTTTTTTTTTTTTGGTTAAGAAGAGTTTTTAAGTTGCCATATTCACTTTATTAATTTTTAAATGATTGAAAATTAGATTACATAAGAATTTCGATAAATTTCCAGTTTTTACTTTTTGTTAGTTATCAAACTGATATTCTGGTCTTAAATCAAATAGATATATAGGCAATGCTATATAAAATCACGGTCATCTTCATAAAAAATTAATGGTCATTATTAGCATAATCTACTAATATCCTCTAACTCATTACATGCATGAATATATCAATTTTAGATTATGATAGTGAAAAAGATAAAAAAAATATCTAGAAATTTAAACTCATATATACTAAGTACCAAATTAATAAGACTAGGCTCAAAACATTTAAAAAGTTATAATATCTCAACAATTACATCCAACAAATACATTATGATATTTTATCATGAGTAGATATCTTAATTTTTTCATATAATATAAATGTATATATCTTATAACTGAAATAAATAATTACTCATATTTTTTTGGTAGAAAAATGTTTGTCAGACACACTTCATAATTACTCATATTTCTATAATGAGTGTATGTATATAGCAATGTTGTCAAGACCGAACCGGACATCGAATTGGTCTAGCAAGAGGTTCAAAGGTTTAAGGTTCGACCATGATTAGACCGTAAAACCTGGTATAATAAATCGATCACATGATTATAGTTCTTATTTATCACTTTTAGAAACATATATGTAGGCTTGGCAATGGGTACCCACGGGTCCGGATACCACATATCCACTACCCACCCGTTTATTAGATGGGTATTACTCGTACCCGCCCGCCGAGACTAAATGGGTAAAAAATTCAAACCATACCTGCCCCGACATGGGTATCGGGTTTACCCGATACCTATTGGGTGAACCCCAATCTCTTTGCATCTTGATTGCAATGATATTTTCAAGATGGAACTACGATTTTTAGAGCATTATGGTTTCGAGAGGGAATGAAAGACTGCTCGATCTATGAGTTGAAGTGAAAAACTGAATGACTGAAGGAGAAATTGGGTCTGATCCGTTAAACATAGATGATATATTATGGCTAATACATCGTTGTTTCATATTGGGTACCCATCGGGTTGGGTATGGGGCGGATACCTTGAAACCCGTCCCCACCCGTTACCCGCTCTAACTGGGTACTGGGTTTGCCCATACCCGTCAACTTTACTCAGTCAACAGGTAATCCCCACCCAATTTGGCCGAATTTCGGGTGGGTACCCAATTTTCAGATACCATTGCCAAGCCTACATTTTTTTTTGACCATTGCCAAGCCTACATTTTTTTTTGACCCATTGCCAAGCCTACATTTTTTTTTGACCATTGCAGCCTACATATATGATATTATTACCTATTTTCTATTACATATATGATATTATACCTATTTTCTATGATTTAGGTATCAAAGTATTTTAAATTCATTAATATAAATAATCTTTATAACCTTTTAAGACCCTAATGGCCACCAAATAGAACCAAATCCCGCCAACGCCGTCCCATTCTATTTTCTCCTCTTCTCTATTTTTCTTTCTCATATGAAAGACTAAAACCCTAATGGCCACTAAATAAATACTAAATAGAATAAACTCTCATCCCTAATGCAGTCATCTTCTATTCTTCATCTTCTTCTATTTTTCTTTCTATCTCTTTCCATTTGCAGGTTGAACTTCAAAAACTCTCTACCTATTTTTCTTTCTCCAAGAACTCGGAACCGGAGAAACCGAGCCATTTTCTTCGATCGGGCTGGGCGGTCCGGCCCGGTTCTGCCAACACCGGTATATAGAAGTAGGTGCCCGCTGCAAGGCGCGGGCCACAAACTCGTCTACTATATCTATCTATTATAATATATATAGGAATATAAAAGACCATCCCTTTTATTCCTTCTCTCCTTAAATTTAGCTAACCAACCAATCACTTTTTTTATTAATTAATTATTGTTTAAAAAAATTTACATAATAAGTAAAAAAAACTCTTTTTTAGAGGAAAAAAAAACAAGTCACTCCCCACGTTTATGATTTAGTTACTCAATATTTTAACAATTTGTTTTAACCTTTTCTTTATCTCATTCGTTTTTGTTTTAAATAATATTTTATGTTTTTCTTTTTTTTAGATGGATAATCTCATAATTTTCCAATTACACCATCACTAAATATATTATAATATTCATTTGTATTTGCGGACACAATTCTCATATCAAATTATATATCTAAATGTGCATATAAAGGAATTCAAAATATTGAAGTACAATTAATATGTCCTTTTCAACACTGAATTTTTTTAAAACATAATTCATAATATCATAAAAGAAAAACATAATTGATAATTTTGTAAATTTGTGATACTCTTACATCTAAGAAATTAACTGTAAAAATATACCATAATACATTGAACCATAAAAATGATCCAAGAGTACTAGGTAATTAGAGAAATTATTTTACATAACAAAAACTCTATACCATTCTAATCCACTTTCTACTTAACGTCTCTATAAAGCATTGTTGTCATTATCGGACTAGGCCTATTGGTCCAACCACAAAAATCTTGAATTTGGAAAAATTTATCCATTATTAATTTGTTGTTGTAAACACTTACAATGACAAGATAAAAATATATTGACACCTCACATAATTTGTTATATAAATTTATGATCGTTTCTTTGTACCGAGTTTGAGGGTTCAATCATGGTTGAATCTTAAAAGATTAAACCTCTTGATTGATCGATTCGACGATCTATCCAGACCTTACAACATTGATACAAAGTATTGCATTCTCCATGTCATAATGTCCAACTTAGTCTAGGTAACTAATTTTCCTAAATGTGTCTTGCCTTCTTCCATCTTCTTTAAATGTTTAGTTAAACAATCATACTTTCGTATTTGGATCTTAAATAAATAGTGTTAAAAACGTAAATTAACAACAATAATAATAAGATACTTGAATAGAAAACTATCTAAGTTAAATATATTCAATAAAGAAACATATACATTAAGGAGTTAAGTGGTTATTTATTTCTTTCAAAAATTAAAATAATCTATATCTATACTATGTATTAAGAATTTTAAAAAGAGGATACCCAAATTCAATCTTCTCATTGATTGTAGGATTCCATCCAATAATTCTTTTTTCATTTATTTAATTATTTCATTAATCTACAAAATTCAGTTTCTTTACTAAAACCACGTTTTCAAATATGTTTTTTTTCCCCGAAGTTTCTCAAATGTGTTTTACATAAGTGTTAACAACGGTTTAAAAAAATTCCAATTATTTTATTTTAATCTTTACCTCTTTAATTAATAACATTACAATTGCTTTCAAAAAAATGATTAAGATCATAATTTTCAAATAAATTATTAATTAATCACTCATCTCCCACTTTTGGCCAATACTAACTGTTTATTTTAAAATTTATATTTTATGTAATCATATTACATTTTTGAGTCCTTATTCCTTACAAATTTAGTGGATAGTCGTTGTAAGAATAGTTAATATTTAGAAAACTGTATTTTTTAATATAACTACTCATTTAAAATCATATGATATAACTACATAACTGAACTGAGTTGAAAAAGGTAATTTAAGGACATCTCAATCATATAATTTTAAGATATTATTACAATTGATAAAAAAAAACATGATGATTTAGTAATCAACTTACCTATAGTGATAAACCGGGCCGAAGGAAGTAATTTAAAGACATCGCAATCATATAATTTATTTTATTTTAAGATATTAGTACAATTGATATGATACGATGGTTTAGTGATCATCATACCTATAATGATAAACCGGGTTGAAGGAAGTAATTTAAAGATGTCTCAATCATATAATTTATTTAATTTTAAGATATTAGTAGAACTGATAAAAATATGATGATTTAGTAATCATCATAC
This sequence comes from Linum lewisii, assembly GCA_034768395.1. Classification (NCBI taxonomy): domain Eukaryota; kingdom Viridiplantae; phylum Streptophyta; class Magnoliopsida; order Malpighiales; family Linaceae; genus Linum; species Linum lewisii. The sequence goes on along the minus strand of CM068303.1, from coordinate 48,187,507 downwards.
CTGTAGTGACAAATCGGGTTGACACAAGTAATTTGAAGAGTTCAAAACTTCCAACCATTCATATTTATTGAAAACTATTTAAAACATTAAGTATTTCTAAAAGTCGTTAAAGAGTTATTAGCTAATATTGTACTACAATATTTTACATTTTTACACAGTTCACTCTATTAGTAAAAATATTATATTTACAACTGATTACATTATAATATTTTTAGGAGACAAATATTGAATTTTTATAGCGGGGTGTTTTCAAGAAAAATTGTAAATTTATGTTTTATTTATGTAAGGAGCTATTTACATCTTCAATTGTTAATTTGGGTATTCTAGATATTTAGATGAATGTTGTTAAGTTGGCAAAGTAGAGGGGTCAAAATGACATTTTTCCTTCTAATTTTAATCAATGTTTTAGACGAACGTTGTCTATCTTTATTTTATTATTTTTCTCTACTAGAGATAAACCAACATATTGATTCAAACTCATCAATATGTCTTTATCATTGTTATGTTTTCATATGTCTTAAAATACAAATATTTTTTACCAATGAAAATATAACTTAGGGATAATAGCATTTTGGCCCCCTCTACTTTGCCAACTTAACTAATTGCCCCCGTACTATGAATCATTTTTTTACCCCATCCTACTTTGGCCACTTTGCATTTTGGATCGTCCTTCCGTTTTAATTATCGTCTTCTTAACATTAAATCTGGATACATCCGCATATCGATAGGGAGAGATATTGGAGCTAGAAGACGAAGAGTTGGTCAGAGAGGTGAATTGGAAAGGTATCATGAACAGTATGGTAAAATACGATGAGTTTTAAAAATCACACATTTTATTCGTCAATTTTATCCTATCTCATTATATATACTTATATTCTCAATTAGAAAACACTTAGTAGTCTACCAAAAAAAATGCTATTTTCTCTATAATTTTTGTAAATTTGTTAAGTTGGCAAAGTAGAGGGGGGAATTTGTTAAGTTGGCAAAATGCTATTTTCTCTATAATTTTTGTAAATTTTTCATTAATTAATTTATCGTTGTGTATTAACAATCATATTAAATAACGACAATTATAAAACTTCAAGAACATAAAATATTTGCTTGACCCCGGCCAACGGGCCGGCCAAAAAACTAGTATAAATATATAGGAATATAAAAGACCAACCCTTTTATTCTTGCTCTCCTTAATTCTAGCTAACTAACCAATTACTATTTTTCTTTTTTTTTCTTCTTCTCACTTATGACTTAACCATTAAATTAGCTTAGGAAGTGGAAACCCACAAGCTTCGGATCCACGTCCAAACTTTTAAGTTTGGAACGTTCCAAACCAAAAGTCAGGAAGGGCAAAATTGGAATAATAAAATCCTAAGCTAATTACCTACAGAGCCGCCGCTCTCTTATCCCTTCCCCCTCCAAAATCATCTCCTTTATTGATTAAAAAACCCAACACTAGTTTTCTTCTCCGATCACCATCGGAAACGCAACATCAAAAAATCACACAATGGGATATCCTCCCTCTCAGCGATCTGACTTACAAAAGAAGTAGATTTGAGCTCCATCAATCTTCAGCGACGCCGCCGAAGAATAGATCCACGCCACCGCCGATTCTTACTGATGAATCAAAAGCAAGCTTAATTAACAAAAGAAGCAGCTTGGTAGGATCTTCTCCGAGACAATCAATCGGCCACCGCTGATTTTGCTCTCTCATCTGCCCATGCTTTGGTTTAGGCCCTGGATTTTGTTTTGCAGGGTAGGTTGTGTCGCTGCAGGGGCTGGGTTTGGTTTTGTTAGGGGTTGGGTTCTATTCTTGTTAGGATCTCGGTTTTAGGGGTAATTGCAGGCACCGACGACGGCGAGTGACGGCTCCATCGACGTAGATATGTTTTACTGGGAATTACTTAAATGTTAAAAATTACAATTTAGTCATTGTATTTAAGTTGTAGATAGTTTGCTATTTTAGTATTAATAATTATAGTTTCAGTCCCTATTTTTTTATGTTATTGACATTGTTGGAATAATATTTTAACTATATAAACTGGTTGTCCAATAATGTGTTAACTAGTTCGTATAATTAGTTAATTAGTTTTGATAATGAGTTAGCAATTAAATAATCACGTTAACTAGTTATCCAATCATGATGTTAACTAGTTAACTCGATTGGTTAACTAGTTGACTCGACTGGATAACTAGTTAAATCGATTAGATAACTAGTTAACTCGATTGGTTAACTAGTTAACTCGATGTTAACTAGTTATATAACTCGATTGTTAACTAGAACTCGATTAGATAACTAGTTAACAACTTGATAAATAGTTAACTCGATAAATTACGCGATTGGTTAACTAGTTAACTCGATTGTTTAACTAGTTAACAACTTGGTAACTCGTTAACTCGATTGGTTAACTAGTTAACTCGTTATCTAAATCATGATGTTAACTAGTTAACTAGTTAACTAATTTTGATAACTAGTTATCAACAAAAAATCTTGTTAACTAGTTAAACTTGATAAACAAGTTAATTCAATTGGTTAACTAGTTAACTCGATTAGATAACATGTTGACTAGTTATGTGTTGATAACTAGTTAACTGTAAAAACTCAGGTTAACTAGTTATCAATAAAAAAATCTTGTTAACATGTTATTAGTAAAAATCAGGTTAACTAGTTAACTTGTCATCGCCGGAAAAGTCACCGGAGTTTGGTCGGTATCCGGAGCCTCGTTGGAAAAAGTCGCTAGAAAAGTCATCGGAAAACATGTTAACTAACTAGTTAACGTTAAAAACCCAAATTAACTAGTTAACTAATTATCAATAAAAATCATACTAACAAGTTAATAGTAAAAATCAGGTTGACTAGTTATTAGTAAAAATCATGTTAACTAGTTAACTTGTCCTCGCCGGAAAAGTCATCGGAGTTTGGGTGGTCTCCGGAGCCTCGCCGAAAAAGTCACTGGAAAATATGTTAACTATAAAAACCCAAATTAACTAGTTAACTAGTTATGAATAAAATAATCATGCTAATAAGTTAATAGTAAAAATCAGGTTAACTAGTTAACTTGTCCTCGTCGAAAAAGTCATCGGAACAGTCACCAGAAAAAGTCACCAGAAAATTTCATCGGAAAAGTTAACTAGTTAACTAATTTTGATAACTAGTTATCAACTAAAAATCTTGTTAACTAGTTAACAACTTGATAAAAAAAGTTAACTCAATTGGTTAACTTGTTAACAACTTGGTAACTAGCTAACTCAATTAGATAACTAGTTAACAACTTCGTAACTAGTTAACTCGATTAGATAACATGTTAACTAGATAACTAGTTAACTATAAAAACTCAGGTTAACTAGTTATCAAAATAAATAAAAAATCTTGTTAACAAGTTATTAGTAAAAATCAAGTTAACTAGTTAACTTGTCCTTGCCAGAAAATTCACCGGAGTTTGGTCGGTCTCCGGAGCCTTGCCGGAAAAATCGCCAGAAAACATGTTAAAAAAATGATGCTAATAAGTTAATAGTAAAAATCAAGTTAACTAGTTAACTTATCATCGTCGGAAAAGTCGTCAGAAAAAAGTCACTGAAAATAGTCACCGAAAAAGTTCATCGGAAAAAATCACCAAAAAAGTTCGCCGAGTCGTCAGAAAAAGTCACCGGAAAAAAATACCGAAAAAGTTCTCCGGAAAAAATCACCAAAAAAAGTCATCAAAAAAAGTCGCTGGAAAAAGTCCACCGGAGACCGACGGCCTGGTGGCCGGCGATAGTGGACGCCGATGGTTGACTACTGTAGTAATAAATAAAACATTTAAATAAGAAATAAAATAAAATATTTAAATAAGAAATAATAATAATATGTTTAAATTAAATATAATAATTAAATTATTTGTGTAAAGTCCTAAATACCCCTAATAATATGGACCATTAGATTGGTCAAAGGGTCAAACTAGATCTAATGGTTGAGAATGGGTTTGGAACTTTCCAAACCATCATTCTCTTGGACGCTGATCTGATCCCGAAACCCACGTTCTTAAGACAAGTTTGAAAAAAAACTTAATTGTCATCTAATTATTTACGTAGCCTATAAAGAATAGGGTTAATACACCTTTTTGCCTTCTACTATGCAAAGTTAACAAACATACCATTTTACTATTTCTAACCGATTTAACACCCTCTACTTTGAAAATTTTAACAAATATGCCCCTCTATTAATCTTTTCATCTATTTTTCGTCTAATGAGTTGATTATACATGCTAAATCATATTATTTGTGCACAACATCGCTAATTGGGATGTCCACAAGGTGAAAATATTAAAATTAAAAAGAAAAGATAAAGGAAAAACACATTATAATCACTATTATGTACGGAGGTGTTTGTGGTATTCTTTTATATTTTTCTTTCTAATTTAAATAATTTTTATTGGAAACATTTTAAACAGCGATAAGGTGTACAAATAATATGACGTGACACGTACAATCAACACATCGAATGCAAAATAGATGAAAAATTAAACAGAGGGGCATATTTGTTAAATTTTTCAAAGTAGAGGGTGTTAAATCGGTTAGAAAATAGTAGAGAGGTATGTTTGTTAACTTTGCATAGTAGAGGGGTAAAGAGGTGTATTAATATCAAAATTTAAAAAGTTGTGGGTTTACATGAAATGCATTCTTATAACTATCTATATCTATACTATATATATAAATATATATATATATATATTTAACCCCCTCTTTATTCCTTCTCTCCTTAACTTTAGCTAACCAACCAATCATATTTTTTTCTTTTTTCTTTAATTTTTTCATCCCTCTTTTTTACCTCACTCTCCTACATTTTAGCTTTTAATAAAAAATAATTACTATTTAATTCATTTTTTAACTCTTCATCATATTAAAGGAAAAACATTAAAATAATTATTTAATAGTTCAAGTACATTTTTTAAAAAGTTGTGGGTTTACATGAAATGCATTCTTATAACTATCTATATTTTTTTGGTCGAGCACTCCCACAGAAGGAAGGGCCAAGAACGCCTAGACTAAACAGAAGGGGGGGGGGGGAGAGAGGGGTGGTGGGGGGATTGGGGGTTGGAAAGAAAAATTGGTTTTGTGAGAGAGTTGAGAAAGAGCATGACTCATTAAAAACCTGAATTCAAAGGAATCTGACTGAAACACAACTCCCAACAAACACACCCGTAACCAACTATCGTCCCATCATCCTTAAAAATCTCAACCAAAAATCTTTATAACCGCCAAATAAAAACAATCAGAGAACCAGCTCGAACGAACCAGATAGACCCCAACCAGAAGGTAAAAATTTCAAACCGAACCGAACCAAAACGGATTCTGACCCACGATCTTCCTCAGAGAACTTGAGCGGAAACCAGGAAATCAGGTCGGCGACGACAACCTGTCCCAACTGAGCAACTGGTCCCTCCTGAAGGCCGCCGAACCATAATCTGCAGGTCCCAATCCAAAACCTGAAAACAAGACTCCAATGCACCCCAAGAAAAAGGGGAAATGAGTGAAATCTGTGAAGAATGGAGAAATGGAAAATCGTTCGACCACAATCCAACCAAGTCAGCGGATTAGTTAGCAAAAAAACACCCCTAGGGTGGCGTCAGGGCTCAAAAGAGCCTGTAGTACATTATTTTAATTAAACATGAGCATTGATCGAGTTTACATTTTAATTAAATAAATTTCTATTAATATCTATAAACATGAGCCAACGGGTCGGACATAAATCTATATTTTCAAACTTCTCCTAAAATTTGGACTTCAACCAATAATAGAATTATAATAAAATCAGTTAATTTAAACTCCCAATATTATTTTTAACGTTGATGAATATAAAAAAAATTATTTTTTTTACAAAATATAAACTATTTTTATAATTTATGTGTCCTTAGCGGGTAATTAGATATTACTTTCCTAAATTATAACCATCTATATAAGTAGTGTGATTAATGAATAAAAAATATTATTATTGTTAGTAGTCAAATAATTATTGTCATTTCGCCAAAGAAATTAATATAATTTTTACGAATATAGAGAAATTAATATACAATTAAGATAATTAACTAAAAATATTTTGTGTATGTAGAATATACTAAACATATTTTTTCATCAATTGTGATATATCTTTGATTTTATATGTTAAAAACAACAGAATTTAAGTTTTTATTATTTCCAATTTTTTCTCATAGTAGTAAAACCCGATAGGATCTGGTTAGATAGCTTGGCAAACTGACAACCAATTGATTGAGCGAGAATGAGAGATTAATTTTTTTAAAAGTAGTCATCTAATTGGTATAACAATTCTCTGTTGTAAAAACCCTCAAACCTATGGGTAAAACGTCTCCCTTCCTTTTCTACCTAGAGAAAAAAAAAGTCTACTAGAAAGGGATGTGTGAAAAAGAACGAAGCAAAAGGGAATTTTTCTCTACTTCTCTCAATCTTCACTTTACGCCACGCCCACTCCCTTTTCGTCATAAGGAGTGAAATTAGACCCTATCTCTAAACTCTTAAAATTCAGTGGTTATATGAAGTACTTCAATGGTTCTCTCAATAGTTTTTAATAGTTTAACCCAGATCAGCCTTCTAACTCATGAATTTTAAAGCACAAAGGAAATTTACGAAGGTTATTACCTCGAACAAAAAATACAACAAGCGAGACATTTTTTTTTCATTCATTCATGTTAAGTTTTTATAACTTTTCTTTTTCATTTATATGTGATCTTTTTATAATTATTGTCATGTGATAGTTAAGTTCACAAAATAGCACTTTAGAAATACTATATAAATGTTATTATTACGTACAAATATGTGTAAGAAATGAAAAAATAGTTTGACATCTCATCAAACTAAGATCAAAGAATTTCTAAAAAAAAAATAAAAACTAAGATCAAAGAACATTCACAAACTACACATGCATGAATCTATTTTCAATATCTGCAAAAAAATATTATTTTTTCAATATACTCGAATAAAGACAATATTTGCATACCACTCAAGAACTTCTATATATGTTAGTTATATTATGTATCAATGTCTTAATATTTGTCACACACTTGCTTTCAAATTTATTAATGTTATACCATAAAATTTTATTATAATGTTACATTACATGATAGAACATGATTTGTGTAATGCTACATTACATCACAAAATATGATCGAGAATAGCAATCTCACATAACACACTTGCAGATAATGTTAAAATAGTGAAGGTATTATCTCATATTTGCAAGATATATTTCTTAGTAATATTATTTATTTATTATAAAATATAGTTTTCTTGGATTTTAATCCTAATCTATTGATTCTTCAAGAAAAATTTCTATCTAGAACTAATCACATAGCATGCAATTGTTACATTTGCTTGGCGACTTTCGTAATAGGCTTAATTTGAATGATTAGGTACACGTTGAGTATTACTTAGAGTTAACACTTTGGTGTTTATATATTATGTGATTTTAACAAAGTAAAAAACATTGAAATCAAAGTGGGATAGATTATGAACGGGAAAAAAATATTGTTTTGCTAAAGCCCATTAACGGGCGGGCAAAAAATCTAGTACTAGCATATAGGAAAAAATACTTACCAAAAAATCTGTTGATGACCCTTTCCTTTTGGAATGAAATTATTCTATTCATCCAAAAAAAAAAACACTTACCAAAAAAAAATATAAGAAAAAACAAAACATACCTAAGGCACAAATCCGAAAAAATCACCAATATGGTATTAGTACCCTCCAGGACAAAATCTAAACTTTTCATTGCAATCCCCTTGCTCTTGTCTGTATCCCGAACCTCTAAGTCCAGTAATTCTTTTGCGTATTTTTGCTTGCTTCGAGATTCCTTCTTTATCTTCCAACATCTGGATGATCTTTTTTTATCTTTCTAGTGCGCATCTTGAGTTCATCTAATTTTTGTTTTGGCTCCCGCAATCTCTCCTCTTCGTTGATATATTCTTGTAGAACAAGTCTCAAATCTTCATTTTGGACCTAATTCTCCAACAAATAGTTAATTTAAGTTTCATTTCAAAGTAATTAGAAACTATTTTCTTGAGTCCCCATTTTCTTGAGGCCTTGTACTGTGGATCTGACCCCATTTTTCTTGAGGCCCCATTTTTTCAAATTTCTTGAAAGTGTTAAGGCGATTAGGTTTCAAATTTTAGAAGTAAGAGAAGCTTTACTTTAAGTAGCGGATCTTGATAATGATTCAAAAATTAGAAGTGCAACTAAATCTTTGGCACAAAATGAACTTGGTGATTTTGAGTTTATTGTTTCATTAGTTATTTGGTATAAAGTATTGCATGCAACAAATTTGGTTAGTAAACACTTACAATCCAAGGATATGCTTATTGATGATGCTATTTTAAGAATAGAAGGGTTGATTAATTTTTTCAAGAGATATAGAGAAAATGGTATTCAAGAGGCCTTAGAAGAAGCAAAAGAAATTTCCACAAAAATGGATGTTGATCCAGTTTTTCCTCAAAGACGTGAGATTAGAAGAAAAATACATTTTGATGAGGTTGGTGATAGTGTGTCTAATAATGCATCTTTATCAAGAGAGAAATCATTTAGGGTTAGTTTTTTCTTGTATATAGTGGATCAAACAATTTCTTCACTTAGTAAAATATTTTAGCAATATGAGGATTTTGTATCTAATTTTGGTTTTTTTTGTTTAGCTCTAAGAAGTTATATTCTTTGGATAATACATGTTTAAAGTCTTCTTGTATGCGTATTGAGACAATACTTAAGAATAATGATCATTCTAATATTGATGGTATTGATTTATATGGTGAGCTTAAGTTGTTACAAGATTTTTTGCCGAAGGAAATTCTTCATCCGCTTAGAATTTTAAACTATTTGAAGCGTGTTGATTGCTTTTTTAATGCATTTATAGTATATCGAATCTTATTAACTATCCCTATAACTGGTGCTACTGCAGAGATAAGTTTTTCTAATTGAAGTTGTTGAAGTCTTATATGCGTTCTACAATGACACAAGAAAGACTTAATGGATTAGCTATTGTGGCGATTGAGAATAATTACTTGGAGAATATTAAGATTCAAGAGCTCATAGAAGATTTTATTTCGAAGAATACTAGAAGGATATCACTTTTTACTTAGCGATAAACAATATTTTTATTTGTTGTACTCATTTTATGAATATATAATTTTATATTTTATTAATTTTTAATTAAATTTGAACTAAAAGAATGGGCCTTAAAATAATTTTTGGAACAGGGCCTCCAATAAGTCAGGGTCGGGCTTGACAGGACTACTTCATGTCTGGTCCACACAAAATCAAAATCAAAATCTTAATCTCTGCTGTTTACTCGCGAGCGACCAAAAAATAAAAAATCCTTCCCGATGTCATGGTTGCCAGAACTCCCTCAGACGCCGTCCACATCCCTACCAGCGTCGGTATTCGCCCCGTCTCTCTAAAACTTATCATCTCTGGCTGTTTTGTCTTTAATTTTCTTTATCATATTTTGTTTTCAGGCTGGTTCTCCTAGCATGGCATTAACGTTTGCGAGTTTTAACACCTCTCGGGGTTATTGGATTCTCAATCGTATATGCTTTACAAGAACCTCAAAAACTCCATCATCATGGAATTCTGGCAGAATCCTTCCTCTAAGATGCTTTACAAGAACCTCAGGAACTCGATCATCATGGAATTCTAGCAAAATCCTTCCTCTAAGATCACCTACCCCGACGTCGGCTCAATTAGCAAAGTCTTTACTTTCTTGGAAACGTCTGGTCTCATCAACTACTCCCCTTCTCCTACTTTAACCAGGCCTCTGAAGTGGGAAGACAAGGATTCCAAGTCCTTCCAATACGGTGCAATCGATTTCACCTCTGACGCCTCTTTCATCGTTAAGGGAACAAACAAACAGTTGTGTAGTGCCTCCAATAAGTCAGGACCGGGGCTGGTGTGGGTTTAGACATGCTTAATTTATTAGTCATAATAATAACTTTTCTTAGTGTTTTAGTTTTTTAATAAACATTTACAACTTTTTGCGACGATTGTTTGAAATTTTTGAGTCTATAAATAGACTGCTTATAATTAAAATTTCAGAAGTAAGAAATTAATCTTGACTTTTGGATGGATCACATGATAGGTGGGAAGGCATTTTTATAACAAATCATTAGCATTGGGTGAAACAAAGGAATGAAAGGCATTAGAAAGAATTTCTCTCTTTCCCATCCTTTTAGTACAAAACTTCATCTTATTTTCTTTGCCCTATTTTTTAAGTCCACGACAATTTCTTTTGTCTTTCGTTGAAGAATATTTAAAGAGAAAAGTCGGGTTTTGTGAAAATGAGTGTACTACTCATGAAATTGGTCTAGAGAAAAAAACACATGAAATTAAGAAATTGGTGAGACATTTTAAACCCAAATTCTTGTTTCTCTATGAGACTCATGCTACTTTTGAAGTTACTAAAAATAAGATGAGTTTAATAAATTATAACAATTATAAACACATGATTGGAGAAGACACGAAAAGAAGAATCATATTGGCTAGGCAAGAAAATTTGACATACAACATAATCTTCTCAATTTACTTTGTCATTTCTCTGGAATGGGAGGAATACTAGGACAACAAAAGCTTCTATATAAGAGTACTAGTATTTTGCCTGCCCATCGGCGGGGTCCAAACTTCAAATAATTTATAATTCTACATTTTGGAGAAAATAAAAAAAAATATGAAACAAAATGATTATTATTATTATTAAGATAAATTACCTCGATAATTATAACTTAGAGCACCATCGAAGTCTTAATACTATGAATTTTATTAAATTAATATAATTCATATTAGTTGTTGTTAGGTTCTCAAATTTAGATTAATATAAAAAAAAATCAACATACCATGCAACTTGAATGTATAGTGATTAATATTTTGCTTGATAAATTTTTATTTGTTTATTTGAATTAGTATAAAGTTACTTAATAAATATATATTTATGTATGCATCTTTTACGTAGTACTCTCCAAATATGATGTATATTGAATAAAATTACTCATATTAGATATAATTAACCCTAAATCTCTATTAATCAATAAAATAGCTAATTAAGTATAAAGTTTATAGAAATAAAAAAAAACATGAAGGAGTATATTGACCATAATTAGAGCTACTCTCTTTGTAATACATATATATACTTTAGAAGTTAGAAATATGTTAGAATACATTAAGTGGTTCTACATTTTATACTTTATTAATGCCACCGAAATCCCCAAGATGAAAGCTAGGTACATGCATTTTTACTTTGAACTATAGTCTTTCTTTTTTTTGTTCGAGCACTCTCATGGAAGAGAGTACCAAGATCACCTACACTAAGCGGAAAGGGGGGAAAGAGGGGTAGGGACGGTGGTGGGTGGGGGTAAGATTTGTGACTACGAATTATTAGATATCTCAACAAATGGGATAAGAGCAATCAGTCTAATCAAGGTGCGACCTAAAATAAAACAAAGGAGAAACGTGGAAGAGAGAGTAGCTCGTATAAAGGTAAAAGATTGAGGTTGGCAGAAAGCTTCATAAAAATAAGGAGGGAAGGAACATAAAATGAGTTTGTTTTGAATACCGCTTCTAAATATCTTTAACTGCTTAGAGAAAATAACGAAAGAGATAAAACACATAATCAAAAATCCAATTCTACCGCAAAATTTGGACCAACCCGAGAATCCTTGGACAGAAACCAAACACCCGAAATTGAGTGAGTAATCTACCCAACCCAACAAGAGGAGAGAGAGACAGCAACAGGGGAAGAGCCGAAGGGGAAATCGACACCCATCCAACAAGCGAAGTTCCGATCTGTTGTGGGGTCGGAACGGAATTGATGACTCTGATTTGGAGGCGCCATTGCATGATGGAGATTCCAAAGGGAGGCTAGTTGAGAGTCATCGGCGATCAAAATCCTCCGAATCAAGCCCTGTACATGACTGGCGACGGGGAAGAAACCAGATCCAGAACCCATAATCTGCAAAAAAGAGACAGTAAAATCACCATGACGGCGTCATCAGGACTCAGATGAGCCTGTAAATCAGACAACGGGAAACACGTGATTGTCATCGTGTCACAACCGTATGACCCTAAAGGCCATCGTACGAAAGGGAGGACCACAACGGTAAAAAAGAAGAAACAGGGAGGGGAGATAGAAGCGGCGGGAGGAGTGGGAAGGGGGAATCGAGCCAGGAGATCGCCGGAGAAACACAACCGACGCTAGCTGGCGAAGGGACCGCCGACGAGAACCAGAGCCGGGAGAAAGTGAACGAGAGAGAGAGATGAGGCGGTTTTTTTTCCAGCGTAACTATAGTCTTCTTTTCAATTCTCTTTATGTCAAATTTTTTTGTATTCATTAATAATTTTATCTTTCATTCTTTTGGAAGGAGATCAGCGTCCAAACCTTTTCTAGGTTTGGAAAGTTCCAAACCCAACTCCAATCATTAGATCTAGTTTGACTCTTTGACAAATCTAATGGTCCAGATTTGATAGGGGATTTAGGACTTTACACAAACAATTTAATTATTATATTTAATTTAAATATTTTATTATTATATTTTATTTTAAATATTTATGTTTTTCTGTTGTAACAGTCGGCATCCTTCGTTGCCGGTCACCGTCGCCGGCAAATTTTCTGGTGAATTTTCCAGCGAGTTTTCCAATGACTTTTTCGATGAGTTTTTTCTGATGAGTTTTTCCGACGAGGATTAGTTAACTAGTTAACCTGATTTTTACTAATAACTTGTTAACATGATTATTTTATTGATAAGTAGTTAACTAGATAACTTGGGTTTTTACCCGTTAACTAGTAAGTTAACATGTTTTCTGGCGAGGCTCCGGCGAACGATTAAACTCCGGTAATTTTTCCGTCGAGAACAAGTTAACTAGTTAATAAGATTTTTTAATTTGTAACTAGTTAACCTGAGTTCTTACAGTTAACTAGTTATCAGCAGATAACTAGTTAACATGTTATTTTGTTGATAACTAGTTAATGAATTACCATACCAACCGAGTTAACTAGTTATAAAGTTGTTAACTAGTTAACAATCGAGTTAACAAGTTATCTAATCGAGTTAACTAGTTAGTTAACATGTTTTCTGGCGACTTTTTCCGGCGAGGACAAGTTAACTAGTTAACCTGATTTTCACTGTTAACTAGTTAACTATCCTGATTTCTTATTGATAACTAGTTAACATATTAGATAACTAGTTAACATGATTTTTTACAAATAACTAGTTAACATGTATTTCGTTGATAACTAGTTAACGAATTATCATAATCAGTTAACTTGATTTTTTGTTAAGAAGTTATCTCACTAATTATGTTTTTTTATTAATTTAGATAACTAGTTAACATCATGATTTATCGAGTTAACTAGTTAATCAATCGAGTTAACTAGTTATCAAGTTGTTAACTAGTTATCTACTCGAGTTACCTAATAACTTTTCGAGTTAACTAGTTAACTTATCGAATTAACTAGTTATCTTATCGTGTTAACTAGTTAACCAATCAAGTTAACTAGTTATCTAATCAAGTTAACTAGTTAACCAATCGAGTTAACTAGTTAACCAATCAAGTTAACTTGTTATCCAATCGAGTTAACAAATTATCCATTCGAATTAACTAGTTAACCAATCGAGTTATCCAATGAGTTAACTAGTTAACCAATCCAGTTACTAGTTAACGGTGCAACTCCATAACATTCTAGATCAAGAAAAGCTCTCTCACTTTCATTTTTAGAAGCAAACAAAATAATTAAAAGTGTTATAGCGGTGGCACACGAACCAAAGCCTTAAGGAACTTAACAACTGTAAGGTAGAGCAAATGAGTAAGTCCACAAAGGAATATGAATGCTATGAACTGGAGAAAAACCTATTTTGAATGGAACAAATAAAAACGTTTAATAGCTGACAAAGTAAAGAAGCTCAACAGGGATCGGAAATAAGCTACAAAGATCAAGATATAGCTCACTCTCTAGCACTCAAGAATGTTATGTAGAGTCCAAAATCCTCCTTCGTCGTTACAATTACAATTCAAACTGTGCCACCCACCGCCCCTGATCCATTCTTCAACCTGTTGGAATATGACGCAGCTACTCCACCACCGTGCTCACCGGCCGCCGATCTCAGAGTTTCGATCGATTTACTGGCGCCGCTGCTCTGCCCCACTGACCAGTCATCCGATGTGAGATCTACTTTGCCGCGGATCTACTTCGTACTGCCGCAGATCTAAAGCCTAATATAAGAATATATTCATCGACGACAACGATATCTGTAATCAAACCACAACATCCACTACCTCAGAGGCTCAGATCCAACCGCAACCCCACCTCCGACTCCAACATCATCATCGCCTCCATACCCTTCCGCGCCGCCGACCACAACCCCCTGACAACGAGCATGCCAGGGATCTCACCTCGGAGATGCATCTCCGCCACCACCAGCCTCGAGTCTCCCATCCGAGATCTAGTTTTCGAGATCGCGGCCAGAGACTCAAAATCGGAGATGAGCTGCGGTGGAGCTGATTCAACGGCTCGAGAGTGTCGTGGGCGAGCTTGAGGCAAGAGACGAGCTGCTGCGGAGGTCAGAGGTGGATTCTGCTCCGACATGTAGATGGTCATCGTCGTTGCTCCGGTGAATTGAAAGAAGAAAGAAGAAAGGGAAGAGAAAAGTGATTGCGACAGGGAAATAAAGAAAAAGAAAGAAATTAATTAGATTAGGTTAAGGCTGTTTGGGGATTTTTTTCAGAATTGGGCTTGGTCCCAAAATCAATTCCCAAAATAGGCTCCATGTACGGTCAATTCCCAAAATGGGCTTGTGTTTGCTGACTGGGCATGTATGTCGCCAAAATAATTGGCGATCATTGTTTATCGCCAAAGTAAATGCCGATTTTCACCATCTGACACAATAGAACCAAAAATCGCCACTTATAGTGGCGATTTTCAGCATGAAAATTGCCATTATAAGTGGCAATTTTGGCATGACTTTTCAGACCAAAAATCGTCACTTATAGTGGCGATTTCCAACATGAAAATTGTCACTTATAGTGGCGATTTCCTGCATGAAAATCGCCACTATAAGTGGCGATTTTATGCTCACTTTTCAGACCAAAAATCGCCACTTAGTGTGAGCTCTAGTTTAATTTCCAACATCATATATATCCTGAAATGCATTAAAAATATACAACACGACGTAAAATGGTTCAAAGAGCCAAGAGGTACGAAACTCACACAAAATCATGCAAAATAGTCAAGTAGAGTATGAAAAATGTCGTCTAATGAGGATTGAATACACCAATATTTGGGTGCATCAAATCACCCCACACTTAGACTTTTGTTTGTCCTCAAGTAAGAACTCAACACAACAATGCATTAACCTGAATGAGCAAACCGAAAACCTCTTATTTCCTAGAATGATGTACATGGTGCTTCTATCAAACAAGAGGATTACCCGACTGACCACACAGTTAAAACCAAACTCCGCGAGAGTAAAAGAGAAACAAGACTTTATCGAGCTAGTGAAAAACCTGACTTGATAAAGACAAGACAATACTTACTTCCGCTACACTTACTCTAGGACGCAACCTGACACTTGCTTGATAAGGGGATACGACTTGAACAAAATTAAAGAACAAATTTTTTTCTTTCTTCTTTTTCTTTCTTCTTTTTCTATTTTTTTTCCTTTTTGTTTTTTTTTTCATCTTTTTTTCATTTACTTTCTAATGGTCGGTACAGTGTGGATACCACCAGGTATGGAGCAGCCGGAAACCTTTGGAATTCCGTGTTATCCTAGACCCCAGCCACGATCGGAAGTAGGTTAGAAAAAGAATGCCACATTGAGACTTCCCTTTGGGACTACAGCAATGGGCAGGCACGTATGCCAGCTCGTGAATCGACCCACAACTTCAATACCAAACCACTCATTTTTCAGATTTCCTCTGATTGGGAACATTAACAACAATTAAAAGCACGAAATTAAAAGATCCCTTATCTAGACTCGATCATGACATTGAACTAGAGAATTCGAGCATCAGATAGACAAAGTCTTCCACATTACCAAGTCAACTGTTCACTAACGCGGAAAGGACGAGTTCCTAGAAAACTACAAGCAAGAAGAATGGGAGATGGTCATAATACGGGTTCTC
Organism: Linum lewisii; assembly: GCA_034768395.1. Lineage (NCBI taxonomy): Eukaryota > Viridiplantae > Streptophyta > Magnoliopsida > Malpighiales > Linaceae > Linum > Linum lewisii. Next base: position 48,171,370 of record CM068303.1, on the reverse strand, counting down.
ACACACACATTTGGTCAGCTAAAGCACCACATCAATCTCACCATATGGAAAACGGTAAGCCACTCAAGAAGATACTAAGCAATGCGAAGACATACTTGCAAACGAGAATGGGAAGCAGTGAAAGAGTGAAAAACAAAGCACAATCACCACCCATTAAACGACAAGAACTCAGTTAACCAACATGCATGCATAGCAAGGAAACCACCCCACACTTAAACTGGACATTGTCCGCAATGAACCAAATCAGAATGGGGATGATACAGTGTACCTGGAATTGGCAAGTGGGAGAGTGAGGAGGCCAGGTGAGCACCAATGATGACGACCTACACAGTGAACAAACACAAAAGGAACAAACAGCACATAAAAAACTGACTCAAAAATCAAAATAGACTTCAGATATGGGCTGCCTCCCATGGAGCGCTCTTTCTTTAACGTCTTTGAGCTAGACGATACCTGAAGAATTAGCAGTCTCCATCCCATCCAAGCAGCTCCTTGTAGTTCATGTCATCTCCAGACTTCAAGTAGAGGTGATCTGGGAACTGAACTTGAATACTTCCCCATTGTGGATGAGTGAATGGAATAACACCCATATGAGAGGCATGAATCTTGATATGGTTGTCAAGCCTAAGTAACTCTTCCTTCTTCTTTGCTTGCTCAACCATCATCAGCTCTTGGCGACGCCGCTTCCTTTTTCTCCTACTAAGGCGCTTCCGCTTGGTTGTCTTAATAGGTTCCGAGTCATCCATAGTAGTCTCATCAGAAGAAAGTATGGAGTTTACATTTTGACTAGTTGAAGCACTAACAACTTTAATCTCTTCGGTAGGAAGGGGCACAGATTCAATCAGAGGGGTAGGAGTGGTGATGACCGTACCCACCAAAGGAGTGAAAAACTCATCGTCGTCCGAGCTTGGATAAAAAGGAAGTTCCTTCTTAATATGCTGATATGCCTCTTTAGCCTCTTGAAGTTCCTTGCACTGCTGTTCAACTGTCTTCACTGTCAACTTGAATTCCAAGTCCCACAACCCATCACTAAGCTCTTTCACCTTGCTAGACAAGTACTCAATTGCTTTTTCTGCTTGTGCAACCCATCTTCCAATACTTCTTTCTTCTTTTGCACATACGCCTCCAATGCATCAAATCTTGCATTGGTAGTGGTCTCTAATGCGTCAAATCTAGTTTGAATCACCTTTGTCAAACTACTAAATAACTCCTCAACACTTGAAGTTTGTTTGTCAGGCTGAGAGACTTGATTACGATGATCGCTAATTTCTTGTTGAGAACCAAGAGCATCATCATTTTCTTCTTTTAGCTTCGATATGATGAGATCCATGTTCTCACTTATTCTCTTGAGAGAAGCGTTATTAGAAGCGTTAAGAGACAGCATTTTCAGTTGCACCAGTAGTAATCATCTTGATCAACTCAAATGTGTAAGGACTAACTTGGTGTGTTGAGCCATAAGATTCAGGTTCTTCATAATAGCAGGATTGATCCTGTTGGTCTGAATAACATGGATCCTGCATACTCCAACTGCCAGAGTTATCATAATCACCACTATACTCTTCATAAGAACCAACAAAGGTTGGCGGAGAGGCTTGAACCGATGGAGAACGATGATTTTCTAACTCCCCAAGAATAGTTGCAAGTTTTGCTTCAATATCCATACCCTGTCCTGCAAACAAAGTAGAAAAATACAAGCAAACAACCAACACAACGGGTGAAGTAGAAAATGAACTATGAACAAGATGGAGGTATGAAGCAAACTAAAAAATCAAATATGTACAAACAAGAAAGCAAAAACTGAGCTAGTAATCCTAAACCTTTCCTGAAGTCAAGTAATGTCCCCGGCAACGACGCCAATTTGATGACGAGGTTTTTAGGCCCCAACACCAAATAAACCTGAGAGTCCTCAGAGTCGTATTCCACGGGTCTACTTGAGCTACCTTACTCAGTTTAGTTCTGCTAGTCAGCGAAATTGTTTTGATCGGAGTTTTTTATTAATTTAGAAAAATGTTGAAACTAATTAACAACTAAAACACAAATCAACAAGTGGGATCAACGGTGGGGAGAGGTCTTGCTTGGGTTTGTATCCTTCTAAGAAATTATGAGAAAATGCAGCTACAGAACTGGCAGGACATGGATGACAATCAATTTCAGGTTCTAAAGGTTGGGTCGGTCGACTCTACAACCAAGAACCAGCTGCAACAGACCCTAACTCGCATTCAACCAACAATCCAATAGCAAACTGAACAGAAACCCTAAAACAGGAGAACTGCAGAAAACCTCAAATTACAGGGAAGTCTAAGAACGGGGCGACAAGATAATAAATTAGATCATCAATCATCATTAATCCACAATCCAATTCAACGTATCAACTCATAATCTCAAAGAAATCAACAAAACCCAAGCAAGAAAAGAAAACCTAGCTACTCATGAGATTAATCAGAAAGAAAGCTGCAAACCGCCGATTCATCAAGGTTGGTCTTGATTCCTCTGCTATTAACGAGCTGATCCCCAAACAATTACTCTCTCGCTTGTATCCATCGTCGGCTTCAATTCCAAGTTGTCGAACTGGGAATTAAATCCCAGCTCTTTTTCCCTTCCAGCTCGCTGCCATACCCTTTGCTGCAGTACACTCTGTTTTCCTCCAATCTTTTTTTTCCTCCCCCCTGTCACTTTTCTTTTCTCCACTTAAATGAAACAAAACCATTGGGCTTCCATGTTGATGAATGGCCCAACAATGAAAACTGATCCTTAAAGAAATCCTGGCCAAATTAATTAACTCTCTAATTTGAAAATGATTGATGCTTTAATAATCCAAGGGTTGGCATAATCCATCTTTTGATGATGACGTGGTGACTCTTCCCACCAAATCCAACTTTCTATTTCTCCCAAAGCTTAGTATTTTCAGCTCATAATTGTTCCGGTATAAGAATAAAATCGTGTGAGCTCTAGTTTAATTTCCAACATCATATATATCCTGAAATGCATTAAAAACATACAACACGACGTAAAATGGTTCAAAGAGCCAAGAGGTACGAAACTCACACAAAATCATGCAAAATAGTCAAGTAGAGTATGAAAAATATCGTCTAATGAGGGATTGAATACACCAATATTGGGTGCATCAAATCACCCCACACTTAGACTTTTGCTTGTCCTCAAGCAAGAACTCAACACAACAATGCATTAACCTGAATGAGCAAACCGAAAACCTCTTATTTCCTAGAATGATGTACATGGTGCTTCTATCAAACAAGAGGATTACCGGACTGACCACACAGTTAAAACCAAACTCTGCGAGAGTAAAAGAGAAACAAGACTTTATCGAGCTAGTGAAAAACCTGACTTGATAAAGCAAGACAATACTTACTTCCGCTACACTTACTCTAGGACGCAACCTGACACTTGCTAGATAAGGGGACACGACTTGAACAAAATTAAAGAACAAATTTTTTCTTTCTTCTTTTTCTTTTTCTTTTTCTATTTTTTTCCTTTTTATTTTTTTTCATCTTTTTTCATTTACTTTCTAATGGTCGGTACAGTGTGGATACCACCGGGTATGGAGCACCCGAAAACCTTTGGAATTCCATGTTATCCTAGACCCCAGCCACGATAGGGAGTAGGTTAGAAAAAGAATGCCACATTGAGACTTCAATTTGGGACTACAGCAATGGGCAGACACGTATGGCAGCTCGTGAATCGACCCACAACTTCAATACCAAACCACTCATTTTTCAGATTTCCTTTGATTGGGAACATTAACAACAATTAAAAGCACGAAATTAAAAGATCCCTTATCTAGACTCGATCATGGCATTGAACTAGAGAATTCGAGCATCAGATAGACAAAGTCTTCCACATTACCAAGTCAACTGTTCACTAACGCGGAAAGGACGAGTTCCTAGAAAACTACAAGCAAGAAGAATGGGAGATGGTCATAATACGGGTTCTCCCACACACATTTGGTCAGCTAAAGCACCACATCAATCTCACCATATGGAAAACGGTAAGCCACTCAAGAAGATATTAAGCAATGCGAAGAGATACTTGCAAACGAGAATGGGAAGCAGTGAAAGAGTGAAAAACAAAGCACAATCACCACCCATTAAACGACAAGAACTCAGTTAACCAACATGCATGCATAGCAACGAAACCACCCCACACTTAAACTGGACATTGTCCGCAATGAACCAAATCAGAATGGGGATGATACAGTGTACCTGGAATTGGCAAGTGGGAGAGTGAGGAGGCCAGGTGAGCACCAATGATGACGACCTACACAGTGAACAAACACAAAAGGAACAAACAGCACATAGAAAACTTACTCAAAAATCAAAATAGACTCCTGACATGGGCTGCCTCCCATGGAGCGCTCTTTCTTTAACGTCTTTGAGCTAGACGATACTTGGAGAATTAGCAGTCTCCATCCCATCCAAGCAGCTCTTTGTAGTTCATGTCATCTCCAGACTTCAAGTAGAGGTGATCTGGGAACTGAACTTGAATACTTCCCCATTGTGGATGAGTGAATGGAATAACACCCATATGAGAGGCATGAATCTTGATCTGGTTGTCAAGCCTAGGTAACTCTTCCTTCTTCTATGCTTGCTCAACCATCATCAGCTCTTGGCGACGCCGCTTCCTTTTTCTCCTACTAAGGCGCTTCCGCTTGGTTATCTTAATAGGTTCTGAGTCATCCATAGTAGTCTCATCAGAAGAAAGTATGGAGTTTACATTTTGACTAGTTGAAGCACTAACAACTTTAATCTCTTCGGTAGGAAGGGGCACAGATTCAATCAGAGGGGTAGGAGTGGTGATGACCGTACCCACGAAAGGAGTGAAAAACTCATCGTCGTCCGAGCTTGGATAAAAAGGAAGTTCCTTCTTAATATGCTGATATGCCTCTTCAGTCTCTTGAAGTTCCTTGCACTGTTGTTCAACTGTCTTCACTGTCAACTTGAATTCCAAGTCCCACAACCCATCACTAAACTCTTTCACCTTGCTAGACAAGTACTCAATTGCTCTTTTCTGCTTGTGCAACCCATCTTCCAATACTTCTTTCTTCTTTCGCACATACGCCTCCAATGCATCAAATCTTGCATTGGTAGTGGTCTCTAATGCGTCAAATCTAGTTTGAATCGCCTTTGTCAAACTACTAAATAACTCCTCAACACTTGAAGTTTGTTTGTCAGGCTGAGAGACTGCATTACGATGATCGCTAATTTCTTGTTGAGAACCAAGAGCATCATCATTTTCTTCTTTTAGCTTCGATATGTGAGATCCATGTTCTCACTTATTCTCTTGAGAGAAGCGTTATTAGAAGCGTTAAGAGAAGCATTTTCAGCTGCACCAGTAGTAATCATCTTGATCAACTCAATTGTGTAAGGACTAACTTAGTGTGTTGAGCCATAAGATTCAGGTTCTTCATAATAGCAGGATTGATCCTGTTGGTCTGAATAACATGGATCCTGCATACTCCAGCTGCCAGAGTTATCATAATCACCATTATAGTCTTCATAAGAACCAACAAAGGCTGGCGTAGAGGCTTGAACCGATGGAGAACGATGATTTTCTAACTCCCCAAGAATAGCTGCAAGTTTTGCTTCAATATCCATACCCTGTCCTGCAAACAAAGTAGAAAAATCAAAGCAAACAACCAACACAACGGGTGAAGTAGAAAATGAACTATGAACAAGATGGAGGTATGAAGTAAACTAAAAAATCAAATATATACAAACAAGAAAGCAAAAACTGAGCTAATAATCCTAAACCTTTCCTGAAGTCAAGTAATGTCTCCGGCAACGGCGCCAATTTGATGACGAGGTTTTTAGGCCCCAACACCAAATAAACATGAGAGTCCTCAGAGTCGTATTCCCACGGTCTACTTGAGCTACCTTACTCAGTTTAGTTCTGCTAGTCAGCGAAATCGTTTTGATCGGAGTTTTTTTTATTAATTTAGAAAAATGTTGAAACTAATTAACAACTAAAACACAAATCAACAAGTGGGATCAACAGTGGGGAGAGGTCTTGCTTGAGTTTGTATCCTTATAAGAAATTATGAGAAAATGCAGCTACAGAACTGGCAGGACATGGATGACAATCAATTTCAGGTTCTAAAGGTTGGGTCGGTCGACTCTACAACCAAGAACCACCTGCAACACACCCTAACTCGCATTCAACCAACAATCCAATAGCAAACTGAACAGAAACCCTAAAACAGGAGAACTGCAGAAAACCTCGAATTACAGGGAAGTCTAAGAACGGGGCGACAAGATAATAAATTAGATCATCAATCATCATTAATCCACAATCCAATTCAACGTATCAACTCATAATCTCAAAGAAATCAACAAAACCCAAGTAAGAAAAGAAAACCTAGCTACTCATGAGATTAATCAGAAAGAAAGCTGCAAACCGCCGATTCATCAAGGTTGGTCTTGATTCCTCTGCTATTAACGAGCTGATCCTCAAACAATTAACTCTCTCGCTTGTATCCTTCGTCGGCTTCAATTCCAAGTTGTCGAACTGGGAATTAAATCCCAGCTCTTTTTCCCTTCCAGCTCGCTGCCGTACCCTTTGCTGCCGTACACTCTGTTTTCCTCCAATTTATTTTTTCCTCCTCCCTCTGTCACTTTTCTTTTCTCCACTTAAATGATACAAAACCATTGGGCTTCCATGTTGATGAATGGCCCAACAATGAAAACTGATCCTTAAAGAAATCCTGGCCAAATTAATTAACTCTCTAATTTGAAAATGATTGATGCTTTAATAATCCAAGGGTTGGCATAATCCCTCTTTTGATGATGACGTGGTGACTCTTCCCACCAAATCCAACTTTCTATTTCTCCCAAAGCTTAGTATTTTCAGCTCATAATTGTTCCGGTATAAGAATAAAATCGTGTCAGCTCTAGTTTAATTTCCAACATCATATATATCCTGAAATGCATGAAAAACATACAACACGACGTAAAATGGTTCAAAGAGTCAAGAGGTACGAAACTCACACAAAATCATGCAAAATAGTCAAGTAGAGTATGAAAAATGTCGTCTAATGAGGTATTGAATACACCAATATTTGGGTGCATCACAAGTAATAAAGAACATAAGAACATTGGAAATTGAAAATTTAAGAATGAAAACTGAAAATTGGTTCTTTAAATGATGATCAAAGTAGCAAGTCATAAAGAATTGTCAAATAGTAAAATTGATTTGGAACAAAATGGTAAAGTCTAAAAAGTTTCGAGGTCAACTGCATGGCCATGGATTTAATATGAAGCAAAATTAGGGCTGGCTAATGGGACGGGCTTGGGTACCCGTACCCATTAACAAAAGGGTAGTGGGTACCCATTAGAGTCGAAACTCATCCCGTAGCCCGAACCCGTTCGGGTAGTGGGTACCCATTAATGATAATGGGATCGGGCCGGGGTACCCACTAAACCCACTAAACCCCACTAATAACAAAAAATAATATATAATTAAAATTTATTTAATTGCATAAATAGTAAATATGAATGTTTTAGGGAAATAGAAAAGGGGATGATGTCGTGAATGGAGGAGAAAGAAAATGAATGAATGACTAAAAATGTTGTTTGGCAATTCAGAATGAGAATGACCGAATATGAAATTGATAAGTAATTAGGTTTGACATTTTATTTTATTATTATTTATTTAATCGGGCTAAACGGGGTTAATGGGTACCCACGGGTATTACCGTTCGGTAGTGGGTACCCATAAGCCTCCAAAGCCATCCCGTAGCCGAACCCATTCGGGTAATGGGTACCCACTACCCGAATGGGTACGGGCCGGGATCGCGGGTACCCATTACCCACTCTGCCATTAGCCAGCCCTAAGCAAAATTGTCAAAGTGTAAAAGTGAAGCCAAATTTCCCATTGGTTTTTAGTTTGGCGTACTAACCGGATTTTGCCATATTTGCTTAGATCGGTGATTGTCTTGATCGTGGAGTACGTTGTCCTCTTGGGCCCAGGGTCAATGAAATGCACGGGGTCATATGGTTCACCCATTGTAACTGCAAGCTGGACGAAAACTTGTATGAATATTAGTAACAAAATAATAATTAGTCTTTGATGGGTCATTTAGAGGCAAATCTTTATATTTAGAAGTGCGTATATATGTATGTTATAATATTTACATATGAAATAATAATAATTACTAAAAAAGACATGCTCAATGCGTATGTGATCTTACTCCTTTATAGCTTGGAACTTTCGGGAATGAAGATGATTCACCAAGATATCTTGATAGAACTGTTGTGTCTTCAACAGAATACTACAAAATACAACTAATTTACGTAAACATGTTGCTTTTATTAAGAACTCACAAAAAATATAAATACAGAAATTTCGTGCATACCTTCAAACTGTGGATAGTTAGAATGATATACGTCACCGAACTAACTAGATAATATTAATGTTCCTTCAAGAAAATAGTACGTAAATAGTGGTAAATATATAAGGAGGTATAATAGGAAACGAACTTGAATATTAATGGAGGAGCTTACTTGCTTTGTTTCTTGCATGCATGAACACAGAATAGAGAGGTTAAAGGAGTGAATGATAAAAATGGGAAGAATGAAGGAACATTAATATAGGAGTCCGACCCTATCTCTATCTTCTATTACAATATCAAATTGTAATCTAGGCAACCAATTAAAGCCTTCCAATTGGGCTGCCCATTTTATTTTTTCCGTGTTAGTTGCTGTTGAGGGAGCATGTTTCCCACGCTAGTTGCAGAGATTCCATGCCAAAAAATTTGATGTCTGACACAAAGTTGAAATCCTGCATGAAAATCGCCTCTATAAGTGGCGATTTTATGCTGACTTTTCAGACCAAAAATCGCCACTTATAGTGGCGATTTCCAGCATAAAAATCGCCACTATAAGTGGCGATTTTTGGTATGAAAAGTCAGCATAAAATCGCCACTTATAGTGACGATTTTCATGCTGGAAATCGCCACTATAAGTGGCGATTTTTGGTCTGAAAAGTCAGGCCAAAAATCGCCACTTATAATGGCGATTTTTATGTTGAAAATTGCCACTATAAGTGACGATTTTTTGTTCTATTGTGTCAAATGGTGAAAATCGGCATTTACTTTGGTGATAAACAATGATCGCCATTTATTTTGGCGACATACATGCCCAGTCAGCAAACACAAGCCCATTTGGGAATTGACCGTACATGGAGCCTATTTTGGGACCAAGCCCATTTCTGAAAAAAATCCGGCTGTCCGGTGGGAGGAATAAAGAAACATAAAATTAAAGAACTTTTTAAAATGACTAAAAGTGCCCCTCCGGTTATTGGGTTTGGACCGTTCCAAACCGGAGGGTTTGGACGCAGATCCGAAGCCCATTCTTTTATAAATTTCATATTACCCATTTATTTGATTATCATTATACTGTTTGTTTGTCAATTTTTATTACCCATTTAATCCCTTGTGATTGTTGCTTGAGATTAGAGAGAAATCCAATTCAAAATCTTATGTAAAAGTTATAACTAGCTAGAATCAAGTAGCTAAATTGACAAATCAAGTAGCTGAGTTTTCTAATGTGTGAAAAAAATGTTTAATTTATTCAAATTCATAGCAATTGATTTAAAAATTGTATTAAGTGCTGAAAATAAAACTAGGCAAGCCCGACACCTAAGTGAAGTGTTCGGGTTGAGCACTAGCATAGGCACAAATGTTGTGAGCTAGGCAGGTCCAACACCTAAGTGAAGTGTTCGGATTGAGCACTAGTATGCAGTAAATAGATAGAAGAGGTCGATAATCTTGAAAGAAATTGTTGTTTGAATCGGTCCTAGCTAGAACATGTAACGTGCAGGTCTAGAAGCAGATGAGTCAATAGCCATGTCACGTTCACTCACTATGTCCCAAATATTTCCTACCTCCACCTAAGTTGCATCATGGCCCGAGCTTAAGACATTTTGATTAGAGTTGGTGTTGTCATATCCGAGTATTTTGTGATTAATTGTTTTTGGCAAGAAACACATTTTAATAAACTACTAATTGAAGTGTGCAGAAAGCAGTGAGGTCTAGACTTGTTTGGTTGATGTTCTTGCATGTGTAATTACGTTTTCTACGTGGAACAGTCTAAGCCGAATTCTTAGGATTAAACTTCAAGTTAACCAGTCTCGTCATATGTAAATTTGAGTGTGTTTCTGAATTTGATTTGCTTGATGACAAGCAAAGGTCTAAGTATGGGGTGATTTGATGTGCCCAATTATTGACATTCCCTCATTAGATGACATTTTTGGGATGATTTTATATCGTTTGGGTGATTTTAAGTGAGTTTATTCCCCTTTCAGCCTTAGGTCCATTTTACGTCGTTTTGCACATTTTTATGGATTTTAGGTAATAATCGGCATTGGGAAATCAAACCGGGAGTGGAGCATTGAGTGACATGGGATACTAGGCCCCTTGGAGTGATCTGGGTCGAGGGAAGAAGGCCCAACCACAAGGAAATGACCGATTTTGAAGAAAACTCAAAATGCTGAATTTTGGAGCTTACACCCCGTGTAAGCTGCCTAGGCGTGAAAAATTTGCCTTTTTCAACAACGAAAAGGTTTTAGATGTATTCATAAAAAAAAGGTTTTAGATGGTATAAATAGACTTTTTGGGGATTAATAAGAACACATTCAATTTTTAGAAAGAGCCACGACTTGGAGAGGGTTTAGACCATATTTTGGAGTGCCGGAAGACACTCGGAGCATAGGATTTGAAGATTTTCAAGATCAAAGAAGCTCGGAATCATCGAAATTAGATTTTACCGTTTCTTTTTGTTCTTCCTTCTTAAGATGAATTCTCTTGTGGTTTTTTATTTTTGTTTGTCAGACATGAGTAGCTAAATTCTTCTAGCTCATATTAGATGAACCCTAAGTGACCTGGGGCTTTAAAGCGGTCACGGGTCGACGGTAATTAGATTTCAATTCAGACTTTCTCTTATTCATGTTTAATTCGTTCTTAAAATTCATTTCATTTCCGCCCTGATCACCTAGATTAGATTCTCGTTAGAATAAATGATAGTTGGCGAACGTCCGCCTTGTTCAAGAACATCGAATTAAACAGTTAACCTATTCAATGGAATCATTCCTCTCATAGGAACCGTTTAGGGTTAATCCCGTTTCAAGAGTAGCTCATAAATCAATTTAAGTGCACCAGTTAGTTATCTGCTGCAGAAGTGAACGCACGGACAGTTAATTAATCTTAGTAGCTAGTTCAATAGTAGCGAATATTCGTGAACTTAGACTTAAGGGTAAAGAGCTATGACGGTGATTAAGAACTGTTTGAATTAGGATTTAAAAGTCGCCGATTTTGTGATTGTCAATGCCATGGTAATCTTAGGGGGATTCGAGTCTAAGCTATCGTCTCTTTAATTGAAAAAAACTCAATAAATCAATTTGTTTCTTAATTCAGTTTCATTTTCCTCCTGCTTAATAGTTTAGAAGTCGGGGAACTCACACCACGCACGCAACTTGATTTTAACCTGAATACTTGTTAACGTCTTTGAGTAAATGATTAGAAGAAACCCTTGGAATACGATCTATCCTACCTTTGTAAGATAGTTATTTGATATCCTGTTTACATGTTATCAATCAAGTTCCTCCAACTACAGCCCGATGTCGTCCCTCTTCTCTTTCCTCCGCCAACGCCACGTTTTCCACCTCGACACTCTAGATCCTCGAAAACTTCAGCGTATTATTGAAAGTTAGGTAGAAGACGTTAAATAGAGACTCGGCAAATTTTTCAAAGGGGATTATGAAACCCTGAGCCTTCCCCACCACCTTGGGCATGTTCTCAGGGCCTTCAGTCAACGAACGGTGGAACACAAAGACTCCACCGCCACCAGCAGCGACGGGGCGAGTGGTGGATGGCGGATCCGAGGTTGCTGTACGTACAAAGAGAGAGCAACCCAAGGCTTGCTGTTGTAAGAGTGGTGAGGAATTGGAGAGATGAAAGCTAGAAGGAAAACTGCGAGAATTGAAATGAGTATCCTGCATAGCATCATGACTCCTCGATTTTTTTCTCAGGGAGTTCTCTGTGCAAAGTATCATGTCTAATATTGATTCGGTCTGGGGAATTGGGGAGTTGTTTTGGTTAACCTATTAAGTAATGAAGATATCAAACTCTGAACTTAGTGGGCTACGGACTCCATGTCTTAATATTCATACTTATAACCTAAAAAATTACATAAGAGAACCAAAAAATGATGGAGGGGGGAGGATGCAAGCAAAAATCAAGGCTCATCATCAATAGTAGAAATGGTTCTTTTTATGGAAGGTTTGGCCTTGCGAAGATGGCCAATGCTATTAACAAGATCTTTACGTATACAAACAGGGAGCATGTTGATGTCTTTCAGCACTTTCAGTCGCCATAGAACGTACGAAAAGCTCAGTTGGTCTCTTGAAGTGAACCGCACGACTTCATTGAACCAGATGCACATGAACAGATTGGTGACCGCTGTGTGCTCCCTCACTATTATCGATGCTTCATTCAGAGCTGCAACAGAAATGGTTAAACAAAAACGTCATTTTGCAAGAGCTAGCTATTGTTGCAATTGCAGTTGATTGAAATTCTACAAGAAATCACAGGAGGAAGATCTAATAATAAGTACCTTTCTTTCCGTTAAATCTCTTGTCCTCAGGCATACCATCTTTCTTATACTGACTCACTTGCACCTCAACTTCTTCTAGTTTGGCTTTGTGTTTATCGATTACAGCCTTGGCCTCATCATTCACACTGCTGCGTGCTCCATGCTCCGAGATTGCTAACATAGATTTGTTACGCCAGAGAAGTGCTTCGAGAACACCCAGAGGGTCTCGCCGGTCAATGAGTGCGGCAGGACGGATGTCGACATGGGCAGTAGAGCTCAACGAGTATGATGTCCACTTCCAGCCAAGGACCGCCATCAAGGCGCAAGCCCTGGCGGATTTCGTAGTACAGGGATGCCTTAGGGTGGACGGAAGACCAGACGTTTACTGGGAACTTTATGTGGATGGAACCTCTAGCAAAAATGGAATTGGGGTGGGCACAGTCTTAAAGACTCCCCAAGGCGTGTTGCATGAAGCCACCCTCCACTTCACCAAAGCTCGTACCAATAATGTTGCAGAGTACGGGGCGCTTATCGCGAGACTACAGATGGCTAGGACGATGGGCATTTCACACCTCAAGATCTACTCTGATTCTGCCATCGTAGTCAATCAACTCAGTGAAGCATACGAGGTCAGGGAGGAAACGTTAGCACCCTATAATAATGAAGCCAAAGCCGCGCTCAAACACTTTGAGACATTTGAAGTCATTTAGATTGTTAGGGAGGATAACGCGCATGTTGACACCTTGTCCAAACTGGCCACCGCCCTCAACTTTGAGGAAGAAGGAATGATAACGGTGGAGAAAGAGAAGGAAGGACGGGCGCTTTGCATGGCCATATCCGGAGAGAGTGTCACTCCCACGTCACAGAACGAACAACCCCCCCCCCCCCCCTCTGGCGTAGACTGAAGAGCTCCAATTAGGTCCTTTATGGAGGCAGATACTCTCCCGGCAGACCAAGCCTTGGCCACATAAATTCACCGACAAGCAGCCGGGTGCGTACTTCTATAAGGGGAGATATACGAGAAGTCTTTGGCGGCAGCCCATATCTGCAGTTTTTAGCGAGGAAGAAGTTGGCTATGCCTTAAGGGAGATCCACCAAGGGGTGTATGGTATGCACATAGACACAAAAAGCTTAGAAAAAAATGTGCTCTATCAGGGATACTATTGGCCCAAGATCTGCCGAGACGCTAAGGAGCTAGTCATCACCTACCAAGTTAAGTAGAGATGTTGGAGAACGTGTCTCAGATCCTTCCATGTATCAGAAGCTGGTTGGTAGTTTAATCTATCTTACTACTTGCACTCCTCCAGACCTAGCTTATTCAGTACAAGTGGTTAGTCAGTTTATGTCTGAGCCGCGTGAGCCACATTTGCAGGTGGTCTATAGGATACTGCGCTATCTTCAGGGCACACACCGTGTGGGAGTGTTCTTCCCATTAGCAAACAACTCTTCTATCTCGGCTTTTGTTGATGCCGACTATGCAGGTTGCGTGGACGCAAGGAGGTCTAGTTCTGGTTGGTGTGTTAATTTTGGACACGCATGTATTGCGTGGCGGTGTAAGAAGCAGGATCGTGTGGCTAAATCCTCTACAGAAGCAGAATATCGGTCCATGCCTGAGGTATGCTCTGAGATTGTGTGGATTACGAGGTTACTTATGGAGGTGTCCCTCTTTCTCTTCCAACGACCTTGTTTGGTGATAATACTAGCGCTATTCATATAGCTACTAATCCGGTTCTCCATGACAAGACCAAGCATATTCAGACGCACGTTCACTATATTCGTGAGCTTGTCAAAGATGGTGATATAAAGTTGTAGTATCTGAACACTGATAATCAAATAGCGGACTTGCTCACGAAGGCTGTTTGCACGAGCAGACACTGGTTTTTAGCTGAAAATTTGACGTGTCGAGATCTACATCAATTTGAGGAAGGCTGTTAATTTGAGTGATTAAACTGTAATAAATTTAGAGTATTGGACTCCTTAGTTTATTAACCAATACATGGGGTTTCCTCCCTTTTTCGGGGTATTGACTTAAAGAGTCCCTGCTGTTTGAAGACTTAACGAGCCGATCACCTATGTATAAAACTTTTCAAATTGGTCCCGACCTCAAACTTCATCCAGGGCCGTCCAATTTTTCCGTCAATTTTTGCCACCAAGGATGCTTATATGGCATGTCACGTCATAGCTTGCCTAGTCACGACTCTCTACTTTGGAACCGATTCAGAACCCAAAAAATAACAACCAGTTTGGGTCGAATCAATTGCCCATCCCCTTCCATCTCTCATTTCTGCTCCTCTCTCAATCTCTTTCAGATCTGAGCTCTGTTTCATCCCTTCTCTCCACCGCTACCATTTCGCCTCCGATCATCGTTTTTGCCACCACTGTTCCTTCTCTGGTGATTACCTTCACTGTTGCTCCGATAAATTAGGTCTCTGAACAGCTTCCACCTCTTCGAATCAGAGCCGTCAGAACTGCTCTTCTTCTTCAAGATCTCCGGCGAGGACTCCTCCTCTTTATGGTTCCACACGCAGTACGTCCCTTCCGGAACGCTATCCAGTTATCCTCGACGAAAATGGTAAGCTATTACCGTCTCCTCTTTCACGCTCTTCACGAAATAGCTTCGTAAGCGGCTGCCTCCTGCCGACTCTAGACTTCGTCGCTGGAGCAGCGGCGATTTGTTATTGGAATTGGACTTCAGAGATTGAAATTCAGGGCCGCTGAACAGCAAATCGGTGTTGAACAAGGGGTAGCGAGGCCTGATCTATCCGCTGTAGAAGATCTCGTCGGCTGAAATTGGGGACGTCACCGCCTCTCTGTCCACGATTGCGAACTCGAACTCTCCTTCTTCTTCGTTGGAAGATTCATCTCTTCCATACGTTGTAGTTTTGATGGTTTCATTTTCCTTTTCTTCTTCTTCTTTTTGTTCTAGGTCTGCTGATTCGTCGTCTTCCCAAAAGTAAAATTTGGAGTTGCCGGAGAGCTCACGGACGATTCGAGCGGCAACGTCGGTGAGGGTTTCCTCCTCGGAGGAGTAGGAGGTGTAGTATGAATTGAAGCTTGGAGAAACAGGGGAGGCGGCGAGAAGCTAGAGAGGTGGGATGTTGTTGGAGTTGCGGCATCTAACTGGTGAATTACTTAATCGAAGAAGAAATTCATACTCACGAAACTGAGCTCAGATCTGAAAGAGATTGAGAGAGGAGCAGAAACGAGAGATGAAGGGGATGGACAATTGACTCGACCCAAACCGGTTGTTATTTTTTGGGTTTTGAACCGGTTCCAAAGTAGAGAGTGGTGACTAGGTAAGCTGTGACTTGACATGTCATATAAGCATCCTTGATGGCAAAAATTGACGGAAAAATTGGATGGACGTGGACGTAATTTGAGGTCGGGATCAATTTGAAGGGTTTTATACATAGGTGACCGGCGCGTTAAGTCTTTCAAACATCAGTGACTCTTTAAGTCAATACCTTTTTCCAGCTTCTTATCTCCTTCCTCTGTACGCCTCCTCTTGGAAATCTTCTGCTCCTTCCTCTTCTCTTCTTCTTCATCAATAATACTACTCATCTCCTTCTCCCGTGGATTAGCTGACTAAAAGTCGGTGAACCACATAAATCTTATTGCATAGATGTGCAACTAGTCATTATAGTGTTTGAATGTGCAATTTGTTTTCCTTGTTTGGCCTCCATCAACCTTGTCTGCACAAATTAAACCACATACCAAATTCAACAATTTGACAATTTAAACATTTCATAGACTGAGATTAAGGGAAGTGATGTTAGAATTGGTAAAAGATTAAACAAATTTTGAGAAACAATCACGGTAACCCTAGAGTATGTTTGTCAACGACCAGGGATCAAATCACTACAAAAAAAGAGCGTTTTGGCGTCGGTTAAGTGTTTAGCGTCGGTCGACCGTTCGACCGACGCTAAATAGAATCTCGTGTTTTAGCATCGGTCGACCGACGCTAAATACTAACCCTAATACGCCGAAACCCTATGCAGCCGCCTCCATTATCTCTTTCTTCCCCATCTTCTTCTTCCAGCCGCCTCTCTCCAATCTCCCAAACCTCTCTTCTTCTTCTTCATCTTCATCTCCTAAACCCAAACCTCTCTTCTTCTTCTTCTTCTTCAGCCGCCGCCGCTCCACCTCTTCCAAAGTCGCCGCCGCCGCCCCCGCCGCTCCACCTCTTCCAAAGCCACCGCCGCCACCGCTCCACCTCTTCCAAAGCCGCCGCCGCCGCTCCACCTCTTCCAAAGCCGCCGCCGCCGCTCCACCTTTTCCTAAGGTACTTCGTCATATCTATACTTCGATTTATGGATTTAGGGTTTTTGCTTTCCTCCTCACTGGATTTTTGATGTATCCGCAGAAGAAGAAAAAGGAGGGAAGAAGAAGAAGAAAAAGAAGAAGAAGAAGGAGGCTAGAAGAAGAAGAAGAAGGAGGATAGAAGAAGAAGCAGATGCATCTGAACAAGACGGAGGGAAGAAGAAGAAGCAGCTGCATCTGCAGCTTTTTTTTTGTGATGTGAACGCATATTTAGCGTCGGTCGGTCAGTGCCGTAGCGTCGGTCGACCGAAAACCGACGCTAAAGATTAACGTCACCACATCTGGCGTCGGTTTTGTCGAACGACGTTATTAAATTTAGCGTCGGTCGGTGACCGACGCCATAACGCACGTCTGACCGACGCTAAACTACCTTTTTTTGCAGTGAATGGTCACCAAATTTGTGAGTTTGTAATAGTGTGATCACTCAAATCTTCAGTATAATGTTGCAGTAACCATAGTTTAAACTTTGTATTGCCACAATAATTTTGTGAATCGAACACATTTGTGGTCACCCAAGTTTGGGGTATTAACAACGTGATCACTCAACATTAAAATTTAACATTGACATCACTCAGGTTTAAGTCATGTAACCTATAAATAACTTTGATCGATTTTGTTAATTTTTCCGTTAAATTTTTCATGCCATATGATCATGTCACCAAAAAATTAATATTATATTTGATACCCAAAGCCCACCCGATTTATTAACCAACCGTTCTAATCACTCAACAAAACAAAACAAAAAGTAAGAAGGCAAATACACGTCTTTTTCTTCGGGTATTCAATCGGCAACGATAATCAATCGGCTCGGAGAAGTGGACCAATCAATGGAGAAAAGGAAGGCGAGGGACGGAGGCCTTGAGGAGTAGAGATCGACGCGTGTTAGAAAGGCGATTCATAAAGGCTTTCAATATGCCAATCTTCAACAACAACAACGAAACCTACAACAACACTCTCATTGGACCCCGACTAGTCCAGCCCAACTACCTCTAGGATAACAACGTGTTCCTCCCTCCTCTCGCATCTGCCGACTTCTACTGGCGCTCTTACTAGTTCCTCATCGGTTACTTTTCCTCCCTCAAATCGTTCGACCTCTGCACCCCTTGCGACTTCCAAACAAACTGGATGTCAAGGGGATGCACGAGCATCACTACTAGACATGACTTTGAGTCCCCAAATGATCTGACCTTGAGAATAACATATCCAACTGCAACCAATCCCTAGATAATGCAACGCATTGCATCTCCTGCGTGATAGACTTATCGGTTGGATTTCTTTTCGATTCTATCGGCAACGTCTCAGTTTGTAAATGTGCACCTGTCGATCTATGTCGCGTTTGTGAACTAAGTTGGGCCTACCAATAAAGGTACCATTAAGTGCCTGTTCTTCCTTTTTCCCGATGCAAACTCCCCGAGAGGGTAGAACCATAAATAGCGAGACAACCTAGGAAATAAAAAAGGTAAAGGAAGAGGAGGGAGGAGGTTTAGAGGGACGGTAGAGGGTAAAGAGAATGAAAGAAAATTTCCTTTCACGGTTATAGTCCTTCAAAGACTATTATAAAAGCAAACATAATAGAGTTAACTAAATTAGAATATTAAATATATGACCAAATGAATAACATCTTAATCTATGTATTCTGATCACATTTAAACAAATTTTTCTAAGAATAAACCAAACATTTGTGATCATAAACTAAGTACGCAAATTAATGTAATGATCCAAAAATTTAGCAAAGATAAAAAGGTGTTCTAATAAACCAAAAAATAGTCTCACCAAGATTATGCATCCTCATTCCTGATGGGGCTTTTCACTAAAATAAATAAAAAAATTAACTATTAACCTAAATAAATACGTTTCAAAACTATTTATTTGTATAAATATAATCGCCCCAGGTATAGGCGATATCGCCCCAGGCCTAGGCGATATCGCCCCAGCACCAAGGATTGTCACCCGTGACTCGTGATTAGATTCGGTTGAGTCACGGGTGTGAAAATAGCCAAGGATTAGGCGATATCGCCTAGGGCATGGGCGATATCGCCTAATGCATAGGCGATATCGCCTACATCTTGGATCACTAAGCACCCTATAAATCCTTGTTAGTTTCGGGGGTTAGTCACCAAATCGAAAGAACTAACATTCTAAAATGGCCGACTACACTTTGTCACGAGAATTCCGAATCCAAGTTTTCTGGGGGGCCGTATCGTTCAGGATTGGACCGGCTTATCCTACGAAGGGGGAAATAATGTCCGTCTGAAGATGACCAAGCGAGCGACCTATGATAGTGTGGTTACCGTGTTTCGGCGGAAAATGGGTCTTGGAGCGGATCAGATAATCCAGTCATTTGTCTGGAGAATGCCGATATACAGTTCTGAGGGAAATCTGTCGCATTTCGTTTCTAGGCCGATATCGGACGACAACGGCGTACAAGTCATATACGACTTAGTTCGCGTCAACCCATTTTTCGAAGTTGCCGAGTTGTACGCCTTGATGGAAGAGGAGCCGTCTCAGTTCTCCGATTTCTCGGGGGTCATTCCAAATCAGATGGCAGAGCAGAGCCAAACGTATGATGGGGAATACATGGCGACCAGTCATATCGGTCCGGAGGAGGAGGAGGTTGACCAAGAGGGGTTGGCGCGAGATGAATATGTCAGCACTGACGATTCTGGAGATGAAAGGAGCCATTGCTCGGCGGACGAAGGGAATCCAAACGTCGACGATGACATTGGCCAAACCGACGAGGAAGACGACGATGAAGAAGGGGGAGCCACAGCAAATAGCGTGGAAGTTCATGTGCCACTGGAACATGCCACGAGCGAGGGTGACGACTGTGACGACATTATGACAATCTCCAACACCTACTCCATGGACAGGCGCTTCCAGATCCCAGCGAAGGCGTACTGGTCGGTGGAGATGGAATTCTTCTTGGGTCAGACATTCTCTACCAAAGGTCAACTGGTGTCCCTAACGAAGAGCCAAGCAGTCATCCGCAACTATAAGTACAGGGTAATCACTTCCAACCCGAAGGAATGGGCCATCAAGTGCATCGACCCGACGTGTCCTTGGAGGATGCGTTCTACACTTAGCAACAGATATGGATTCTGGATAATACGACAACTCATCAACGGCCACAGTTGTGACCGGTCAACGATACTAGGGCCCCACCCACAGCTCGATGTCACGCTGATCTCAGATGCAATCATGCACATTGTGCGCAGAGAGCCGGGGTTGAAGGTTGAGACAGTTATTGATTGCATTCTGGAGAAGTACCACCGCAATATATCGTACCGGAAGGCGTGGTTTGGCAAGCAACGTGCTGTCGAGAAGCTGTACGGTGACTGGGTGGCATCATACAACAACATTGAGACAATCCTGAATGCTATTCGGCTCACAAACCCCGGAACACGGTACGAGATCATAACCCACCCGGCGGGTAACTGTAGGATGTTCAAGAGGGTGTTTTGGGCGTTTGGGCCATGCATAGAAGCCTTCAAGCACTGCTCTGGGGTCATGATCATTGACGGCACATTCCTCACGGGCAAGTACAAGCAACGTGCTGGCTGGTGGGCCCATACGGCTGGCTACTCGACGCACCTGGGTGTCCTGCATGCTGGTAATGAGGTGCCGTCGGCTGGTACTGAGGAGGGTCATCGAAACTGTAAGTCCGCCCGTCAGCGAAATCCTCGTTCCACACATAGTAGGGTGGAGGTGCGTATCCCACATCATGGTGCGCGAGATCGCCGTAATCGACATCATCCAACCCTATACTGTGACCTCTCTGTGGGATGGGATAGCCATCATAGGGAGTGTATGTCGGCAGGCGTGATGCTGCACGTGGGCGGTGTGGTCCTCGATCGGGAAGACGCTCATATGCTCCGCTCATAGCCAATCCAGATCGGAGCACATGACTCATGTGAGAATCACTCGTACCACTCAAAATGGTAGCCTGCTCCAACGAGGCGATCTGAAAGGCAAAACAAAAATAAAAGTTAGTGTACCCTAAGGGAATACTAAATTGCCTACAGTTACTCAAGTAGGTGGTCACTAACCATCCCCTGAAACTGTGCACCATCGTGTGATATGGCCAGGCGTGTCCGTCTCCTGTACCACTCGTCGTACTCATCATGGAAGTGGTGGCTCAATGGATCTGCTCTCACCTCGCCCTCGGCAATGTGCTGATCCCGCTCCTCCCAGAGACGTAAGTACTGTAGGTACCTAGCACCCCAATCATGTACTGGTGCTCTGAAGTCTAGTCCTAGTAACTCCTCGACGCGAGCAGCAGGCTCGGCGTCCTGTGGGATACGCTGACCATGTCCGAACTGACGCATGCAACGATCAGGATGGTGCCATGAGACACAGTCTATGCACAGCATGGGGCAAACAGCTCGCCAGAACACATCGTCCTCCAACTGATAGTCCTCTCTCGAAAGGCGTACGGAATCCACTGGAGAATTAATAAATATATTGTAAGGAAGAATTAAGAAAATCAGAGAGAGTATGTACATGAGGTTAAGATTCCTAACCACGAACTCCGTGTTCCGATCAAGTGCGTAGCGTATTTCCTCCAGCTTCATAGCCACGCGATGCTGGTGGCGCCGGATGACAGACATCCAGCGCACACCACGAGGAACGGTGTCAGCATCTGGTGGGTCACCACCTGCTACGTAGCGCTCGGCTATGCTCGGGAATCTCTCCAAGGCCCAGAGCTGGACCAGCAAGGTGAAGCCTCCCAAGTCACCTGTACCCCTCTGACTCCCAGCCGTGAAGAAGGCCGCCCTCCCCATGGCCTTATACAGCCATGCTAGTACCGCACTACCCCAACTGAACGTGGATGCAACCGCAGAGTCCCCAATAAGCCGGAGTAGATGAACCGGTATCAAGTCTCCAGTCCGGTCAGCTAGTAGAATGGCGCCAATAAGAACCCAAGTGTAGGCTCGTGCATAGCGGAGAACAACATCTGCTGGAGCACCAGCCGGTAGACGATCAAACATGCCCTTCACCCACGAGATCTTCACTGACTGTCCCGTACAACTCCCAGCTGGGGGTCGGGCACCCAACAACTCCTCACATATGAGACCCGACTCACGTCTGTTGTAACATCCCGTTTCCGAGTCACCGGTTAGAATTTAAACTTCTTGGTTAAACCTTGTTGGTTAAAACTTTGAGGATTTTAATTCGGATTTAATTAATTAATTTGTGTAAGTAATTTATTTTGATTGGCGGAATAAATTATATTTTGGGTTAATTGTTTGGTTCGAGTTCTAAATCGGTGGGCCAAATCAATTGGTCGGACTAATTGATCCAACCCATGACCGGATGTTGAGATGGAAATGGGAAAGAGGCTGGGCCTCGAATTAGCAGCAGCGGCAGAAGAAGGAAGCTGGGCCCGAGGCCCAGCTGGTGCTGGCGGCGTTCAACAGAGGAAGAAGAAGAAGTTGGGCGGAGGCCCATGCGGGCTGGGTGTGTCCCGTTCAGCAGGAGAAGAAAAGAAGGAGGGTTTTGTGCGGTTGGAAGAAAGAAAGTGAGGGGGGAACACTTAACGAGGGAAGGGGGAAGAAAAGAGAGAGAGAGGGAGAGAGAATCAGCGAAACGGTAATCGAAGGAGAAGCGGCGGCTGGGTCGTTGGCACGGAATTCGAGAAAGGGAGAGGCTCCTCTCTTTTGGGAATGTCGGCGGTGACGGGAATGAGGTTCATCGGACGGATGCAAGAAGAGTGGCGGCTTGGGAGAGGTCCCCAAGGGGTTGGGAGACGGCGCGAAGCTTCGGCGACAGCGGCCGGAGGCCTCGCCGGCGGTGAGCAGTTCATCGGGGAAGGCAAGGAACCTGGGTGAAGTTTCTTAAAAGTTCAGTGACTTTTCTGTCGGTTCTAGAAATATAAGTGGCCATTCTATTATTTCAGTTAACCTGTGGTGTGTTTGGGAATTTGATTGAGGTGCTGTTTGGCAGAATATTAATTGACAATTCAGAGATTCGGCCATAACTCCCTCGTTAGAGCTCCATTTGACGCACCGTCAAGACCGGTGGATTCAGGACAGCGAGACGGACGTTATAGGACAGAATTCAGGGGCTTCTTTTAGGCTAAGGTGAGGGTTTAGCGTACGATAGGTAGTATTGGTCGATGTGAGGAGTTGCAACCTTGACTTAGATGAATATAGGTTTTGCATGGAATTGAAAGAGAGTAAAAGGGGAAATTGTTCTGCATTGGATTGTCATGTAAATTGTGATGTTTGATGATTGTTGTGTGAATGTTAATTGCTACATTGATTGATAATTGTTGGCTGATGTGATGTGGTTGGATTGGGGAAATGATTAACGATGATGTTAAATGGATCAGACTTGGTAATGAGTGTAGGAGGTATGGGACGTGATTCTTGCAAACTGCATCTATACCTTGTGCTGACAGTTGTGGTTGCAGGAGGGTGGTCCTGCCAATGTGGGGTCGCCCTTTAAATGGTGAACAGGTGGATGGCCCTGCCAATGTGGGGTCGTCCAAGGAAGGACGAACAGGAGGGTAACCCTAAGACTCACGACATGGCTATCCCTGTACTTGCAGGTGGGGGTGGCCGGTGAGCTAGCCGTTTACCCTTAAACTGTGTGCGCAATGTGGAAGTATTGGATGAAGTGTCATGTGATTACAAACGTGTGAATGGATGAAATGATGTTATGTGATATTGGATTGAGATGATGCTACGTGGTGTTTTGGATGGAATGATATTACGTGAATTGGTAGAATTGATGCTAGGTGCCGTTTTGAGTGGAATTGATGATGTGTGTGAAGGTGGTTGTTAATGTGGTTAGGGTTGTAGACTTATGACTTCGCATTGGCCAATAGAATTGGTAAGAGGATTTGTACATGGAAGTGGGCAATAGAAATGGTACGTGGAATTGGCTAATGGAATTAGATAGTGGATTTAGACAATAGAGTTGGGTGAAATGAGGAATGTAGTGGAATGTGACTGTGAATGTGAGATTGATGGTTTGATGATATGAGTGCTGGATGAATTGAATGCTATGTGTTGTTTTGGGGTGATGTGGATGATGTGTGTAATTGGGGTCTATAATGTGATTGTGTTGTAGGATTGTGATATAGAATTGGTACGTGGAATTGGTTGGATGGAATTGTCAGGTGGAATCGCTATGTGGAATTGGTTGAATGGAATTGGAACATGGAATTGGGACATGGAATTGGTACATGGAAGGTGATGTGGAATTGTGTTGTGGAATTGTGTTGTGGAATTATGTGGTGAACCTGAATTGTGGAATTGTGATATGGAATTGAATTGTTGATGTGTGTGATCGATGTAGTTATGTTTAATGGAATTAATTGATAGAACTGGAAGGAGCCAACGTTACCCCACTCGAAATACTGGTTGAGATTGAGTCCGATTCACTGGGGTGAATCCCTTGGTTGGGTTACCAAGGTCGGTTGTCGTTCTCCTTCGTGGAAGGATCCTATATGGATGCGTCTGATGGTATACTCCTTCGGGGAAGGATCCTTTATGGATGCGTCTGGATGGTGTGATGGCCGGCGGGGTAGCGGGGGAACAACTCCTTATGGCGCCTAATTAACTCACCTAGATAAATGAATTGATTGTTGATGCGTGTGTGTGGTGTGCTGAACGTGATTATGTTTGTTATGTGATGTGTTGTGGCTTATATTGGATTGACATGTGAACTGAATTGTGTCGTGTTGGGTGTGGAGAATAGTGTTGATGGTATGTTTAGGTGGTAGTTATGAATGGTGAATTACTGGCATGGAGATCTACTATTGGGTGATAATTTGGATGGCTTAGGGAAGACTGATAACTTACCTAGTGGATTGATGTTGCGAGTTGTGAATATGTGCAATGAAAACGTGTTTATTGATATGTGTGCTGAACGGTTGAATCGTAGTCGTGAGAGGTATTGTGTAATGATGATGAACCGTGTGCACGATGACTGTATTATATTGTTGTAATTGAGTTTTGTGAATGTCAGATTGAGGAATGCACCTATGTGATCACTTAGCTTGTTAGGGAATTAAAACTGGTAAAGGCTGAGTTGGATTCCACTGATGATGTTATGTGAGGAGTTGGAATCACTCCTTTTGGCTAGGTTCGGCGCATAGTTAAACCCAGTGGGTTCACTCAATTTCAATAGGAAATTGACCCCCCTCCAGTTCCTCTTTTCAGGTTCGCGTGGTTAGAGTGAGTGAGTTAAAGTTCAGGGGTTTCCTTGTGTGTCGAGTGTCAGTGGGTTGTTGGCGAGGAGAAGATTCTTGAAGGCTTGGACCAGGAGGTGACCATGTTTTGATTTTGTTGGCTATTTTGGGATTGGGTTGTTTTGTATCGATTGATTTGAACTTCGGGATTGTAAATGAATTTTGGTTCGAACTGTGTCTTTGTAACAAGTTTTGGATTTTGAATAATGGAGGCGCTTCCGTTTTACTCTTATTTAATGTTTTACTTTGATTTCAAGGTTGGTTTCCCTTTTATTTAATTAACGTATCTTCGGGTGATGTTCTTGCCGGTTCGACCGCGGGTCCAACCCGGGTCGGTTCGGGATGGATGTTACAAGTGGTATCAGAGCCTGGTTTGTCTCTGCTGCGTGGGTGAACTGTTCTTTCTTCTAGGGGATTAGCTACCCTCTTAATGGAAAGAACGGAACATCGATGTAGTACTGGCATTCCAGGGGTTTTCAAACGTTTTATTCGGGATGGGATTTTAAAGTTTTTGAAGAAAGAAAGTGATTTGAAAAGTTGTCAACTAAAATTAGTTTTTTTTGGTCCTCCTGAGTCACGAAGAAGCTATAAAATGAGAAGTTGTGGTGCTGAGCAGTGGTTGAGTGAGAATAGAGCGCTAGGTTAGGAGAGTTGCATGATCTTTAGAAATAGAAACAAAAGTTATGATGCTAGCTTGAGGTGGAAGTTTTTAGGTGTGTGTTTTGTGAGAGAGTTGGAAGTCTGTTCATGAGAGGAATCAACTAGTGTTACATAAACCTATCTTGTCTGCTGAAAAGAAATTTTAAGAGAAGATTTTGATTCGTGCAAATTTTGTCCTGCTTCTTTTCAATGTGATTTAAATGTGATTTTAATCTTTCAAGTAAGCTTTGATTTTCATTCCATGTTGGAAAAGTTGAAGGATTTAATAATTTGAGCTTTAGAGGCACGAGTATTTCATGATTTGATTTGCCAATGTGATTTTAGTGTCGAGTCTTGGTATTAGTTTCTTTGACTAATTGGTGTAGCGGATTTGAAGAGCGTCTTAATGATTTGGTATTTTAACTGAGATAGAGTTGGGTTCTACTAATTTTAGTTTTGAGTGGGAAATTGTTGTTTTGGGTTCTTGGTTGATTTGAAAGGAGTTTGAAATTGCTGTTACCTTTTCGAAGTCGAGTCATAAGATTATGTGGTTTCATTTTGTTCAAGCATTCTTGTTCGAAAGTTGGTGAGTGTTTTCAATGGTACTAGTATGTAAGGATTGGAAGCTTTTGAGTATTTTAAACTAAGATAGAATCCGGTTGCTAGCTTGATGTTAAAGGTTTTGTGAGTTTGATTTTAAACAGGGGAACTTAGTTTCGATTTAAAAGGAATTTATTAAAGTTTCGCATTTCTGAAAAGTTTGCTTGGGTTTTGAAAATCAGATTAAGGAAGCTTTATGTAACGATAGAGTGTAGATGTTTAGCTAGTGCTCGAGTGGTTTGGGGGTAGTAGCTGGTGGATTGAGAGAGTTTGAGAGTGCAGAGCTTCGTGTGGACTTTGATTGAGCTAGGTAGAATGCTTGAAGGGGTGTAAGGTTTTAGCCGAGTGGGTTGGCTAAGTAACTTTCTTGCTTTATTGAGTTGTGTGCTTTGGTTGTGCTCTTGTGTCATGTTGTGCCTTAAGTGTTCGGCTGTGCGTGTGAATTTGGTGGAAATCCGAGTTCATGTAAGTAAAGTGTGTTAGGAGGTGTGTGTGTGTTGCTAAAACCGTTAAGAAAGAGTTTCGGGTAGTGGTGTGAGCCTTGAACTGCTGCGTTTTGACTGTGATTTGTGGTTGCATTACTAGGATGAGTCGTGTTCTGATTTCGGGGACGAAATCTTTTGAAGTTGTGGAGAGTTGTAACATCCCGTTTCCGAGTCACCGGTTAGAATTTAAACTTCTTGGTTAAACCTTGTTGGTTAAAACTTTGAGGATTTTAATTCGGATTTAATTAATTAATTTGTGTAAGTAATTTATTTTGATTAGCGGAATAAATTATATTTTGGGTTAATTGTTTGGTTCGAGTTCTAAATCGGTGGGCCAAATCAATTGGTCGGACTAATTGATCCAAACCCATGACCGGATGTTGAGATGGAAATGGGAAAGAGCTGGGCCTCGAATTAGCACAGCGGCAGAAGAAGGAAGCTGGGCCCGAGGCCCAGCTGGTGCTGGCGGCGTTCAACAGAGGAAGAAGAAGAAGTTGGGCGGAGGCCCATGCGGGCTGGGTGTGTCCCGTTCAGCAGGAGAAGAAAAGAAGGAGGGTTTTGTGCGGTTGGAAGAAGAAAGTGAGGGGGAACACTTAACGAGGGAAGGGGGAAGAAAAGAGAGAGAGAGGGAGAGAGAATCAGCGAAACGGTAATCGAAGGAGAAGCGGCGGCTGGGTCGTTGGCACGGAATTCGAGAAAGGGAGAGGCTCCTCTCTTTTGGGAATGTCGGCGGGTGACGGGAATGAGGTTCATCGGACGGATGCAAGAAGAGTGGCGGCTTGGGAGAGGTCCCCAAGGGTTGGGAGACGGCGCGAAGCTTCGGCACAGCGGCCGGAGGCCTCGCCGGCGGTGAGCAGTTCATCGGGGAAGGCAAGGAACCTGGGTGAAGTTTCTTAAAAGTTCAGTGACTTTTCTGTCGGTTCTAGAAATATAAGTGGCCATTCTATTATTTCAGTTAACCTGTGGTGTGTTTGGGAATTTGATTGAGGTGCTGTTTGGCAGAATATTAATTGACAATTCAGAGATTCGGCCATAACTCCCTCGTTAGAGCTCCATTTGACGCACCGTCAAGACCGGTGGATTCAGGACAGCGAGACGGACGTTATAGGACAGAATTCAGGGGCTTCTTTTAGGCTAAGGTGAGGGTTTAGCGTACGATAGGTAGTATTGGTCGATGTGAGGAGTTGCAACCTTGACTTAGATGAAATAGGTTTTGCATGGAATTGAAAGAGAGTAAAAGGGGAAATTGTTCTGCATTGGATTGTCATGTAAATTGTGATGTTTGATGATTGTTGTGTGAATGTTAATTGCTACATTGATTGATAATTGTTGGCTGATGTGATGTGGTTGGATTGGGGAAATGATTAACGATGATGTTAAATGGATCAGACTTGGTAATGAGTGTAGGAGGTATGGGACGTGATTCTTGCAAACTGCATCTATACCTTGTGCTGACAGTTGTGGTTGCAGGAGGGTGGTCCTGCCAATGTGGGGTCGCCCTTTAAATGGTGAACAGGTGGATGGCCC
This sequence comes from Linum lewisii, assembly GCA_034768395.1. Lineage (NCBI taxonomy): Eukaryota > Viridiplantae > Streptophyta > Magnoliopsida > Malpighiales > Linaceae > Linum > Linum lewisii. The sequence continues at coordinate 48,143,000 of CM068303.1, read as the reverse complement.
TGCCAATGTGGGGTCGTCCAAGGAAGGACGAACAGGAGGGTAACCCTAAGACTCACGACATGGCTATCCCTGTACTTGCAGGTGGGGGTGGCCGGTGAGCTAGCCGTTTACCCTTAAACTGTGTGCGCAATGTGGAAGTATTGGATGAAGTGTCATGTGATTACAAACGTGTGAATGGATGAAATGATGTTATGTGATATTGGATTGAGATGATGCTACGTGGTGTTTTGGATGGAATGATATTACGTGAATTGGTAGAATTGATGCTAGGTGCCGTTTGAGTGGAATTGATGATGTGTGTGAAGGTGGTTGTTAATGTGGTTAGGGTTGTAGACTTATGACTTCGCATTGGCCAATAGAATTGGTAAGAGGATTTGTACATGGAAGTGGGCAATAGAAATGGTACGTGGAATTGGCTAATGGAATTAGATAGTGGATTTAGACAATAGAGTTGGGTGAAATGAGGAATGTAGTGGAATGTGACTGTGAATGTGAGATTTGATGGTTTGATGATATGAGTGCTGGATGAATTGAATGCTATGTGTGTTTTGGGGTGATGTGGATGATGTGTGTAATTGGGGTCTATAATGTGATTGTGTTGTAGGATTGTGATATAGAATTGGTACGTGGAATTGGTTGGATGGAATTGTCAGGTGGAATCGCTATGTGGAATTGGTTGAATGGAATTGGAACATGGAATTGGGACATGGAATTGGTACATGGAATGGTGATGTGGAATTGTGTTGTGGAATTGTGTTGTGGAATTATGTGGTGAACCTGAATTGTGGAATTGTGATATGGAATTGAATTGTTGATGTGTGTGATCGATGTAGTTATGTTTAATGGAATTAATTGATAGAACTGGAAGGAGCCAACGTTACCCCACTCGAAATACTGGTTGAGATTGAGTCCGATTCACTGGGGTGAATCCCTTGGTTGGGTTACCAAGGTCGGTTGTCGTTCTCCTTCGTGGAAGGATCCTATATGGATGCGTCTGATGGTATACTCCTTCGGGGAAGGATCCTTTATGGATGCGTCTGGATGGTGTGATGGCCGGCGGGGTAGCGGGGGAACAACTCCTTATGGCGCCTAATTAACTCACCTAGATAAATGAATTGATTGTTGATGCGTGGTGTGGTGGTGCTGAACGTGATTATGTTTGTTATGTGATGTGTTGTGGCTTATATTGGATTGACATGTGAACTGAATTGTGTCGTGTTGGGTGTGGAGAATAGTGTTGATGGTATGTTTAGGTGGTAGTTATGAATGGTGAATTACTGGCATGGAGATCTACTATTGGGTGATAATTTGGATGGCTTAGGGAAGACTGATAACTTACCTAGTGGATTGATGTTGCGAGTTGTGAATATGTGCAATGAAAACGTGTTTATTGATATGTGTGCTGAACGGTTGAATCGTAGTCGTGAGAGGTATTGTGTAATGATGATGAACCGTGTGCACGATGACTGTATTATATTGTTGTAATTGAGTTTTGTGAATGTCAGATTGAGGAATGCACCTATGTGATCACTTAGCTTGTTAGGGAATTAAAACTGGTAAAGGCTGAGTTGGATTCCACTGATGATGTTATGTGAGGAGTTGGAATCACTCCTTTTGGCTAGGTTCGGCGCATAGTTAAACCCAGTGGGTTCACTCAATTTCAATAGGAAATTGACCCCCCTCCAGTTCCTCTTTTCAGGTTCGCGTGGTTAGAGTGAGTGAGTTAAAGTTCAGGGGTTTCCTTGTGTGTCGAGTGTCAGTGGGTTGTTGGCGAGGAGAAGATTCTTGAAGGCTTGGACCAGGAGGTGACCATGTTTTGATTTTGTTGGCTATTTTGGGATTGGGTTGTTTTGTATCGATTGATTTGAACTTCGGGATTGTAAATGAATTTTGGTTCGAACTGTGTCTTTGTAACAAGTTTTGGATTTTGAATAATGGAGGCGCTTCCGTTTTACTCTTATTTAATGTTTTACTTTGATTTCAAGGTTGGTTTCCCTTTTATTTAATTAACGTATCTTCGGGTGATGTTCTTGCCGGTTCGACCGCGGGTCCAACCCGGGTCGGTTCGGGATGGATGTTACATCTGTCCACTGCTACGGTAACAGGAACTCCATCGATAGGAAGACCCGTAAGTACCTCAACATCCTCCAAGGTGATCGTTGCCTCGCCCGGGTACCAGGTGGAATGTGTTCGTCTCTGGCCGCCACCTCTCAATCAATGCTGTGACGAGCTCCTTACACGGTGTGAAACCGAGTAAACGAACAACAGGGAGGAGTCGACACTCTCGCAAGAATGCCTCGTACTCTGAACTCCACTCTAAGCAAGAACTACGCTGTCGCAACTTCAGCGCCTTGCACGCATGTGGGTCACGCCACACTAAAGTAGCCCTATGCTTGTTCTCCCCCCACAGTAGAGAACAATCACCAGGTTGAGGCCTAACGCTCTCGGGAATCCGATCCACCAACGGTTCATCCATCCATAGTTCGACATCTATTGTATAGTAAATTGTTAGAAAAACTATTTTATACTAATTCTCTTTCTCAAAAGTATACTAGTTCTCTAACCTCAAAATTATACTAATTGTCTAACCTCAATATTATACTAATTCGCTAACCTCAACATCATACTAATTCTCTAAACTATCGATAAATAATGACATGGTTCACAATGACATAAGAACAATAAATAATGTATGTACTACGTACCTTGTGTAATGGTGCGAGAAAAGGTCCTCTCCGTTTTATAAAAATCCTACAACGTCAATATGACAGTGTTAATAAATCACTTTGGAAAAAATTATCTACCATAATAACCCTAAACTAATTCTCTAACCTAAAATCCTAAACTAATTCTCTAACCTAAAACCCTAAACTAATTCTCTAACCTAAAACCCTAAACTAAATAATGTAATTTAAAAAAAAGGAGAAATGAGACTTACCTTTGCCTTAGGGGGTTACCGAGTAGTGTGGGAGAATGAGTTGAAAAATGGGGTATTTATAGGGGTTGGGGCGAGATTGCACGGTCTCCAACCCTCGGGCGAGATCGCCGGTAGCCTAGGCGATATCGCCTGTGGCTGGGGCGAGATTGCCATGTGTCCAGCCAGACAGCATTTACTCGGTTGGTTGGGCAGTTTAGAATCGGTTTGACCAACAATCCTCGGTGCTGGGGCGATATCGCCTAGGCCTGGGGCGATATCGCCTATGCCTGGGGCGATTATATTTATACAAATAAATAGTTTTGAAACGTATTTATTTAGGTTAATAGTTAATTTTTTTTATTTATTTTAGTGAAAAGCCCTTCCTGATGTCAACATAAAAAAATTATAGTAAAAACAAATCCTTCAATTTGCGGTACCTACTCCACATTCAAGCTCTGTCTCCATGCTTTCACCTTTCGAAAAACCTGTCCGACGCGTTTGCGTTTGCAGGAAAAAAAAATTTAACAACAACTAATCTGGTTGTGACAGTGTTAATTGGAAGATAGATGATAAAGTTGGTTGGGCGGTGGTTTTTCTCGCCGGAGTTTGTTTTCGGTAGTCCTAATTCTGAATTTGAAAATGTTATTTCCATGATTTTTGGCGTACTACTAATCTGGTATGAATGTTCATCATAATTATTAATGGAGCATCCGGGGATCTGCTACCGTTAGGACACCCCTTAGTGTCCTCATATCAGATATTTTATTCCTTTTTCTGTCAAAAATAGGAGCGATGGATGGAAAATTCGACTCGGTTTCAAAAACCCTTTTTATGTGGCTGTTGTGGTCTTGTGGGTTGTTGCTCATCGGAATTCTGGTTTTTTTGAGAATGAGGCGGTGGCTGTTCTGCCATTTTGACAGCAATGACTTTTTGAGTTTTTTTTTGGTGGATAGCCTTTGCGGCAATGCCTCGGTTTGTGAGGATGCTGGGATTGTTCTTGTATATTTGTGCAACTCTTATCTCTATATTATACCCATCATCAATAATAAAAACGCTAATCACCATGAGTATTAATCTCCTCATTTTCTCTAATATGTAGATGTCTTGATCGCTTGCATGTTTTCATACTTGATTAACTATTGTTCTTCAATCCTTCACCTTCTAATATGTTAGTCAAGTATTGATGGTATTTTGCTTTGAGAAATGGGGCTTTCAGCGAAGAACAAATTGTTCCAGTTGACTATTTAGGAACATGTATTTTGTACTGGATTCTGGATCATCTTCTTCAATGTGTGTTCCAAAAAATTAGTTTGGTACTAGGTTGTGTGTTCTTGAGCCGAAGTTTAGAACTAGTAACCTAGATTATGTTTTTGGTTACCTAAATCTGTTTATGCACCTTCCTAATTCTTGTTTATAATTTGGTGAATTGGAACATTGTTCCATATAGCTACTTATGGAACAAAAACAATAGAAGAGGAACTGTTCTGAAATAATAGAAGAAAAACTGTTCCAAAACAATAAAAGAGGAACTGTTCTGAAACAATAAAAGAAGAATTGTTCCGAAACAATAAAAAAGGAACTGTTCCGATACAACAAAAAAGGAACTATTCCGAAATAATAAAAGAGGAACTGTTCTGAAATAATTTCCACAAAAAGTGTAGTCGTAATCTCCATAAAATCACATCGAAAATTGATTACCGAATAAAGACTAATATCTTTAAATAAATATTAGGGAAGTGAAGAAAAAACGGAAATTATGATCATCCGAAAAAATGAAATTAATTAGTTACTACAAATCTATAATCTTCAAAAAATAAAATGGAGCAAAAAAAGGAACGTTTAAAAATAAATTAATTAATTACACTTAAGAAATCTACATGATAACTAAAAATTTGAAATTAATGTAATAATTATCATTATGGAAAAAATCAAAATAAAAAATCTGCAATATCTCAAACAATGAAATTACACTTATATCCATTTAATATTGACCTTAAGATCAATACGATTTAATCCTATGGCTCTAAAATGTGTTCCTCATATGAGGACACTAAGGAGTGTCCTACTGTAGGAATTTCCGAGCATCCAAGCATATCACAGTTTCCTTGCTTAATGGGATTAACCTTTGGTTAAGAATTTTGATTGTATTTCCTTATTTTGTTAATTAATTATCTCTAATGATAGGCAAAATTATTCTAATCTTGATCTTAATTTTAGGCGGACCAACTATGGTGACTGCAGAACTTTTTTGTAAAAAACACTAAATCATTAATTAACCATTAGATTATGATATTGATTTAATGGTTAAGATTAAAACAAGGGCAAAATAGAAATTACACATTAATTTAATTATAACTATTCAAAATTCAAATCAGTTTACATAAAAATAATTAATGCTACAATTATCTAGCCTCTAATCCCAGTTTGTCTTCCTTCTTGTGGACAATCTTTTGAGTCACCATTATTATTGAAATCCACCGCTTTGTCAAGAAACATAAAAAATTACTAGTACCTAAACTGAATATCCAAGAAAACAAATAATTAAATCTCAACACGTACTAGTGTACAAAACACACATACTAGTGTTCATAAAACTCGCACTAGTGCTCGTAAAACTCGCACTAGTGTAAAAAATCTCCGCACTAGTGCAGTAAAAGTTCACACTAGTGCATATAAAAAACGTAAAACACACTAGTATGAACGAATAAGATATGAGCTTACCTTACAACGGTGGCGGATCTAACATGCAGTTGTGAGAGATCTGAAGCAGCGGTTGGACGCCTGGACGATGGAGGTTCTCTAAATAGATTTCAATGGAGGACGATTAATGGAGGAGCATGAGAAGATCTGAGGAAGACAAAGACATCGCACCATCAGATCTGGGAAGATGAAGGCGCCACACCAGATTCAGGGGAAGATGATGATGGTGCCTTGGATCTGTAGGGAGACGGTGCCGTCTGGAGGCCGTGGGGATGGGTCGCAGCGGTTACGAAGGTGTGGTCGTGGGGCTGGGTTGCGGCACGGACGGAGGTACGATTGCAGATGGAGGCCGCATGGATGGCTACGGTGAGGACGGACTGGCGGCGATGGATAGAGCATGTGGGGGATGGGTTGCGACGGGGAGGGGCAGCCGAGTTCCGGCGTTGCATTTTGGGTAGGGAGGCAAAAGTCAATTGGAGAAGAAAGAAAGAGAGATAGAGGAGAGAGAAGAAAAAGGAAAAAAAATGTAGGCGGCGGCGTATGTATAGATGCAAGAAGTTGGATCATTAAACCCTAGCCATGTTTTAGGATCCCAAAATTACCCTTCTTTATTTTGTTTCATTTTTTAAATAGTAAATTAAAATAATAAATGACATGGCAAATTGATTGGTTATGGTTGATGCAGTATAAAATACTGCAAAAAGATGCAGTCATTGTAAAAAATTGCCTAATTTTAGGCACTCTCTATTTTTAATGGCATCAATTTTTGGTAGGAGGAAATCAATTCTTGTAAAACAAAAATTGACAGTCATTAACCCACATAATTAACATTCAGATTTTTATTTGAAGAGAGTAAAGACGTGATTTACGACTTAATCTAGGAATTTAATTTCCCATTAAAATTAATATGATAAGAACCAAAATTTACTACGTAATTTCCCTTTTCTTTATTTGTTATGACAAGAACAAAAAATTAATGTTGCGGCCGACGACAAGGTACTCCCTCCCTTTCTCTCTTCTCCACCTTCGTTTTTCCCGGCGTGCGTTACTGCCTGTTTGGTTCGATTCAAGTTCGTCACTCGGAAATTGTTCGTTGCTTCTTTGTTAGCTCATCTGCATTTGTTTTTGGGAGGTTCAGTTTGCTTGTGGAGTTCCTATTCTTTCTGGAAATGTTTTCTTCAACTTTTTATTTTTATTTTTATTTATGTATTTTATCAAATAGAACATCTGCGATTCCAGGGGATTAAAGAAAATAACGGGAGGTTTGGGTTGCTAGGGGATTGTTCACCGATGGGAATCCATCTCAGGACCTTTTCCCCCATTATTTGGCAAGTCCAAATATTTAGTTACCGGACAAGTTCCGTTCTTCATTCTCGGACAAGTTCCGTTGAGGTATCGGACAAGTTTCGTTTTTTGTATTTGTTTCAAGAAGAAAGATCTCGACATTATGGTATCAAAGCTGATCCTTTTAGTTATGTTATTGATGCCAAGAAAGACGTCGATGAAGTTGTTTTTTGGCTGTGATGCTGGCCAGAGGTTGCTCTTGGCTCCGATGCTCGCCGGAGGTTGCTCTTGACCGTTATGCACGCCGGAGGTTGCTCTCCGACGAGCCATTTTTGGAAATTTTCAAAATTAAAATCGTTGTTAATGCATTAATATTATTAGTTAATTTTATATTTATTGTAATTAAGGTGGTGATATTTTCTTGCCTGTAATTAAATTCCAGAATTAATTCTTATTCAATATTTTTGTTCTTTCCTTACTTTGTTAAGGTGAAAATGGATATTTATGACAAGAAAATAAATTTTATGAAGTTTGATTTCTTTCTTCTTTTGATTTTGTTTAAGGCTAATCAGTAATCAATGATTTCTTTTTGAGAAAATGTAAAATGTTAACCCGTTATATGCTAAGCCATGTTTTTATTACAATCATTATTAATTTTTTTAGGCAATTCTTTATTAAAATTATTAATTAGTGCATTTTTTTCTTTAATGATCATTTTTAGGAAATTTTTATTACTTTCCCAAGAAACTTTCCCTAAAAATAAAAATATATACTACTTACCTTGTCAATGATTTGGAAGAAGTCATTAACGGGAAACTGTTATGGTATGTCTCTAATTTATAATCAAGGGGTTTTTATGTATTTTAATTATAGCAAATCTCAATTTGACAGTATTTGTGGTGATTCCAAGAGTGTTTATTAGGAAGTTTTAATTTATATCATTATGTTTTTTTATCTTGATAAGGAAGATAAGGTAAGAAGGTATAATTGTATTAAATATATTTCTAAAATTCAAAGGTCAATTATGTACAAATATCTAGAAATTAAAATCATTCAACTTATAAATTAGCAAAAGTTGATTTGGTATTCTGATTGCTCGTTAATCGATATGGTCTTTTCTCTCTTCTTTTTCTCCCCCTCTCCCCTCTTTTTTTTTTCTTTTTTTGTATCTCCTAGGTTGGCTCGCTATCTATAGGTCTCTTCTCCAAGGGAGTTGCCTCGGCAAAAAAAAAAAAAAAAAAAGAACAAAAAATTAATTCATTTGACTTCCTTTTCAACACATATTTTATCATCAATTTCAATTGATTTCTTCTTCATCAATATATGGTAATTCGTTAACTTACAAGCTAGTAATTTTATTAACTTAATTGGCATGATTGGTGATGCCTTGATTGATTCAGTTTCTTTGTTATTGAGAAATTTTAGTAGCAAAATCTGCTCTAAGTTTATTACCTAAAATCCTTTCTATGATGAATCTCACTCTTTTTGCTTCAATACATACTTGGTGAGAAGTTTTTTTTTTTGGCTTTGTGATTACTCGTAAATCGTGTTGTCGTTTCTCTTTTTCTTTCCTCTCCCTCTCTCCCTCTTTTTTTTTTTTTAGTATCTTTTAGGTTGGCTCACTATCTATAGGTTCTACCCCAAAGAATTGCATCGACAAAAAAAAGTCAATCACATATTTTCTTTCTTTTTATTACTAGTTTTGAACTCGGGTTGTCGGGAATTTTATGTAACAATGGTAGTCATATAATATTTTTATTTCTTGGAAGCTATTAGATTTAGGTGTGAGGAATGGTACAAATATTTATTTACATTTAACCAGAAAGAAATCTATATCTATTTAAATAAACATTAATATCTGTGTTGCGAGTCCAAAAATTAGTTGAGAATCATATATCCATATTAAAAAACATATCTCTGTCTTAAACCACATAGCTTCTCGTTTCATGCCATGAAAATCTCCAACATTTTTCTAGCCACATTCTTTTTCCTTTGTCAGACACCATTGATTAGGCAATCAATACACATGTCACCAAAATCATAGGTTGGAACATCAAGCACGACCAAATTGATAATATGATTGTTTCTCCAAGTATTACGGGTTACTTAAGGCCTTCAACCCAATTAAGTGTCTTGACCCTTATTACTCTAATTTTCTACAATTTTAATATTATTTTCTTAAATATATCCACAATTTTACACAAATCTTACTCGAGGTGACTAAAATATATTGCCAGTTGACCCTTATAATTTAAATTACATGTGACATGACTAACATGTCCCCTATTAAACTCAACACAACCCGAAACTAATTAGCCTGTGTAACTCCTCAATATCCAACCAAAACCATGGCAAAAGTAAACAATATATTTAAGTACATGATAATCACCGTCCAACCTATTGATAATTCAATTGAACCCACAACATGTATAGCTCGTATAGTCTTATTAACTCATTATCTGGTGGACCGTACTTCTCATAAATCAAAATACTCCAATGCTATAAATATACTTCTTTCGTAAATTTCAAAAATAATTCTTACTAATATGCAACATGATCGAACTTGATTCATGACCAAAATCCCTAAACCCATAATATAAACAAATGAAATTTTTGTATGATGATTTATCGATTGAATAATTAGAGATCCATAGATTTATTTAAATACTTTAAAATTAGGAAAGTATGCACCACTGGTAACTCCAAAAGTGTCTATGATGATTTATTATCAAGTATTTAATACTTATTTATTCATATTATCGTCATTTAACCATAGTTGAATTACGTTTTATTGAATAATTATTTATATTTAAATTTTAAAGATTTATAAAATATTTTGTTAATTATTTTTCATGTCTATTATTTTAAAAAATGAGTGATTATTGTCGAAGTGATTAAGAAAGTATGTTAATAAAATTTATGTATTTAGAAAAAAATTGTAATAATTTTTGTAAACTATTATAATTTATAATTATTTTCATATATTATTTTTGTTAAGATAATATAGTTGAACATCAAAGTACTTATAATTGAATGATGTTTAATTACATTCAACAATTAATGAAAAGAAAGAGAAATAATTGAATTTTGATTAAAAAATTGAATGATGATGTGGAAATTTGTGAGAAGAGTTATATCCTATGTATCAAAACCAATTATACCATACTACCATTAAGATTATTAAGATTTTCACTTTCATAAATAATTTAACTAGAGCCATGCCTTAAAAATAGCCCACTCTATGTTCTATTAACAGGAGAAAGATCAGTGTCCAACCCTTGCAAGGGGTTGAATTTGGTTCCAACCTTTTATGGACCGTTAGATCAATCAAGGTTTCATCTAACGGTTGATATTTATTTTATCTTGTTCAAATAGTTGACCAGAACCGATGACTGACAAGTGGTTCCGGTGAATTTTCTGAGGACGGTCTCCGGCGACTTTTCCTGCGACCGTCTCCGATGATTTTTCCGGTGAAGAGTTAATTTAGTTAGTTAACTAGTTAATTGGACTAAATATTTAGAATTCAGTGGCTAAGCATAAAACCAAATTGTCAATACATTAAAGTTGAGTGACTAAACATAAAATTTAAAAAATAGAACCCAGTGCGTCTTCTTCTTCCTCATGCCCAATCGCCATTGCATCCGACACGACGGCTTGCCTCCGACGACCGCCTGCCATCACCCCTACCTCGGATGACCTCCCCGACCTCCGTCCGTACCTCCCACGTCGCCGGTGCCAATGTCAAGGGAATCAGAAATGAGAAAAGAAGACGAAGTAGGGAAGGTACCTATGTTCCTGGTCTGTTGCCTTCAGATCGACTCCGAAGCTCCACGGAAATCTCGTCGCCGACGACGACAGCGCCTCCCTACTCCTCCCTGATTTGGATCTAGACGAATAAGACTCCAATCGATTTGGATCTGGATGTGTGAAACTCCATTCGATTTGGATCTGGAAGCTTTGAGAAGGTGCGAGCCTTCAAAGATGCGTTATTTTTGGTGGAGGTGGCGGCAGAGCAATGGTGGAGGCGGAGAGGAGGCGATGGAGCAATGGTGGAAGCGGAGAAGAGGGAGAGGCGGTGACAGAAATAGAGGTGAGAGGAGGCAGTGGTTGAGGCTGCGAAGGGGATTAGGGTGTATTTGAGTTACTATGGTTATGGTTGGACGGTCCAACCCCGCAAGGGTTGGACGCAGATCCAAAGCCTATAGTTAGAACAAGATCTGCGTCCAAACTTTACAGTTTGGAACCGGATCCAAACCCAAATAGGAGGGGTAAAATCGTCCATTCATAAAAAATAAATAAATAACCTAATGTTTAGTTGTCGTCGATCCTTCTCCTGTTTCAATTGTCGCCGCACCACCGGATTCCTTGCTCGCTCCCGCCGACCTCTTCTTCTCCTCCTACTTCCATATTCCTGAGTGCTAGGTTGAGGGTGGATGTTGAGTTGTGGAATCGGGAGATAGGAGTTGAGAGGTGGTGGATTGGTGCAGGGTATTAGGAAAGTTGGGGCTGGATTTGGAGTAGATTGGAACCGGGAGGTGTTGTTGTCCATGGCCGCCGATATGGATGAGGACGCCCGGCGTCAAGCGATCCCGATGAGCACCTGGTGTTGGTTTGGAGAAGCAGGGACGAATCAAGTCGGAAACAACTTCGTACAACACGAAGTCCACTGGAGAGAGGGTTTTCTCGAATCGGTACTTTCCGACGGGTAAAGAGATGTTCGAGTTGCTGAAGTCGGTGCGGTTGAACTGACATCGGCGAAGCGAGCGGTGGCCATCGACGGGAAAGCAGGGAGCTCAAGGTTGGAGACGAAGTGGAAATATTTAATAATTATTACAAATTACATTTTAGTCACTGTATTTTGAGTTATATATAGTTTGATTTCTTAATATTAAAAGTTACAATTTTAGTCACTATTTTTTATTTGGTTGACATTGTTAGAATAACCTTTGAATTAAATAAACCGGTTGTCGAATAACATGTTAACTAGTTCGTATAATTACTTAACTAGTTATCAACTAAAATAATTACGATAACTAGTTATCCAATCATGATGTTAACTAATTAAGTGACTGGTTTGTAATTAAGACAACCGTGCAAATTGTTTAGTAATTATAATCAAAATTTAATTGTTTGAATCAGTAATTTGCATATTGTTTACAATTTGGGGTTTTAAAATTAGTTAACTAATTAAATCAATTGGTTAACTAGTTAACCAGATTAGATAACTAGTTAACAACTTGGTAACTAGTTAACTCGATTGGTTAACTAGTTAACTAACTAGTTAACAACTTGATAACTAGTTAACTCGATTGGTTAACTAGTTAACTCGATTAGATAACTAGTTAACTCGATTGGTTAACTAGTTAACTAACTAGATAACAAGTTGTTAACTAGTTAACTCGATTAGATAACTAGTTAACAACTTGGTAACTAGTTAACTCGATTAGATAACTAGTTAACTCGTTATCTGAATCATGATGTTAACTAGTTAACTAATTTTGATAACTAGTTATCAACTTGATAAATAGTTAACTCAATTGATTAACTAGTTAACAACTTGGTAACTAGTTAACTCGATTGGATAACATTTTATCTAGTTATCTGCTGATAACTAGTTAACTATAAAAACTCAAGTTAACTAGTTATCAATAAAAAAATCTTGTTAACAAGTTATTAGTAAAAATCAGGTTAACTAGTTAACTTGTCCTCGCCGAAAAAGTCACCGGAGTTTGGTCGATTGCTGGAAAAGTTATCGGAGTTTGGTCGGTTACCGGAAAAGTCAATAGAGATGGTGGTCGATCACCAAAAAATTCATCGGCGACGGTGGGCGGTCGCCAGAATGTCGTTGCTGGTCACCAGAAAAATATTAAGTATTTAAATTAAATATAATAATTAAATTATGTGTGTAAAGTCCTAAATACCCCTAACAATTTTAGACCATTGTATTGGTAAAATTTAAGAATTTATCTTAAACTAAAAAAATCAGGGGTCAAACTACGAAAAAATTCTTAAGCTAAAAATTTCGTACAAACAAACCAAAATGTTATACACTAAAAAGTCCAGTATCAAAATGTAAAATCCAAATATTGAAGGACTAATGACAAGAGGTGGCAAACCGAAAGAAACTTAAAGACTAAATTAAAATTGGGCCTGGAGATGCATGGGCTTGGAATTGGATGCATAAAGAAATTTCCACCAATTAACAGTAATATACGACAAAAGATATAATAATTAAATTATGTATGTAACGTCCTAAATACCCCTAACAAATGTGGACCATTAGATTGGTCAAAAGGTCAAACTAGATCTAATGGTTGAAAGAGGGTTTGGAACTTTCCAAACCAAGAAAGTCTTGGACGTTGATCCACTCCCAATATTTTGGTATTCAAACCACTAAATTTGGCAATATTTTGGTAGGAATGTAACCATAATTTTCTATATTTTATTTAATTTTATATGGTCCATGTTATGAAAATGATGGAGAACTGTGAACTATGAAGTAGAGAGAAAACACAAGAGAGAAAGAGGAGAGAATTGCTTCTTCTTATTCATACCAATAGATACAATGATGTGCTCTATTTATAGGCACATAATACATAACTCTTATAGGCTAATGTAATTACATATGAATAGAGAGAATAATGAGTCATGAATGGGCTCATATAATTACATATGAATGGGGAGAAGAATGGGTCATGGAAGACATTGATTCTTATGATCAATGTTAAGGAAGCATCCTAGGTAGCATCTTATGTAAAGGTAGCATCCTATGTGAATCATGGACATTCACTACAATATTATTCATAACACTCCCCCTTGAATGTCCAATGGTTAATGATATGCCCTTTACAACTTTACAAGAGGAAAATCAATAGAAGGACAATACATCTATAGGGATATAATATATTGTTCGTATAATACGCTATCACATATTACCTCATTAAAAACCTTACCAGGAAAACCCAATGGGAAAAACCATGGTTAAGGGAAAAAGAGTGCAGTGCGTATTAACTCCCCCTCATGATAGGATGACTCAAAATCGTTCAATCTTTGAACTTCAATTTTATACATCTTGATGTATAAAGTAACTTTGTGAACAAATATGCTAGATTGTCACTTGATCATAATTTTCACTAGTTATTCCACTAGTATCTAGAAATTCCTGTTGGAAAAATAATTTCGTCAAACGCATATTCTTTTAGCTTTTCTAATGCGATCCTCTTACAACTTGAGGATATATATACTCATTATGCATGATATATATGATCATGCATGTGAATGATGATGTGGCTTTATAGTCTATTTCACAAACCACCAAATAGTTATATTTCCAAGTTAACTCAATTTATAATTGACCAACGCAAAGATCGTATCGATATTTAAAGACCATGTAACTCATTGACATGTCTTTCAATATGCTCAAATAAAATAACTTGAAATCTTATGTTATTTGACCATAACATAGTATATGCTTCAATTGATCTTCATGTCATTGAGTGAGAATAGAGTATAATCTTGCCAAAATAACTATTGATAGATGAATTAAGTCTTAAGACTAGCAAGATTCATGAGTGCTCTTGTTGCACTAAGATACGATACATCATGACAAAATGATTCTTACTTTACTGATGTATATTGACATCTACTCACATATAATGATCTTACTACCATCAAGGTAGTTATGGACAATATATATCCATATTGAAATTTTCAACATTTCGGTAGTGTATCTTTGTTGATAAACAACAATCATGTTTGAGAGATGCTCAGTCTGCAAGTGATTTGCAATGATATTGTTTCATATCTTTCATCTCAAACTCTTTAATCAAATAGCTAATTTCTTTGAGAAACTCTTCACGAGTCTCAATAGCTAATCAAATAGATAATAAGATGATGACTTCTTAACCTTTGGAAATAAAGAAAACGCATTTTCAAAACAAAAGAAAGTCATAGAAATTTTGATACGATATAATTTCAAAACCAAAAATATTTAATAATAAAAATCAAGTATTAAATATAAATATTGACAAATAAAACATAGAAAATATTTGGTATACGAAATATATCATTATTTCTCAATCTCATAATTCGTATGACGTCAATTCAATAATATTATTGAATACTGTTCACGTGAACTTGACTTATTGTTCGCATTTAGCAAAATGAATCATTCCGGAAATTTCATATACGCATATATGTCATTATTAGACAAACTATACATAGAGGTTGTAATGACATCCATCAAAGACAAATATTTCCATTCACAAACTGCCAGACTATTCATATAATGAAATGTTGTTGCATCCACCAAATGAAAATATGTTTCATCATAACCAATAGTATAAGGTTTTTGTCATTGTACAAAACCTTTCAGAGTTAGATGTCTTATAACCCACAACTTTACGATTTTCATTATAATCGCAGTGGGATAAATATATATGTCTCGTTTGCTTATATCTTCATGTTAGAGACTTTTTATATATAAAAAAACTTTTCATTTTTCTAGGGAATATAATATTGTCGCAATCATATTTTCCATTTTGCCAATCATTTCTTTTTTTGCATGCATTAATGAATTTGGCTCATGATCCTCATTTTTCCTTATCAATTTAGCGTGCATTGTAAAAATTTTTCATCAATGTTGACTTCATCATGATCCAAAGTTTTTCATCAAATACATGATATATCTTTCATTCTAATTATCAGGTACCTGAGCTCTTCAGGAGCACATGTATTTGTTGATATCCTTATCTTACCCTCAATTGACCATCTTAATTAAAGCTCCTTTCACCTTTGAGGATTTATATCTTGAATCGATTGATTTCATACTCAAGAGTGCTTTAGACTCATTTTGTTTTACAATACAACACTTATGTTGGAGCAATGTAGTGCATAGAGATTTTTTATGTCACTATATCGGTCGTTGAAACATCTGGCAGTGATAACTCAACTTTGTTAATGAATTATCCTATGAACTTCAAGTTCATATTGTTTATGCGAGGATCAAATGAGATAATGATATCATTCAATGAATCCTTTGCCAATCTTTGATTTTCTCCCCTAATGTGGGAAATTTGAATCACAAATGATGTGTTCATCTAAACGAGTCATCTATAAATCTTCGACAATAGTGTAATATTTACTATAACGAAGACTCGTACCAACATTATAATTTCCAATCTCTATTACTGAGACTTACTTAATGATTGTGTGGCAAGTGAGATTATATATCAATCTAAATATTCTTAATGGGAAATATGAGGTTTTGACCCAAAACCAATTATAACAGGGGAACTCATTATAACTCGTTGGCGTAATGCGAATTTATGTTTTTCATGTAGAGTAACACGTATATAAGATAATGAGAATATTTATTCTTAATGATATATTTCACTTATTGGATATCGTGAAAATATGCTCATAATCAAAATGATTGAGCTAATAATCTCGCGAATTGGATGTTGCGAGTACATACCTAGACATGTGTATGTCTAGTTGATGCATCAATTAAAATATCTAAATGAATAATATATTGGGTGTATCTTATGGATCCAAATATCACCCTTAATCCTTTAGGTAAGCAACTCATTGCTTATTTTTGTCAATAGTTATCCAATAATCAACTTAGATTGATGTGTGTGGAATGTTTCAAAATTAACCACATATATTCTCAATTCGCATAATTGTAGAACCGGGATGGTCTAACCGGTTATGCCAAATAATTTTGCCAGGAGAAGTAAACTTTTAGTTTACATTTGTAAGAGCTTCAATGTGATGATAAATTATAATACTTCCAATATGTTTGTCATCATAATCTATATATGTGAATATGATGAACATACATTCATTATCTTGTCTTTGTTTTCACAATATGATATCCATTAATGTGATATCTTTATAACTTAATATATTCATACACAATTGTGTAAAATATAATGCACACCATCAATATGGAATCTCTTTCCTCAATGTAATAACTTTGGAGGATGTAATAGATTATAAATTTTTATCAATGTGGAATTTTTCATCCATTGAATAATATAAGCTCTTTCTAGTATTAGTTTTGGCTCTTTTTTGCCATATTAAAGGAGTATTTCGCATCTTTTATTGATGGTAGCACTTGTAAAGATCTCATTTAGAATGAGAAATAGAATATCACAATTCTCTTATTTTCAATTATCAATATCACAAATTAGGTGATCATTATTTCCTTCACAATCGATAAAGATGATATACTTGTGAATAATTGATAGTAATATGATCCACCATTATTTATTTGTAATTCTACAACTGATACGATGTATGAACAATTCTTGTTTCACTAGGAGCATTACATACTCCTTATTAGATGTTGAATTTCACCACTTTGATGCAATCCTTTGGAATATAATTGTCTCTTAATACATTCACATCATAGATTGTAATAATATATTATACATTCACTTCATGGAATGTGATACTGTATTTTATACCATTGACACTCAATTATTATATATATATATATACACACATATATATATATATATACACATATATATATATATATATACACACACACACACACACACACACACACACACACATATATATATATAATATTATATATTTATATCATTCATTACTAAATATAGGAAATCGTAAAAATATCATTCGGACTATGATCATCCAAACAAATTTGATAGTTGTATCACCATTATGTGATCATATTCATTCTCTCTTTCAAGTTTTGTGAAAGACACTTGAAATTTCATTCTGATGACCATCAAAATTATAGATGAATATATTCTTTTGTTCACTTGTGGGAACATAGATATTGTCACTCTATAGACATCATTACAATCATTCATATCAAGAAATGATATCATGTCTCATGGATCATCAACATTTGAGACATATAAGTTAATCCTTTTTCTTTGGATAACATGTGTATCTTGGTACACTTATTCTCATGAAATGCAATTGTATATTCCAAAGTATTGGTCCAAATATCAATCTTTCTCACATGAATCATAATCATGTTTGGCTACTTTTGATTTGAAGAAATATTGTAGCATATGTGTTGGATACATTCTCTTTGAGAGATGTTATTCAAATAAATTCCAACATCCAACCATCATTGTTTCCAAATCATCATAACGGATAGCTTTCACGAATAGAAACAATAAATAATAACGCATATGAACAATAACTAATTGAAATTTCATAATATAGAGTTCATACCTTATGATGACGATCATGTTCTCCAAGGAGTAAAGCTTCGTGAATCTCCAAGTGGGCAGAGCTTCGTGCTGATAACGTGTTATGAAAATGATGGAGAACTGTGAACTATGAAGTAGAGAGAAAACACAAGAGAGAAAGAGGAAAGAATTGCTTCTTCTTATTCATACCAATAGATACAATGATGTGCTCTATTTATAGGCACATAATACATAACTCCTATAGGCTAATGTAATTACATATGAATAGAGAGAATAATGAGTCATGAATGGGCTCATATAATTACATATGAATGGGGAGAAGAATGGGTCATGGAAGACATTGATTCTTATGATCAATGTTAAGGAAGCATCCTAGGTAGCATCTTATGTAAAGGTAGCATCCTATATGAATCATGGACATTCACTACAATATTATTCATAACAGTCCACATAATTTTAATTAAACACGAGCATTGATCGAGTTTACATTTACACTAATTACCTGATAAAAAATTATTACAGTAACTATACTTTATAAAAAACTGATAAAATCGGGTTTTACCAAGGTCGTATTCCACGGGGTTCTCTCAATGGCCTCTACTCACATTCCTCGTAGACGGTCTATTCATTTGAAAGGATTTTTGATTTGAAATAGACATTAAAAACTTAAAGGAAACTAAAAGGAAGAAAGAAAATAAAGTGGTGCAAATCAAAGACAAAGGGGCTCTCTTGGTGGGTAGTTTCATCATGCTCAAGATGACTAATTGAACAAACAAGTCAATCAAGATCGAGTTTGCATTCGGATGACCATGCATTTCACTTTTATAGACTCGATGCACTCTCGTAGCACCTAATCCCTATCCCAATACCACTCAACTTAGGCTCTCGCTCTCAAGCTAAGTGAAAAAAGGATGCATTCTAAGTGTTTGATGAAATGCCAAGACACAAGACCCTCTCTTAAGACTCTATGACCACAAGGCTAGGCACAACACTCTCATATCAATGCCCTAACACTAAGAGATTCACCAAAAAGCCTTTTCAAACTCAATTGAATGAAAATCCACATGCACACCAAGTGTTCGATAAAATGCCCAAGAGAGAAATCAAGTGAAAATGGTTGAAATAAGATGATCTAATCTCTTAGAACACACTCACTTCAATCCCTAGACCTACAATCTATGCAATCCAAGCACTCTCATGCATCAAATCACAATGAATGGACCAAATCAAGCAAACATGGCATAAAATGGCATTAAGAACAAGTCTAGGAATCATCCTCATACAACCAAGATCAATCATGGCAAGTTCTATACAATCATCTCTCTATCATAGCATAACTAATCTACCCATCCAAGATGAACCCTAGAAACTCAGCCACACATGGCCAATGGAGTAAAGAGAAGAGAAGGAAGAATGGTCACCAAGAACACCATGGATGAATCCTTGAGATGATCTTCACTTCTCCACTTGTAAGCACTTCTCCCAAGGTTTGTTGGCTTCAATCCTAGCTCCAATGGCTTCAAATTTCTCCAAAAACGTGTTCTAGGGTTTGAGGGTTCGTGGAAATGTGTTTGGGGTTCAAGAGATATCATAGAATGCCTCAAAATGGCCAAAAACAAGAGTATTTATAGTGCAGGGGACAGTGCACGGCGTGCACCCCTGCACGGCGTGCACATCTGCACGGCGTGCACCCCTGCACTCTACAGAAAACCCGATCTTGCAAGGCTCATATCTCCCTCGTCCGGCCTCCAAATGACCTCCCGTTTGCTCCTATGCGCTCCTTGTCATCCGTACTTTGAAGCCATAACCTGAAAATGCACAGAGGCAACTCCAATAGACCACGAATTTGGCTCCAAAGTGGCAACCGGACAACAAAATGACACTTTGCACAAAATCTCAAATAAAAGCATAAAAGTCATGTCATTTCACGAATAAACACGGGCATATCATAGGTCATTCATAAGCTTAAAATGCACTAATTAAAGTCACATCAAATTCCCCTACGACTAAGCTTTGCTTGTCCTCAAGCAAATGAATTAGAAAACATCCAAGTTCACAAATGACAAGTTCGGTCCATTGAGATTCAAGCAATCACAATTTAGCTTAAACTGTTCCACGAACAAACTAAACCTACACATGCAAGAACATCAACCAAACAAGTCTAAACCTCACTAATTTCTGCACACTTCAAGTAGTGGTTGATTGGGACACAGCAAAACCGACCACGACAACACCAACTCTAATCAAAAGGACTTGAAATCGGAACATGGATCGTGAGTCGTGAATGTGGCTATCGACTCGACTTCATCCGCTTCTAGATCCGCACTTTACAACTCTGGCTAGGATCAAGGGCTACATTTGAGAACTCTTTTTCTTTCTTTTCTTTTCTCTTTTTTTTTTCTTACTGCATACTAGTGCTCGATTCAACACTTCACTTAGGTGTTGAACCTGCCTAGCTCACAGCCTTTGCCCTTTTGCTTAGTGCTCAACCCGACACTTCACTTAGGTGCCGAGCTTGCCTAGCTTTTCTTTTGAGCATTTTTTTTTCACAATTTAGCCACTTGATCCTTAGCCCCTTACAACTTCCACACAAGATTTCGAATTGGATTCCGTCTAATCTCAAGCCACAATCACGAAAGATCAAAAAGAGAATGAAAAACATGGAAGAGGGGAAGAAATTCTGAATGCCTTCATCATCCTAGACCGGTGTTATCGAGTGGTATAAAAACACGTATCAAACCAATCAACCAACATACAAGAGTGATAAAATCTCAGTTCTGGCCCAGACTCATTTGATATTAGTGCTAACATGCTGGTTATAGGTTCTAAGTGGAACAATCTAAACATCATTGCGAAGGCTTAAAGTCAATTACACACCGAAAGTCAAGAACCGAATGATTCTACAATAGAGGAATTCGATATTCAATTAAGATCATGCAACACATCAAAACATAGCTTTAGACTTCTACCGACAAATAATCACACCAAACCTCAAACTCCCCTACGACTAACATGAGCATTGTCCTCAATGATCAAGAGAGAGAGAGGATAAGGTGGAACGAATATACGCGCGGTGAAGAAGAGAAGCCGGAGATGGAATCCCGGGTCAAGTAACCTGTTCAGGACGAGGACCTGAATCAGGGGTACCTGTAGAAAACAAGGGAGGGCACACCACTCAAACACAACCCATAGTCGACAAGATGAGAGTACAGATGAGATGTATGATCCAACAACATGACAAGTTCAAAGCCAGAAATGAAAAGAGAAAATCAAAGTCAAACACAACAAACATGCAGTCATAAACAGAAAGAAAAGAAAGGAAAAATCCAAAGTCCTGAGAAGTGGTGAGTGATCCTGTGGCTCTCAGTGGGGTGGTGGTCGTGGGTGCCCAGGCCACTGTGACCATGGATGGTAGCCGTCAAACGGGGGAGGCGGTGGAAAGACTGCCCAAGTGCTGGAGGGGCCGGACTCAGAGTGGAAGCTCTCCTGGTAGTAGTAGGACTGATGCTGCTGCCAGTACTGAGAATGCTGAATCTGAGTAAGCTGGATACCCTGAAACTGCTGAACCTCATGCACCTGAGCAAGCTGCTGTCCATAGAACTGCTGGCTCTCAAAGTCCCTAGCGTTGTACGCCTCTAGGTTCTGAACTCTCCTGTTAAGATCTTGTATCGCCGCACTGTCTCTCCTCTGTCCCTCACGCATATCCTCCACTACGGTCGTGAGGCGACCCATCCCGAGATAAGCTCATGAAGTGTAGTAGGGTCGATCTCTTCATCCTCCTCATCACTGTCATCATCTGAGATCCGACAAGTCGGAACCAGAAGGTCTGTGATCTGAGCAGTAGGTAGGACAATCCGCAAGAGAACTGGTCGAGGCTCGACAAATGCTGGAGCAGGACCAAAAGCATCAAGGCACTCTACCCACGCACCAACCTGGTCACAAATCCTCCTCCCAGCAGAACACCAGCAGTGTCATTAGCTTGCATCTGAAGGAGGGCTCCTAACACTAAATCACCTAGATGCAGCTTGATGCCCCTTCCAAACAATAAAAGAGAAACAAATCTCTGACTGAGACTACACTGGAGAGGAGGATGACTTCCTGTGGGTGATGGAGTGCCGGAAGAAGTGATGAAGGAGCTTCAGCATAGGCCGATTCACTTCTGTGACCTTGGATGAGCGAGCTAAATAACCTCTAGCCCTCGGTGCAATTTCCTTGAAGAATGCACTCTTGGGTCCCCCGCAAGAGAAGATATGAGAGCCAACCCAGAGAGCTCGCCACTTTGAACCTCCGCCCACTCATAGAACCCAAGGCAGTATCCAAACTCGTCAATGGAGCACACACGCGCCATCCCGCCGAGCCTAAAGCGCACACAACCTCACTAGTGGTCTCGTGACACTCCACGGTGAGAGTGCTCAAGAACTCCTTCGTAGGCCACTCATAACCCCTCTCATCAACCTCCAAGAGCGGCCAAATACCGGCTCCATCAGCCAAAGTCTTCAAAGCATTCAACCAACATCACGATTCTGCAAACCCCTCAAAATCAAATCTACCCTGCCTCGCCACGGGCCATCTCGCCATAACCTGATAGCGACTGTAAGCCGATCTCTGGGGTCAAAGTCGAAGATCCTCTGAACCACTGATTCAGGAGGGTCGACGCCACGAGGAGCTGGAGGCGGCGAAGGCGACCGTGGTGGAGGAGCAGAAGACTCCCCAGTCTGTCCCTTCCGCTTCTTGGACGCTGGTGTCTTGGATCGCTTGGGGGCGGAGGATGAAGAAGCTGCTTTACCCTTAGGAGGCATCCTGCAAAAGAAGTGCATACAAAGAATCAACCAAAAAGGCTACACTCTAAGGGACAAATCCTATCAAGGCGCCGAATCATAACACATGATCAAAACATTGAGCACAACATTGAGCACGATTCAAGATCATCAAGTTCAAGAGCAACAACCTATGCTAGCAAAAATCAAATCATTGAATTCCAAACTTAAGCAAAAGGCATGCATCATGGATCAAAAACACGAATCGAAAACATAGAAGCCTAAGTCCACACAATGTAAGGAGGAATACATAAAAATTAAACCAATGAGTGGTGATTAACCACACCCTCCTCACACAAAGAATGGAATTCGGTCCCCGAATTCAGAACCTGCAGAAACAAAAGACACATCATAATGATAGGCACGGAGTAGGATCACAAGTCAAACACTAACAACCACACCTAACTCCACCATTCAAATAAATCACGATAAAACAACATTCTTCCCCCATCAAGCCACCACGAATCCGTTGCAACCATCCACCAATCAAGAATAATCAATCAATCTCACAAAGCCAAAATCGGCTCAACAATGGACACAAGCAACACCATACAAGCAAATCCCACATCCTAAACTAAGGAACCAAATCACACCCCTCACATCAAAATCCGAATAATCAAAATCAATGCCCAACTCCACAAATCAAAGCAAGCCAACAATATCAAAATTCAATCAAACCACACTACCAACTGCCAACTAACTCAAGCAACCAAATCAGAAATTCAAGCCAAAAGAAACTTGAGATTGGGGCAGGGTGGCGGTGGGCAGGGAGTGGCGGCGGGCAGGAGTGGTCGGGTGGGGCTGGGCAGGTGGGCGGTCGGAGCTGGGGGGTGTGGTGGCGTCGGGCGGTCGGTGGCTGGGCTGGCTGGAGTGGCGGCGGGCAGTCGGGGTCGGGGTGGGAAGAATCGGCGACGGCTGGGCGGATGAGCTGGGGCGCGCTGGCGGCTGGGCAGGAGTGGTCGGGCGGGGCTGGGCAGGTGAGGAAGCTACGGTGGCGGGATTGGGAGTTGCTGGCAGGAGTTGCGGGGCTTGGTGGCGGCGGCGGCGTCGGGCAGGTGAGCTGGGCAGGTGTTGGTGGCGGACAGGTGGGCGGTGGGCAGTCGGGGTCGGGGCAGGGCCGGTTGATCGGAGTCGGCGGCGGGTTGCGGGTGGTGGCTGGGGGTGGTCGGCGGCTGTGTGAAAGAGAGAGTGAGAGGGTCGGGGTCGGGGGGGTCGAGGAAAGGGATAAGGGGGGGTTGGGTGAACCAAAACCAAACCGAACAATGACTCAAACCAGAAAATCAAGTATCAACCGAGCCAACCACTAACCAAACCGAAATAAAGTAAAGGTGAAAATCAGGGTGCACGGCGTGCAGGGTGCACGGCGTGCACCCTGGAGCTGAAAATTTTTTTTGATGCTCCTGGACAGCCCGTGCACCAAACCGTGCACGGTGCACGGCGTGCATCATGCACGGCGTGCATCATGCACGGCGTGCAGAGGTGCACGGCGTGCACCTCCTCAGCTGAAAAACAAATTTTCACCTCGACGAAAAACGACCAAAACACCGCCAAAATCAACCCAAAACGGACCCCGAACTTCTGAATTTCAACGCCTACGAGACCACAAAGGACACACCACAACAATCAAGGACCTAGAATACCACAAAAACACACAATCATGCAATCAAATCAAGAAGAAAAGACATGAAAAACACTCGGGTTGCCTCCCGAGAAGCGCTTGGTTAACGTCTTAAGCTCGACGAAGCACAAGGAGCACTCAAGGCACGACCAAAGACAAGACCTCAACAGCACCTATAGTAATCACTAACAACATAATGCTTAAGTCTTGGCCATTCACCTTAAAAGGTTGGTTTGGGATGGAGAGATTACCTCGATGGTGCCATAAGGAAAAACATGAGTTTACCGTAAAGGGGCCGGACCAACGAGACCTCAATTTCCCGGGAAAGAGCTTGAGCCGAGAGTTGTATAGGAGAACTTGATCACCAACTTTGAAATCCTTGCCCGACTTCAAACGGGAATCATGAATGAGCTTCGTCCTCTCTTGTAAAGCTTTGCATTCTCATATGCATGATGGCGATACTCCTCGAGCTCATGTACCTGAAACTTACGCTCTTCTCCTGCGAGACTCATATCAAGGTTTAGAAATTTCAATGCCCAATAAGCTCGGTGCTCGAGCTCTACCGGCAAATGGCATGCTTTGCCATAGACCATCCTATAGGGAGTAGTGCCTATAGGGGTCTTGTAGGCCGTGCAGTAGGCCCATAGAGCGTCATCAAGCTTCTTCGACCAATCTTTCCGTGATTGGTCGACCGTCTTCTCTAAGATTCTCTTAAGTTCCCTATTGGTCACCTCGGCTTGGCCACTAGTTTGAGGGTGATACGAGGTGGACATCCGATGAGTGACGCCGAACCGGTGGCATACTCTATCGAATTGCCCTTGAAAATGAGTACCTCGATCACTAATGATAGCACGAGGGGTACCAAAACGGAGTGAGCAACTTAACAAGAAACTTCCCTACGACTCGGGCATCATTGGTAGGCAAAGCTTGTGCCTCCGCCCATTTAGACACGTAATCTACCGCAACTAATATGTACTTGTTACCATGCGAGAGTAGGAAACGGTCCCATGAAATCAATACCCCATATATCAAATATTTCTACCACTAACGAGACATTTTGGGCATTTCGTTACGGGAAGAGATGTTACCTGAACGTTGACACGCATCGCAAGACTTGACAAAGTCTTGACAATCTCGGAAGATCGAAGGCCAAAAGAATCGGACTCAAGTACCTTGCGAGCCGTGCGATTTGCTCCATGATGTCCACCCGGAGGACCGGGAGTGGCAATGTCGCATGATGTCCTTAGACTCTCCATAAGTGACACATCTTCTAATCATACCATCCGAGCCAACCGAAATACAAAAGGATCGTCCCAATAGTAATACTTCAAATCCGCAAAGAACTTCCTTTTGTCTTGAGTGGAGAGGCCCTCCTTCAAGTCTCCACTAGCAAGGTAGTTAGCCAAATCCGCAAACCAAGGTTCCTTGAACTCTAAAGTTGCTATAGTGAATAATAGCTCATCAGGAAGTTGTCATTGATCTCTTCATTACCATTGTGTACCATTTCCGCCTCTTCCAAGCGAGACAAGTGGTCGGCGGCTACATTCTCGGACCCCTTCTTATCTCGAATCTCAATAATCAAACTCTTGCAATAGAAGGACCCATCGGATCACCTTGGTTTAGCATCGGTCTTAGATAGAAGGTACCTCAAAGCTTGGTGGTCCGTGAAGACAATAGTGTGAGAAAGTACCAAGTAGGACCTAAACTTATCAAAAGCAAACACTATGGCCAAGAGCTCCTTCTCCGTAGTTGTGTAGTTCCTTTGACATCATTGAGAGTCTTACTTGCATAGTATATTGGATGGAATCTCTTGTCGATTCGTTGGCCTAGAACCGCTCAATGGCGTAATCGCTAGCATCACACATCAACTCAAATGACTTTGACCAATCCGGAGCAATGAGTATAGGGCATTCGTGAGCTTACCCTTGAGGAGTTCAAAAAGCTCGCAAGCACTCTTCATCAAAACGAAATTCCACATCCTTCTCAAGAAGCCGAGTCATAGGTAGTTATTTTTGAGAAGTCTTTGATGAAGCGCCTATAGAAACCGGCATGCCCCAAGAAACTTCTCACGGCTTTCACGGATGAGGGTGAGGAAGTTGAAAGATGGTCTCCAACTTTGCCTTGTCAACCTCAATGCCCTTTTTAGAGATTTGGTGACCAAGAACAATCCCCTCATTGACCATGAAATGACAACTTCTCCCAACTTAATGCAAGATTGGTCTCTTCACACCGACGCAAAAAGACCTTTTCTCAAGGTTCCTCAACATAGGTCAATGAATCCCCAAAAACCGAGAAGTCGTCCAAGAACACTTCCTTGATAATTTTCCACAAAATCATCGAAAATGGCAAGCATACACCGTTGGAAGGTGGCGGGGGGTTGCCAAAAAAACCCAAAAGGGGGGCCGTTTTTTTAAAAAAAAAATTTTCCAAGGGGCATGTAATGCGGTCTTCCCCCCAGTCCCCCGAGGGGGTCGGGGGAATTTTTGGGTACCCGGACAAACCAAAACCAAAACTATATCTTTTCCCGGAAGGGGGCTGAGCATTTTTTCCAGGAAAAAGGAAGGGGGAATTATCCTTTTTCCAGTGGGGTCATTGGGGGCGACGATAATCTAAAACAAAAACCCACCCCCGGGATGTCCTTGTCGGGGAAAATCATCCTTGTCCCTTTTCTACCACCGGGGGTTTTCCCCCTTTTTGGGGAAAAAAAAATTCCCGGGGGGAACCCCCAAAGGGTTTCCCCAAAAAGGAAAATAATCCCCCCCCTCCATAAGTTAATAACTTCTTTCTTCACAAAAACCCCTTCATGCTAGGAATTTTCCTTCTTTTTTTGGGTTTCACAACCCCCGGTTGAATCTTCCTCCTAAGGAAACCGATGTGAGCAAAATGGGGGGACTTTTGCCCCCAAATATCCGAGATGCTTTTCCCGAATACTCCATGTACTTTCTTGAGGACTTCCCCAAAATGGTCCTTTTTTTCGGGTTTTAAGTTTTTGAATAGGCTTGAGCTCAAGAGTAGGTGGTTCTTCATAGGAGGTCTTTACCCTTTCCACCTTCGGGAGAGCAACAAAAAACCGTTTCACCCCTCTAACTTGTCTCTCCCTTCATCAAGGTAAGCCACTTGAGCTTTTAACTCCGGGGTGCCTAAATGTTCCTGCACATCCGTTCTAAGGCAAACATCCAAAGAATCTCGACACACGAAGTTAGAAATACTACACACACTAGCTGAAGCAATAGTATCACACGAGTACTCTAAATCATCTTGTGCGTGAGCAAACTTCATGCCATCGGCTATGCAAAATGTGACACTCTCTTGTCCTACTCTCAAGGTCAATTTTCCGTCATGCACATCAATCAAAGCACCGAGAAGTAGCTAGGAATGGTCTACCAAATATCAATGAGACATCAACATCATCGGTATCAATGACCGCAAAATCAACTAGGAACACAAAAGGGCCTACTTTGACTAGCACATCATCAACAATTCCCCTAGGAATCTTGGTCGACTTGTCCGCAAGTTGAATGTACATACGAGTAGGACGAAGATTAGACAACCCTAGCTTCTCAAAT
Organism: Linum lewisii; assembly: GCA_034768395.1. Classification (NCBI taxonomy): domain Eukaryota; kingdom Viridiplantae; phylum Streptophyta; class Magnoliopsida; order Malpighiales; family Linaceae; genus Linum; species Linum lewisii. The sequence goes on along the minus strand of CM068303.1, from coordinate 48,114,900 downwards.
ATGCAATAAGGCATGACATTGATACTAGCACCTAGATCCGCAAGACCATTAGCAAGAGAAATATTACCAATAGCACAAGGGATAGTAAAGGTACCCGGATCCTTGAGCTTTTTGGGTGGACTTTTGAAGAGAACGGCGGAGCATTCCTCATTAAGGTGTACTAGAGATGTCTCCGGTAGCTTCCTCTTGTTGGTGTAGAGTTCCTTCATGAACTTAGCATATTGGGGCATCATAGTCATTGCTTCGGGAAACGGAAGAGAGAATTGCATTTGACTAATCCGCTCCACAAACTTCTTGAAAACCTTCCCAAGGCCATCCTTCTTCAATCGAGATGGGTATGGAGGCTTAGGCTTGTATGGAGATACAACCGCTGCGGGAGGAGAGACCGGTGGTGTACTCGATGTAGCCTTACTAGGTTCCTTTGCAACCTTAGTGTTCACATTACCCGTAGGAGGTTCGACTTCAACCTCAACTTCATCCGAAGGAGGATCATTAATATCATCATCATCATAAACCATTAGATTAGGATCTTGTACCTTTGTAGAGTCAATTGGGGTAGAGGTTGTATCTTGCAAGGGTCTTCCACTTCTCAAGGTCACTACCTTGCAATGCTCCGGACATTTGGGGTTGATCTCGGTATTGGAAGGTAAAGTGCCCGAGGGTCCTCCGAGAGTGCCTTAGAAATATGTCCTAATTGGTTCTCCAAATTGGCAATTGAAGCTTGTTGATTCTTGATGAGTTGGATCATTGCCGCATTGGTGTCTTCTTGAGAGATCGAAGAACCACCCTCCTTATTTTGAGGAGGCTTGTTGAACCCGGGTGGTCCTTCACCTCTATGGTTGTACATTCCCGGTGGGGAAGGACCTTGGAAACCTTGACTTGGATGTCCACTTTGATTCCATTGATTTCCCCCTTGGTGCCCTTGACCTTGGGGTCCTCCTTGAGTCCCTTGGCTACCTTGGTTTAGGTTACTTCCTTGAGACCATTGGTTGCCTTGATAACCCCTATAACCTTGATAACCTCCTTGATTTCCTTGGTTGTAGCCCTTGCTATAACCACTACCTTGACTCCCTTGGCCTTGGTAACCTTGGTTAGACTTGTTGTACCAAGGTCGGTTATAGTTACCTTGATAGTTACCTTGGGGCTGAAATTACCATGGAAACCTTGACCTTGTGCGAAGCTTACCTCCTCAAAGTCGCCTTGGCCAAGTTCAGGAGTGGCGGAAGGACAAGCACTAACATCGTGATCTTGACCCCCACACCCTCACAACAAAATACCGAAGCAACCGGTGGATTGCCCACATGAGATGATTGAACCTTGGAGGGATGCTTAGGCATGCTTAGGTTGGTTACTTGTGAAGCCATGGCGTCGATCTTAGACATAAGGAGAGCGATCATTGGATCATCTTCATCTCGATGTCCCGGTAACTTATGCTTCTTCCCATAGGTGGATGAATCCTTTGGTGCATCAACACTTACGGACCGAGAGTCATAGTGCGTGTCACTTCCATACTTAGACTTAGGAGGTTGTTGTCGAGACCAACTCCTTGTTTTTGTTGGCCATCTCCGCGAAGAGTTCTAGAGCATCTTCGGAGTGAGCATCCTCAAGTCACCTTCGGCGGCTTGGTTGATCATCCTTGTATTCTCAAAATCAAGGGACCTAGCAAAGATGTCCGCCAAGCTCCATTCGGCGAAGTTGTGATGAGGACAAGACCGAAGAATGGCTTGGAACCTATTCCAAGTCTCATGGAAGAGCTCTCCCTTGTGTTGTATGAAGTGGTTGATGCGGGTCCCGGATTGCATCCGTCATATAGGGAGGAAAGAATTCTTCAAGGAAAGCTTCGGCTAGGCCCTCCCATGTAGTGAATGTTCTACTAGGTTGGTTCTCCAACCAAGACTTGGCTCGACCTTTGAGTGAGAAGGGGAAGAGTCGGAGTCGTATGCAATCCGGGTGAACTTGATCATTCTTAACCGTGTCACAAATCTCCAAGAAGTCTTTGAGATGCCTAGATGGACATTCACCATCAATGCCATTGAACACCACTCCATTTTGAACCATTTGGATCAGATTAGGCTTGAGCTCAAAGTTCCTAGCATTGACGGGTCTTCGAACAATGCTAGAGGCTGCCCCTTCAAGAGTAGGACGAGCATAATCCGCCAAGGTACGTCTTGCACCCCTTTGTGAGTGATCATCATCATTAGTGTGGTGTGAATGTACCGATTGGTCATCGTCATCCCCGTGTTGAGACATAGTGTGGTGTGAGATGCGATCAACTTCTTCTTCTTCAACTATAGGAGGTGGGGAAGTGGTAGGTGACTTGAGCACTTGTTCTAGTCCTTGGATTCGTGCTTGAAGACGAGCTGAACGCCTCATGCACTAACCCAAAATCTCCTGCAAACAAGCACAACAAACACACCCGAGTAATACGACAATGCGAAATAACAAAACCAAACAACAAGTAAAAGGAAGCAAAAACTAAATTGGAAGGAAGTGAATAGATCGGTCCACTACTAAGTGCTTTCAAAGGAATGAGAGAGTCCCCGGCAACGGCGCCAAAAACTTGATAAAATCGGGTTTTACCAAGGTCGTATTCCACGGGGTTCTCTCAATGGCCTCTACTCACATTCCTCGTAGACGGTCTATTCATTTGAAAGGAGTTTTGATTTGAAATAGACATTAAAAACTTAAAGGAAACTAAAAGGAAGAAAGAAAAATAAAGTGGTGCAAATCAAAGACAAAGGGCTCTCTTGGTGGGTAGTTTCATCATGCTCAAGATGACTAATTAAACAAACAAGTCAATCAAGATCGAGTTTGCATTCGGATGACCATGCATTTCACTTTTATAGACTCGATGCACTCTCGTAGCACCTAATCCCTATCCCAATACCACTCAACTTAGGCTCTCGCTCTCAAGCTAAGTGAAAAAAGGATGCATTCTAAGTGTTTGATGAAATGCCAAGACACAAGACCCTCTCTTAAGACTCTATGACCACAAGGCTAGGCACAACACTCTCATATCAATGCCCTAACACTAAGAGATTCACCAAAAAGCCTTTTCAAACTCAATTGAATGAAAATCCACATGCACACCAAGTGTTCGATAAAATGCCCAAGAGAGAAATCAAGTGAAAATGGTTGAAATAAGATGATCTAATCTCTTAGAACACACTCACTTCAATCCCTAGACCTACAATCTATGCAATCCAAGCACTCTCATGCATCAAATCACAATGAATGGACCAAATCAAGCAAACATGGCATAAAATGGCATTAAGAACAAGTCTAGGAATCATCCTCATACAGCCAAGATCAATCATGGCAAGTTCTATACAATCATCTCTCTATCATAGCATAACTAATCTACCCATCCAAGATGAACCCTAGAAACTCAGCCACACATGGCCAAGGGAGTAAAGAGAAGAGAAGGAAGAATGGTCACCAGAACACCATGGATGAATCCTTGAGATGATCTTCACTTCTCCACTTGTAAGCACTTCTCCCAAGGTTTGTTGGCTTCAATCCTAGCTCCAATGGCTTCAAATTGCTCCAAAAACGTGTTCTAGGGTTTGAGGGTTCGTGGAAATGTGTTTGGGGTTCAAGAGATATCATAGAATGCCTCAAAATGGCCAAAAACAAGAGTATTTATAGTGCAGGGGACAGTGCACGGCGTGCACCCCTGCACGGCGTGCACAGTGCACGGCGTGCACCCTGCACGGCGTGCACCCCTGCACTCTGCAGAAAACCCGATCTTGCAAGGCTCATATCTCCCTCGTCCGGCCTCCAAATGACCTCCCGTTTGCTCCTATGCGCTCCTTGTCATCCGTACTTTGAAGCCATAACCTGAAAATGCACAGAGGCAACTCCAATAGACCACGAATTTGGCTCCAAAGTGGCAACCGGACAACAAAATGACACTTTGCACAAAATCTCAAATAAAAGCATAAAAGTCATGTCATTTCACGAATAAACACGGGCATATCATAGGTCATTCATAAGCTTAAAATGCACTAATTAAAGTCACATCAAAAACTACATTTGAATTTTTAAAAAGTTTTTGTTACTCGGAAGTTTATGTTAATAATTAAATAAAAACACAAGAAAAATAATGATCTAACAATCAATGTAAAAAATAAAAAAAATAGAAAATATATATCAACAACATAGGAAATGTCAGTCTACAAACATCAAATCAAATCCAAGTACATGATCTCGAATAATTTTAAGCTACAATTGGTATGAAACATGTTTACAAAAGAAACACATAAACAAGTACTACACACAAACTTACATAAACAATCGAAAGGTGCAACTCCAACTATAATCAAATTTTTTTTTTGGTAGAAGAAAACAAGAGAAAATTACAAGACATAAACCATTCGAGCTTCAGCTCCTCCAAAAACATCGTATCTCTCCCAGTATCGGACTATGCTGTCAGCGCAGTCAATCTCGTGCGTTCCCAGCATCAACTCATGTCCTCTGCCAGCCAAGGCATCCGCAAGATGATTTGCCTCTCTGTAAATGTGTTTCAGAGAGACTTTCCAGTGTCTGTTCAACAGACATTTGTATCTACCCACAGCGGTCGCGTGTTGGTGATTGAGGTCGTATCTTCCGAAAGCATACGAACTGCGGTCAGCGAATCAGTTTGAATTTCGACTTCCCTAATGCCCATGTTCTAAGCTCTTTCCAGGCCTAAGAAAATGGCTGAGATTTCTGCCCTTGTGATTGAGCAAGATCCGAGATTAGCTGCGTAGGCGTCAATAACCCGTCCACAGTCATTCCTAAGAACGCCACCAGCCACCGCCTCCCCATTCGGCCTAAGCACAGAACCATCCGTATTCAGAGTAGCACTCGGCCCCGGCGCTGCATTCCAGCAGATGATAGTGTTTCTCTTTTCCGAACCAAGATCTGATTTCAGACTCTTCAGATCAGAAAAAGCCGAGCTAGTAGCATTGATCCAGAACTTACATCTCTCCATAATTGCTGTCGTTGAGGGCTGTTTCCCTTCAAAGATTCTTTCGTTCCTGTTCTTCCACAGAATCCAGCAGCTAATCCCAAATATCTTAGACCTGTTCAAATCAGCCACTTGGTTACTGAACCAATCCTTAATGCAGGTATTAAAAAAGGGATCTGATTCTGGAATATTCAGAGTCCTTTCCCAGACCTGCCTCGCAATGGGACAGTCACGAAGAACATGGCCCATAGTTTCTGGGGTCCCCGGGCAAGCCCCACAGTCATCCGTATTCACCAAGTGCTGGCGCTTCCGCTCCGTGTTGGTGAGAAGACGGTTGTGTGACACAGTCCAGAGGAAGTGACGAATTCGTTAGGGCCCCTCCCAATTCCACACCTTCTTCCAGTTCGAGTTTTCCTGTGTACTCGACAGCCCCTTCCCCAATTCATAGCCCGACCTGACTGAGTATTTGCCATTTGGCTTGAGACCCCAAACCGGTATATCCTCAGCCAAATCAGAACTGGGAGGTGTCATACCTGCTACGGCTTTAACAATCAAAGGGAGCAGCAAAGCAGTAAGTTGATTCAAATCCCACTCACCTTCAGAATTGCAGAAATCAGCAACCACGCAATGTTCAAGGTTCCCCGGCGGAGAAACTTGATCGCCAATCACAGTTCCATCATCCAACCATTTCTCTCTTCAGAAGTTCACCATCTTACCATTTCTAACCCCCCATTGAAGTCCACCTGTAAAGGTGGGCCAAGCTTCATTAATTCCCTTCCAACAGGAGGACCATCGTTTGGATTTTCTAGGCCTCAACCCTTCGTTCGTCCTCTTCAAATACTTAGTAATCAGGACATCCGCCCAGATATCATCTGGACGCTTCATCATTCCCCAAATAAGTTTCATAAGAAAGGCTTTGTTCAGCTCCCTTGCGCTTCGTAAGCCGAGGCCCCCATGGCTCTTGGGACTACAAATTTTCTCCCAACTAATCAGATGCAATTTCCTCTCTCCGTTTTGGGCGCCCCAGACAAAATCTCGAATTTTCTTGTCGATAGTATTGCAGATTTCAACCGGGATCAACGTAGCTTGCATAGCATAAGAAGGCAAGGAGTTCAAAACAGAGATGGCTAAAGTAACTCTACCCGCAATTGAGAGGGACTTCACCTTCCACCCCGCAAGCTTCTTCTCAATTCTTTCAATCAGGTACCCATAGAGATTCTTGGAGTTTCTTCCATGGATAACAGGAACTCCCAAGTATCTACCCAGATTTTGAGTTGGCTCAATGCCAAGGATATCACAAACTTCCCTCGTCTGACTTCTTCTTACGTTATTAGAGAAATACACTCTTGATTTATCTCTGCTAATTTCTTGCCCAGATAGTGAGCTGAACTTCTCAAGCACTGCATTGATAATTCTAGCCTGTTCGACCGAAGCAAGACCAAAAAGCACCAAATCGTAAGCAAAAAACATATGGGTAAGCTTCGTACCTCCTCTAGTGAGAGTAATTGGCACCCAATCACCTCTGTCGACACTCTCCCGAATAAGACAGCTTAATCTCTCCATACAAAGTGTGAAAAGATAAGGAGATAATGGACATCCTTGCCTAAGACCTCTGCTAGGCACAAAACTCCTTGATAAGCCACCATTCCATTGCACTTGGAAAGAAGAAGAGGAGATGCATTCGCCAATAATATTGATAAGTTTCTCCGGCAGACCCATAACATTAACAGTATCCATGACAAAGCTCCAACTCACCTTGTCATAGGCCTTTGCCAGATCAAGCTTAATCACCATTAACCCTTTACCACACTTCTTCGCATGCATAGTGTGGACAGCTTCCTGAAGTACGATAACATTATCTGTAATATGCCTTCCCGGAACAAAGCTGGTTTGAGTCGGGTGTACCAAACCAGGCATAAGACCTTTCAACCGATTGGCAACACACTTGGCCACAGTTTTGTACGCCACGTTACACAAACTAATAGGTCGGAATTGCGAGATTGTGGTCGGCCTTTCCACCTTCGGAATGAGCACCAGCATCGTATCATTAACTGATTTGATGCAAGATGGGGCAACAAAAGCTTCCTGGACGAATCGAATCAGATCCTTACCCACAATATCCCAACACTTTTGGAAAAAGATCGGGTGGAACCCATCTTTACCCGGTGCCTTTAACCCTCCCATCTCTTTGATCGCTACGAGAATTTCCTCTCGTCGGAACGGGGTACTCACCATGCTCCTTTGGTCATCAGTAAGAGTCGGGCAAGCCTCGACACCCACTGTTACACCCCGATTCACACCCGCCGTGTATAGGCTCGAGAAGAAGGTGACCGCCAGCTCGATCAGCCCCTCATCCTCTTCAATCCACGATCCATCATCTCCTTTGAGTCTGGTAATTCTGTTAACTGCACGTCGACGCAAGGCAGATTTATGATAGAAAGAAGTGTTCCTATCCCCATCCGTGATGCCTTTTGCCCGAGCTTTCTGAATCCACACTAGCTCTTCCTCCCACAACATTTTCTCCAGCTCGAGTCTAATGTTGTTTTCTGCAGCCAGCAAACTTTGGGAGGGGTCAAGTCCCTGGCGCGATTCCATCACTTCAAGTTTAGCGAGGAGGTTCCGTTTGCGAGCAAACACGTTTCCGAAGACTTCTTTGTTCCATTTCTTCAGCTTGGTCGAGAGACGCAGAAGTTTACCCGGGAGACTAGCTGGCTCCTCCCAAGAAGTTTGGAGACATTCTCTGAATTTGTCGTGGCCTAGCCAAGGTGCAAGGAACCGGAAAGGTCGCACCAGCTTGGTCCGCTTTATATCTTCACAGAGGAGAAGAATAGGGCGATGATCTGAATACAATCTACCCAGATGCCTGACTTTAGAGAAGGGAAATCGGATAAGCCACTCATCATTCAAAACTGCCTTGTCAAGCCGCTCAGCCTTCATGCCCCGAAACCAAGTAAATCTTGGCCCCACAAAATTGGTATCGGACAGCCCGCAATCATTGCAACATTGGATAAACGGAAGATTCTGTCGACTGCCCGGATCAGCTCCGCCTCTCTTATCCTCCACCGACAGCATGGCATTGAAATCACCAACAAGAGTCCACGGACCTGTCATACGTGAGGCAATCCTACGAATCTCCCACCAGAGTCCCTCCCTCTCTGAAATACACGGTTTGCCATAAATGGCTGAGAGGAAAAAGGAACCCATAGAGGCCGAAACACCCTCCAGATGTAGCAGTTGGCTGGATTTCTCTAAGACTGTAAGAGTAACATTGCACGGATGCCAGAGCACCCAAATTCCACCAGAAAACCCGATAGCCTCAACTCTCCTATATTCTTCAAAACCAAGTTTACGGCAAGAGATCTCCGCCGTAGTACCACTGATCCTTGGTTCGACCAAGATAACAATCTCCGGATTAACATCCTTCATATAACTCTTAAACGCCGTAAAGAAGTTGTCGTGACTAGCACCACGACAGTTCCAGCTGAATATTTTAACCATAAAAAAGAAAAAGGATAAGAGAGCAAACAGTTAGAGAATAACAGCCCCTCCCGATCCCTCATTAACCATACTCTTATTTTTCTTCTCATGCCCCTTCATGGAACGTGGCGTATCTGAGGCATTTTTACTCTTTCCAGCTTTAGTACCTTTCATGTCCATGACGGTGGACCCTCCCCTCCACGGGCCCTTAGTTGAATCAAGCTGAAAGCTTACACCCTCGGTCGGAGACGACCCTCCTCCACTTGGTCCCTTGACCTGATTAGTGTGACGGTCCTTCGGATCAGACGAGGACAGAAAAGGCCTGCCCGTGGTTGGTCCCGCCATAGTGGCATCAGCAGAAGAATCCTTACTCAAAGAAGCTGTCGGGTTCGTTCGTGACGGGGAAGCGTCATTTGCTTGATTAAAGACAAGCTGCCTCCCCACACTTACCGAGGAAGGTGACGGGATAGTGTCTTGCGGTATACACTTCTCCTGACCAGTCTCATCTAAAATGATGACTTCATCCACATGTAAGGATGGGAGAGTGTCCTCCTGAACTTCGTCCGCTAGAGCGGTGAATCGGGAGCCTAAGGGGGACGGGTTAGCATCTGGTCGACCCTTACTCTCACCCGATCCTCCCTGAGAACCTTTCCTCCTCCTCCTCATATTTTTCCGGGCCAGCATCCACGGCCCGTATTCTTCATCCAGTTCAGGACGCTCACCTACTTCTGCAAAGATAGGGTTGGTGACAACTATAATAAATAATTACAAACACTAAGATATTGAGATCCATTACCAATCATAAACCATTCAATTGATTTAAATAAAAATTTCCATGGGCTAAAATGAAAAAAAAAACTAGAAGTATTATTTCCTGCTATTTTTAATTAATTCATTCATAGCATTTTTTAATATGTAGTAAGATTCATTTACCTTTAGTGTAATTTTAGACTCTTTTTTCCATTTAAGTTTTTCATGTCTCAGTTTTTAATAGTTTTTTATAAGGTTTTAGCTATTGAGGTTACTATTAACTATCTACACATGACCACTGGTCGGACGGGTCAGTGGCAACAAACGAAAGTGGTGACATTGAGAGGAGTTCTAAGAGACTAATCATGGAGAGAGATTGAAATGTTGGGGTGAGAGTCCTTGATGTGCAAATCGACTTCATATGTACAGTTAAACTCTTATCAATGACCACATACCTGGACCACCAACATACAACAATCGTTTGTCAGTATAGAAGACTGTTGGAGAGGAACTTGAAGGTTACTTTAAAACACATCTATAGAGAGGCGAACCACTTCGCAGATGCACTAGCGAATAAGGGTCATGGAGCTGACTTGGGAACACACACAGTAAATTGTTTGGATAGCATAATTAAATACTAGGAGCGGTATGACCTTATGAGAGTGTTAGAGACTCGATTAATTTTCATGTAATTGATTTTCATTCTTCCTATGTTGTCCGCTGCAAAGCGCGGGCCACAAGCTAGTTAATTAATAAGGGAAAATAAAAAATTAATGGCCTAATACACAAATCTAGCTAAACCTTTCACGAATATGTCAATTCTAGCCACTTCTATCGAAAATAGCCATTTTGACTACTTCCGTTAACTTGTCTGTTGAAGTTAACAGGAAATCACATAAGAAATTGATGTATTATTTGGTGTGCCACATCAGTATTTCTTTAAAAAAAATTCATAATAGTTGCACAGTAAAAAACAAAAACAAAAATCAGCCCATTCCAGTAGTGTCCCAAGCATCTTCCCCTACTTCTTCCGGCGAGGCTTCATCGAACGGTAGGGGTGGGCACTCATCCGCCTCGCACCGCACCGAACCGCAATTTTTTTTATCCGCACCGCATCGAACCGCATTACGAATAATACGCGGTGCGGTTTTATTTTCATGCTCGTAGTCTGCGGTTCGGTTGAGTCGCAACCCGATTTGGCGGTTCAAACCGCAAACCGCAAATCGCAAATCACTGTTCATTGTTCATTGTTAAATGAACTCAATGGACAGTCCATGGCAAACTCAATGGACATTGTTCAATGGGCTAAACTCAGCCTTTAAGCCCAACTGCAACTACTGTGGTAAACCTGATCTGGTGTTCCTTGACGGCTGACACCCACCCAAACTCCAAAGTAGCAGCCGGCCGGCAAACTCGCGTCGCGAGTCGCGACTGACGATTCCCGTTTCCAAGTCGGCGAGCGGCGCATCGGCGACTCCCGGTTGAGTGTTGACGATTCCCGTTTCCAAGTCGGCAAGTGGTGCATCAGCGACTCTCAATTGACGATTTCCGTTTCCAAGTCGGCCAGAACCAAGCGATTCGAAATCAGCTCTACTTTGAGCACTCGCACGTTCTTCCTCTCCAGTTCAAGTCTCTTCTTGTATCTGTATGTACCGCAACACTCCTTTACAATTCTATTCTTCATTGTAGTAGCTTCTAGTTCATGTTTCCGATTCTTATAGGTTTTTTACTGCCGATTGCTCAAATGGGTTCTCCATCTAACATTCCTATGTCTGTCACTGCAATGTCAACTCCAACACTGGCATCTTTGTCAACACAAAAAGTATGTTCCTCGTAATCATGTCTTCCTCCTAAATTTTGAGCTGTTAGCTTCTGAACTAAGTTGGGTCAGTCCTTGATGCAACATCATTTCGCCTATTTGCTATGTATTGAGATAACAAAGGCATGATGGTGATATTGGCAGCAGGCTGTGAGTGAGAGGTAAACTGTAAATGGAAGTCAGTCAATTTTCAATGATAGTCTAAGCTCTTGTAGTTTCTGTGGTATGGACAGTACAGGGCTTAGAACTGAAATGAAATCATAATCTCATAAACTGAAATGGACAGTACAGTTTCTTGTAGTTCTGTAGTTTCTGTGAGCATCTCATAATCTTCTTCTCTTGTGTTTATCTTTCTATTGAACCATATTAGTTGTTGTTATGTTACACAATCTCCATCTTTTGTCATTGACATATGCCATGTCTGAAAAAGAAGACAATCATTGATTTGCAGAAGGGTTCATTGAACCGTGGCCAGTGGGTTGACATGGCCATTGAAGCCAGCAAAGCCATACATATCCCTAAACCCTTGTCAACACTGATGTTTATCTTTGAAATTTTTATGTATTTCCTTTGATAGTTTAATCTATCTTGTATTTACCTAGTTTCAGAACTTTTTCTGTATTTCCTTTGAATGTTATCAGCTCACTGTTTAGAACAAAACTTCATTTCTTTTTTGTTTAGATGGCAGAACAAGAAACAATGGTGGAGGAAGAGATGAGAGAGCAAGAAGTTCAAAGTTCCAATATCGAAGAAACAAATGATCAAATGGAGGTAGAAGCAAATCAAGAAGGCTTAGTTTCAAGTCCAACAAGAAGGAAAGGAAAGAGCAAGGGAAATCTTAGATCAGTGGTTTGGAATCACTTTAAGAGGATCCAAATTGAAACTGGAGAATGGAGAGCAAGATGCAACACTTGCGGAAAGTTGTATGAATCCCGTTCACACACAAGTGGTACTTCCTCCCTTCGGGCTCATATTAATCGAGGGTGTTCAGATCCAGGTATTTCTAAAATACTAACAAAACTTCTTGATGCTAAATGTGGAGATAGAAAAGGACTTGGCTCAATCAATTTGAGATTTGATCAGACAGCAGTAAGAAGAGCATTGATCTATATGATTATTATTGACGAGCTGCCCTTTAGGTTTGTTGAGCATTTAGGATTTAATTACTTCATGTCGATTGCATGTCCTAGATTTATCATGCCTTCAAGAAGAACTGTGACCAGAGATAGTTGGGACTTTTACCTTGACATGAAAGCAAAGTTGAAAGAAGTTTTCATGGTTTGTGCAGGTAGAATTTGTCTAACTACTGATACATGGACATCAATCAAGCAAATGAATTACATGTGTTTGACAGCTCATTTTATTGATAGAGATTGGAAGTTGAGGAAAAAGATAATTGGGTTTCGACAAGTCTTTAGTCATAAGGGTACAGCTATTGCAGAGGCTATTATGGCTTGTTTGGATGAATGGGGAATTGATAAAGTGTTTTCAGTAACGGTGGATAATGCTAGCTCTAATGATACTGCAATCCAACACATAAAAAGCTTGTTTGATAATCGAAATACAAGTGTATGTGATGGTCAGTTCCTCCATGTGAGATGTGTTTCCCACATTATTAATCTTGTAGTCTCTGATGGATTAGGAGAGATATCCACATCTGTGAGGAAAATTAGAGAGGCAGTAAGGTATGTGAAGCAGTCACCGGCAAGATTGCAAAAGTTTTATGATTTTGTTGCCGTTGAGGATAGAGAAAGCAAAAAAAGTTTATTTCTTGATGTTCCTACTAGATGGAACTCGACATTCTTGATGCTGCAAGCAGCTGAGAAGTATGAAACTGCATTTGAAATGTATGCACTCTCAGATCGCCAGTTCCGTATTGATCTTATTTCCAGGGTTGACAGTCATGGTGGTATAACTTCACTCGGTGTGCCTGATGAGGATGATTGGAATGATGCTAGGAGGATCATGGGATTCCTAAAATGTTTTTACGACTTTACACTGAAAGTTTATGGGTCATCCTATGTCACATCTAATTTGTTCTTCCCCGAGGTTGTTATTTTGTACCGTATGTTGAAAATGTGGGAAGGTAGCTCTGACTATCAATTGAGTTCCATGGCAAGCAAGATGAGAAGAAAGTATGAGAAATACTGGGGGGATATTGAGAAGATGAACAAATTGTTGTACATAGCTCTCGTGTTAGATCCAAGAAGAAAAATGGGATTTGTTGCTTTCACTCTCTCACGCGTTTATCCTGAAGAAAATAAGGGCACATTGTTGGCAGATTTAGTGAAGAAAGCTACATATGATCTTTATGATAATTATGTGAAGACAAGTTCAGTCACTCCTTCTACCTCTTCATTTCCAACCATCATAGAGGAAAATAGTTTAAGGAAAATTGACCCAGTTAAGGAGTACAAACAGTACATGAAAGAAGTTGATGGTGTCATATACAAAACAGAGCTGGATAAGTATTTGCGCGAGGAACCTGATGATACGCCAGATCCCAAGTTCAATGTGTTGGATTGGTGGAAATTAAATTCTCACCGTTATCCAATCCTTTCTAAGATGGCTAGAGATGTGTTGGCTGTCCCTATTTCGACAGTATCATCAGAGTCTGCCTTTAGCACCGGAGGGAGAGTGCTTGATGCATTTAGGAGCTCGTTGACTCCTAGGATTGTGGAGGCCTTAATTTGCACTCAAGATTGGCTTCGTGCAGACTCTCGTACTCCTTCAATTGAAGAAGATCAGTTGGATATCGACAAAATTGATGAAGGGAAGCTTTCAAATTATTCAGAATGCTCCAATTATTCTGACTTGAGAGTACTAATTGTTCTTTTTATTTCTTGTGAACTTCAGAATTGAGCAAGGTGTTGAGAACAATTGGGATTAGTGACATCTCACTTCCTCATGATCATTCTACTCCTAGTTCTTGTGTAGGAGCAAATGGTGAGACTTCCACACTTGTGCCGGAGTCCACTTAGGTAAAAAATCGATATCTCTCGTCTCTCATTCAATACTTTTGTGATTATCTCTCGTCTCTCATTTAATGAGCCTGCTCTGCTGTATAATTAAGAAATTATAATTAATCACATCACTGTGTCTTGCTCCCTGTTTGGATTGTGGATTTGTTCATTGAACTCAGTTGTTATAATTATGGAATGGTTCTGTGTCATGCAGGCATGCCCTACTCTGTTGGTTGTGGATTCTGATGAGATAATCAAATTTGCTGGTTGAATTATATTTTTCTTCAGTTTGTTGACTGTTTGATGTTGTTGGTGGAGTTTGAGAATTTGCAGTATTAATCTACTATTGTGTCTTATCTTTAGTGAAACCTTAATCTTTGTTAAGTTTCATTCAGTCGTTTGTTCATAAAAGCCAGTTTTGCTGAACGTTTTACTTGGATAGACTGCTATTTAAGTATGGTTAGTTTCAGCAATTGGCCAAATTGGTCTCTTGAATGTTTTTAGTGTGCCTTCCCAGATTAGCTTTGGGGCTTCCTTTGTGTAAAGCCCTCTGGTCTTTTTGTTGGTAGGGTGCTTAAAGGCCAGAAAGAAACACTATGTTAAATAAACATCATTGATGGTGAAGAGCTCTGTATATATTGATGGAACTCGTTGCCCTGCACTGCATGCATAAACTCATCCATGTAGCTCTGTATTAGAAGACTTACTGTCCCAACTTGTTATCTATTAGATGTTGAGCATGGATTATGATCTGCTCTTAATCAGCTTGTAATTGGTTTGTTGCAGGTTCGAACTGTAATGTTGCAGATCATTTTGGTGGTTGGTACGAAGCTGCAAAATAGAACTGAATGTGTCTACTGTTGGCGTGTTTTCGGAATTAGTAATGATTGATAGATTATTGGTAGTCATGAACATGTGTGTGATGATAAGGTGGATGTTTCTTTGTGGATTTAAGGATTGTTGAAACTAGAGATTATGTGATTTGTGAACCTCTATAATTATTATTATTTTTGTGTTTTGCGGTTTGTGTTTAAACCGCACCGAAACCGCAAATATTGCAGTGCGGTTTAAACCGAACCGAATATGAATGCGGTGCGGTTTGAGACCGTCACATTTTCAGGTGCGGTCGGTTCAACGCCGTTTTCACCCTAATTCACGGTGCGGTTGGTTTTACAAAACTTAGCAGCCTTCAGACTGCAAGGAGCTAGTTGGATTTTCCTACAAGATAGATTCTTTGAGCACAGTTTCAATCTGAAACTCCTGACTTCTGATGTCATACAAATTAGATTTTTTAAATGCGATAAGTCATTGAAACTCGATAGCCGGGCACGCCATCTTAAAATTCTTTTTAAAAGGATGTTTGAAGACAAAAAAACCATCTTTGATGAATTGGTATCCGAAGAACTACGATTCCTATCTCTAAGCGCGTATGGGTATGTCGAAATTAAGGCTTGTAGGCTCTAAGAGGAAAATAGGATTGAACTTTGGGTTTAAGGCCCATTACGATGTTCTAGAAGAGTGGGCTGAACTCAATAACGAAAATATGATGGGCTCGGCCCAACTCTGCAATCTAGCCGACATTTTGGACTCAGCCCGACTGCGTAAGTCTGGTCAACTCGGCCCAATTCAATTTGTGTCAAGCAGCCACCTAGGCCCAGATTTGTCCCATTTCAGCAATTTGTTAGGTTAACAAAGCCCATTCAAACCCAAGAATTAGAACCCATTTGGGCAAATTTGAAAGTCTTCTTTCATTCACTGTTTGTTTGATTTTTTTGGTTATAGCCAAGTAGGGAGGAGTGGTTCTGAATTCTATAAAAGGAGCCATTGAGAGCCACAAGAGAGGGGGAGGGGAGCAGAGAGGAAGAAAAAGAGAGTAAAAAGGAGCAGAGAGGAGAAAAAAAGAGGGCAGAGAAAAAGAGAGGAAAAAAAAGAGAGGAGGGAAAAAGAGAGAGAAAAGAGAGCAAAGAAGAGAAAAAGAGAGCAGAGAGGAAGAAAAAGAGAGCAGAGAAGAAAAAAAAACAAAAAAAAGAGGAAAGAAAGAAAGAAGAAGAAAGAGTTATTATCTTACATTATTTTACATTCCATCTCCCTAACTCATTACACTCCATCTTACCACAATCCTCATTTTTATACTATCACAACCTCACCCCTTCTTCACTTTACATCACTAATCCACCTCCCCTTCATCACTCTACCCATAGCACTGCACGTTTAGCTCCATTTTCACCCGAAGTGTTTCACACCTACAAGAAGACACCATCCAAAACTAAATTTAGGTTCGAGATCCAAGCGAAAAGCCAAAGACTAAACTCGAAATAGATAAAGAAACCATCTAAAAATCGAGATCAGAGCAAAAAGGGACGAAGGATCAAAGGTTAAAGAGGTGGTACAAAACAGTCCGAAAATTACACTCAAGGTGAGCACACTCAACTACGTCACCTTCATAACCTCATCATTCATGCATCATACTCTATTTCATATTTGTTCTCTTAACTAAAGGTGTTTATTATTCTCAACCATATCTCAAGAAATAAACATGTTTAAAATATTTATCTCGCTCAAGTCAAGTGTGATGACCAAGTAAAATATGATTAAAAAGATTGTTGTCCACCCTCGCTTGCAACTAAATAAGTGCAATGCTTAAACCAAACAATAGACAAAACATTTCACAAATGCAAGTACTTGTTTCATTTAAATTGAAGTGTGTTGACAAAACTAATTAATAACTGGCCATGGGGAATAACAATGACTCAATAAGTGAACTCAGCACTTTTAACCACCCAAATACAGCGCTTTTAACCGCCCAAACACAGCCCTTTTAACCACCCAAAAATAGTATTTCGAACACCCAAACTCAACCCTTTTAACCACCCAAAAACAGCCCTTTTAACCACCCAAACTCAGCATTTCAAACACCCAAAAACAGCCCTTTTAACCACCAAAACAGCCCTATTAATCATCAAAACAACCCAAAAATTCAGCCATATAATCATCCCTAGACAACCTAGAAACCCAGCCATACTTTAAGCACCCAAACAGCCCTTTAAACCACCCCAAACATCCATATTAATCATCAAAACAACCCATAAATTCAACCATATAATCATCCTTAGAACAAACAAATTAGAACACATATAATCGAAAAATATACCTGAGTTGCTGACTCTTAATCAAGAGATCCGTTAGCTGAAACCACTCCCTCTTGCACTTTGATAAGCTCCTCGCAAGCCAATTCCCTTCTACCACCGATTCAACCTATATCAAATCTAAAAGTATGAAACCATGACAGGAGTAGCATAAGTTAGATTAGTTGCTCCCAAATAAAACAAATGAACTGCAAATCTACGAATAAACAATGCTTCTAAATTCACTTGGCCATAATCTTACACCCGTACAGTTGTATGATTTGTCTTCATATAAAAAATATAACATTTATCAAGGAGATGGGGAAAGTGATGAATCTGGTAGATTAGGTTTATTCGATTGTTACTTTTAAGATCGACGAATAAAATCGGGTAAAGGAAATGACTGACCGAAAGGCATCCCAACCCTGGCGTTTCTTCTGCCGGCTCCTTCCACCTTCGTCGTTCGATATGTCGAGATCAAATCTGGTGCTGATCTCTCTCGTGATTAGGTCGATTCCATCCACGCTCAGCTCCGGTCCTCCGTAGGTCCTCTTTCAACTTCAGACACCACCACGAATGAAAACTAGTAGCAGTGGGCAATATTAAGTGGTTGGGAAGCTCATCCTAGGGTAGAGAAGAAGATAAGAGGATTTGTTCTGAAACTGAGAGAGAAGATGGAGGCTGTGAAATGAAAGGGTTTAGATTAGGGGTCGTTTGGTTCAGTGGAAGTGGAAAAGGGGAATGAGAAATTGAAAACACAATAGGAAATGATGGGGTGTCGATATGTTGTTAATCAAATATTGTTAGTGCTGTTAGTACCCCACCTCTTTAGGGTCATCTAGATCAAATTAGGCTGTGAAATGAAAGGGATTAGATTAGGGGTCGTTTGGTTCAAGTGGAAGTGGAAAAGGGGAATGAGAAATTGAAAACACAGTGGAATTGATGTTTGTCATTTAGTTATGTAAAGTGGAAATGCAATATTTGGTTGTAAGAATATGTGTCCAGAGTTTGTGAGATGATTAAAATAAAAAAGGGTGGGTTGGTCAAAAAGTCGTATATGCCTTTATCCCTATCATTGCCCACCTCTTTAGGGTCGTTTAGATCAAATTAGAACATTTGGGTCGGGCCTTTATTGATTTAATCGGATGAGTTTGGGCTCGTTCTGTTTAGACTCGACCGGGCCACGTAGCGGGCCGGAGGTCGTCAAAAATGGCCTGATTGTTTAGTCCAATTCGTTTAATGCTGTTAGATCCTAAATACTACAATTAAATTCTAGTTTAATCAAATCAAATAAGTCGAGTGGGTCCTGGTGGTTAACATCCTAATTTATATTGTGAAGATCATGAGTTCGAAACATGTGACTCTCAAATTATTATTATTATTGTTTTTTTTTGTTCTTAATAAAAATAAACTAAAGTAATTTAACAGATTCAATCGGAAAATTCTCTTTAGGATTAGTCGTTTATTCGTCATCGTTTATTTAATACGTCAGTCATGGTAATAATCAAATGAAATCTTGTCTTCTACTAAACTTTGACATCAAAAGATAGGAGATAATTAATAAACGTTAGTGATTCTAATGACCCGTCAAACAAACCTTCCTATATAATGTATACTTTCTTTTGTATCGAGAACTAATATACGTTAGTACGCCAACAATTGTGGTGACGCGTTGAGCATCTCCTTATGTAATATTTGAAAACTAATGACGTTAGTACGCCAATAATTGTGGTGACGCGTTGCACATCTCTTCATATAATATACCCGATATTCATCCCAAATGCTAATAAACGTTAGTATGTTAGCAATTGCGGCGACGCGTTTAACATTTCTCTAATATAATATAACCTCATTTAAACTTAAAAATAGTAGACGCTAATACATCCGTAGTAGCTAGGAAGCTTCGAAATCTCCGAATATAAGGCGTTAGTTTTTATGTGATTGCATGAACGCGCCAATATTTCTTTTATATTTATTCCCTAATTAAAATAATATATTAAACCTCATTTCTTTAATGAACCTATCGTGCTAATCGTTGACAATAGTAGCGTCACACATAAAAGCAAAACAAATTATAACTCTCGAAACCCGATCATTATGGTATAAATAGAACGCAAGTCAAAATAAACCCCTTTTAAATCAAACTACGTGGACTTTGATCCCGAAATTTTGGGTACGTAGGCAGTCAAAATTTTGACTCGAGTCCAACCTTCCTTTAACATTTCCCCATCCTAAAATGATCATTATATCGTTTAACACGCACCCACAATAAAAAAACTTATTGTAGTCTAGCAGTACCGACTTCGAGCCGGGCGGAGCGGGGGTGTTAACCCTTCCCGCACGTAACTGACCCCCGATCCTAGAATTTCAGTTTCGCAGACCTATCTGATATCCGGATCGAACCACGGCAGTTTGAACCGGATCCTCTGGGTGTTCGATCCACCCGAAGTAGATCGATGGCGACTCCAAATAATCATTTTTTAAACTCATACCTCTCTTTTGCGCCTTCCACGCGAGCCGACCCTACTCACGATGACGTTGCTAAGCAACTGCCACGTGCAATACCCCAAGGGTGCGGGGAAGGAGTGCGTTCCCGGACGGAAACCTCCGCGACAGATGGCGACTCCTCTGGGGATCTAAGGATAAATCCCTAGGGGCAAGCTGCGCATATAAATCACGATAAGTTTGGGTGTTTCTTTCATTGACGTGTTAAATATTTTGCACTGGTAATCATGCATTGCATAGGCTCTATACCCGAGTCTTTTACCATAGAAAAGAAGTTAGTAAGTGTTAGCCAATCGCAATTGCATTGGCGCGCTGAACGCTTCAACTGAACCATGTCAATCCTGACTTCGGTCCTAAGATTGACGTGTCTAACTAGCCTGGAGAAGGCCAAGGTTAGACACAGTTCGGGAGCCAACTCTTTAGGATATCCAAACACTGCATATAGTAACGTTAGCAAGCTACCCAATGACCAACATTAAGTCCAGAGCCTTGCAACCCTAAACCTGTTCGAAATAGGAACCTCTAGGACGTTCCCGACCTCTTTTACGATGTGATTTTATATGACAGTTTACTACTACATGCTCATAAACAACATCATCATTTGCATTAGCATCATGAACATCATTGCATAAATTTAAAATTGATAAGTCATGCATACATAAAACCAATTCATGTCTTACTTCAGAAGAATCTCATGATGAACACAAGGCCTAGTGCCCCACAAGCAAGGCGACTGAACCTCCCTACATCGATGGAATCACCAATTGCCTCGTCTAGTAGGCATAGGACAAGAACACCGCCGAGAAGGGAAACGACAAGAGAGTTAATGAACCTTTTACCACGAGAGCTGGTAACAAACATCGCCACTAGGGTCCTTATATCCAGGCCGGAACATGTACTTTATGAGTGGAGGGCAACAGCTCTTACTACGTTTGGCCAAACGGGATTCCCCATTAAGCACCTAGACTGGGTCCCAGGGTACGAAGGAGTGAACATTCTCTACATTCCCCAAAGTACTATGAGAATCTACCTCACGAAGCCCATTGTATTCTCCACTATTTCTCGGAGGCCTATGTTATGGGACTAGTGCTTCGCAGGACTAAATTGGTTTCGTTGATGAGTAAATGGGAAAACAACCTTAAGCGTGCCCCTTTGTTCGTGACATGGTTAGCAAAAGTTTCTTCCCCTACCAAGTTGGAAGGGATATCGAGGGCAGAAAACTGTTCGGAATTCGTCTTTTGCACCTTCAAAACCTTTGGAACGTTGGTAGAGCACGAAGATGGGTATACTATAGATTACACACGCACCACGGTGATCCATACCAGCACTTGGGAGAACCCCATTCTCGAACCCTATAGACATCCGATTGCATGGAGGTGTCTCAAACTCACTTTGGCTTTCCTCAACAGTCTGGGAAATACTCCTCTGGTTTAAGCCTTGCTCAACCCAAATAATTATGACTTTGATGGACGGCTCAAGGAAAGAACATAAAGCCTTTTCTCGCATGAACAACTGGAAAAAGATTCTCTGTGCTTATCTGCACATTTCGGAATGCGAGCACGAACAATGAGAGTACAAGGGAGTATCGCGAAGCTCGTCAGGGAAGGAACACCAGGTATCGGTCCTATCGACGGGAATTTCACGTGAGTGGGAGTAGACTATGGTCGTTGCACCTCCACTGTTTGAGGTGTATCTTTTGACTATTAGGGAGGGGAAATAATGTAAGAAAAATAATTGTCTTTCCTTTTGGCTTTAGTATGTACCGATTGGTCGGTCGCTTCTGAGTAGAATCCTTCTCTCAATCAAAAGGGATG
The DNA here is from genome assembly GCA_034768395.1 of Linum lewisii. Lineage (NCBI taxonomy): Eukaryota > Viridiplantae > Streptophyta > Magnoliopsida > Malpighiales > Linaceae > Linum > Linum lewisii. The sequence goes on along the minus strand of CM068303.1, from coordinate 48,093,496 downwards.
TTAGGCTAAGAAGAATAAATGGGTCAATCCCATTAGGACCTTGTAAACGATCAGAGTTTGTCGGGTATCGGATCATCTTAGTAGGAGAACCCGAATAAGTTTGGAAAGTGTAACCAGCATTAATATAGTGTTCTTCTAATGTGATCTCTAATGAAGTACCCCATTGAATTGGTTTATGTGCACATGACTCATCATGCATTCATTCATTTGCATTCATAAACTTTCTAACCCATGTTTTGTGTGTAAGGTTATTATCTCTGAAACCACTGTCTTTAGACAAGGGAAGCAATCATGGAAAGGTTTACAAGTCATGCAGACAATGAAGCGAAGGTTATGTATGAGATGGAGAGGGAACAAATGATTACTGGTGACATGTATGTACCCAAGTCGGCAAAATCATTACCGCCAGTAAGAAGGATCAGAATGGTACCATTTAAGAAGAGATTTCTCCAAGGCATCTGGGCGTCATTTAATACGAAGGAACGTAACGAATTCTGGAATCGGTATGGCCATCTCGCAGAATTGACGTTCATACCATTCTCAAGCTCCATGATAACTGAGATGCTCAAGCATTGGGACCCATCTTACCATTGTTTCACGTTCAATGATATAGACCTTTCTCCATTAGCAGAGGAATACGAAGCCTTACTACAGCTAAAAAATAGAAGCCCTCGAAAGATCTTTGTTTATAACCCTGGAGTGAAAGTGGTGAATATACTCGTGAAACAACTTTCTATGAAAAAAGAATATGCTGAGACATTGCTTGTCAAACAAGAAGGAACAACATGTGTGCGAATAGACCCTCTGCTTACATATATGGAGAAACCAAAGCCCGACCTGTCAAGGGTCGCAATGTTAGCAATGGTCCTCTATGGAGTAATTATATATCCCAAATTTGAAGGGTTGATTGATGAGGAGGCTATGCGGGTATTCAATGAAGATCACCATCAAGTAAACCCAGTTTTCTCTATATTAGCAGAAACCTTCACGGCTTTGGATGAGTGTAGGACAAACGGTAAAGCGGTATTAGGTGGATGTGTACCATTATTGACTGTATGGATGATGGGGCACCTAAAACCCACGCCGGAAATGGGAGGTCTTCATGTCGAATATGAGCTTTTCTCTACAAAAGAACAAAATTATTTAGAGGATTTTGCTCATGCTGTGGGACGGATTGAAGAGAAGACCGAAGAGCAATGGAAACATCACTTGTCTCACCTGGATTCCGAAACCGTGAATTGGAAAGCTGGATGGATGCATCGAACAAGCATACTCTACGGTTGCGGGAAAAATCCATGGGTACCCCTCCTAGGCTCAAGGGGATGTGTAGCATACGCTCCACTTATGATGAGAAGACAAGTCTGTTGTGTACAGTTCACACCAAGCACCTATGGCATGGATTCTTGGAACTTTTCGTATGCAGCTTCTGGTAGGAACGAAAAAATCAAAGGTGTTGTCCAATTATGGAAAACTCCGAAAGATATCAGCTATCATCAAAGCCCAACCATATGTCAAGAAATCCGAGCATTTGCTACCCCACGATACCTCGAATGGCATCGAACTAGAGGGAGCTCATCCGTGCCTTCGATGGTACACACAATGGTAAAAGAAAATTGGAGTATGGGACAGAGGGGACGGTCACCCTTGAGCAATATAACGAGTTGACAGAGCAAATTAGAAATTGAAGCTGAAGGTTGGAGCCAAAGAAATGGAGTTGCACGCAAGATCAGAAGCTGAGGAAGGAAGGGAGAAAGGTTATATCACCTTGATCCATCACCTCGAGACTTGCATAGAACAAAATAAAGCAGAAAAGCAAGAACTTGAAGGCAAAATTACGAGAGGCCGTAGAATCAAACAATGATAGAATTCACCAAATAATGAACGCGAGAAACAAGATGAGGATGGTTACCGAGAAAGCAGGCGCCCTAGCAAAAGAAATAGCTGGAGAAAAAAAAGGGATTGCCCCTATAGAAAGGAACGAGAGAATACTCAAACTCTTGACCAAGCTCGGAAGAGAATTGCACTATTGCGGGAAGTTCACATAAGTACGGGGAACCTCGACCACGAGAAGGGAGATAGCTCAACTACTATCGTATCGAGTCCCATAAGCTTTAATGTCCTTATATTATTAGAAGGGTATGCACACCTATGTGGTCATGAATAAAGGATGCTTATGTGGGGAAATAAATAAAGTAAAGACTGATGTTATGCTTGTAATGCCTTTTGTGAAATGCTCAAGGATCCTTGTAAAAGGGGCAACGGGATTTCAGGATGATAACCTTCCATATTGCATCATGCATTCATCATTTCAAATACATGCATTCATCATTTCAAATACATGCATAACATTTGAAACCTACATAATTATTAAATAAGGAAAGGAGACTAAGACTTAATATTTCTCAAGGGACCTTCACCATTGCTCGTCAAACGGCTCCGGAATCCTCGCACACCTACTTGACTCGCTCCAAGGTAAGAGCCATGGCGGAATCGACGAACGAGATGTTGCAAGGACAAATGGATGAAATGAAGGGAGAGTTCACAGTAATGAAAGAGCAATTCGCTGAAATAGTGAAGATATTGAAAAGTGGGAAACTTCATGAAGAGCCAAAAACACCCCCCCGGCGGGCAGCTCAGTCCATTTTGAGGGTACAGGCCCAGTCAACAAGAGATTCACTTACATTGTTCACCCGAATATGGAAGGAAACGAAGAAGAAGAGGAAACTCACGCAAACGAAGACCATAACGGGGGAGCAGGGGCCAATAAGTTCATCCAAAATCGCATCGAATTAGACTTGAAAGCCAAGTGGGCCCATCTCGAAGAATGACTTAAAGCGGTCGAAGGAACAAATTCATACAGCTCTGTCAGTGCCTCTCAGTTGTGTCTTGTACCTGAATTGGTTTTACCTTACAAATTTAAGATGCCAGACTTTGAGAAATACGGGGGTACCTCGTGTCCGAAAGGACATTTGGCTATGTACTGCAACAAGATGGCCGGTTATGTTCATGACAAAAGTTGATGATACATTGCTTCCAAAACAGTCTGAGTGGAACCGCCTTAAGGTGGTACATGAACCTAGAAAGCACTAGGGTCAGAAAGTGGCAAGACCTAGCCGAAGCATTCATGAAGCATTATAAACATAATCAAGACTTGGCCCCTGATAGGGAAGACCTACGAAACATGGAAAAGAAAGAAACCGAGAGTTTCTGAGAATATGCCCATCGATGGAGGGATAGGGCTGCAGAAGTACACCCCCCTCTCTCTGAACGGGAGATGATATCAATATTCTTCGAAACTCTCCGAGCTCCCTTTTACAACAACATGTTAGGAAGTATTGCCTCTAACTTCTCTGATTTACTCATTATCGGAGAGAGAATAGAAAAAGGCATCAAACATGGAAAAATAGAAAACCAAGAGCCAAAAAAAATGAGTACGACTAGGAAGAAGGAGGAGGTGCATGCCACATTCCATGAAAATAATGGAAAGAAATGGAGCCCATCACCCAGCCTAATTACGCTACTTCCTACGTAGCTGCCACATCCCCTGTTATTCAGACTCCTACCGTAAAACCTCAGTCTCCCACCGATCAAACAACCAAGACACAAAATGTCAATCCAAAAAATGAGGAAAGAGGACGACCAACCAATTTCAGGACAAGGGTGGAAATAGACCCTATACCAGTGTCATACACAGAGTTATATCCAATGTTGTTAAAAAATAAGCAAGTGGCACCTGCCCCGTACCAACAATCATCACCTCCACTTCCGAAGTGGTACAATCATGAAGCACGATGTGATTATCATGGAGGGGCCGTTGGTCACCTAATCGAAAATTGCCCAGCATTCAAATATCGAGTCCAGGACCTAATTAGGGCCGGGTGGCTGAAATTTGAAGAGCATCCCGACCATCCTAATGTAAACAAGAATCCTCTACCAAATTACTCAGGCAGTAGTTCCCATGCCATTTGCTTACAAGAGGGATATGACGTGAAGGCAAAAGTAGGCGAAGTGAACATGCCATTCGAATACATATGCAAAATCTTGCAAGACACTGGTTATATGAAGAGTGAGACGGACGATCATGATCTGGGGAAGTCAGAAGAAACTTGCCGATATCATGACAATAAAAGAGGCCACTCTCTTAAGGATTGCAAGAGTTTCCGCAACAAGTTGCAGGATCTAATGGACTCAAGACTGGTATCCTTTTGTTCATTGAACACTAAAGAGACTGATATCCACATGATCTCCCACGGGGAGAACCAGCCTAACCCACGAGGCCACATAATCAGATACACAGCAACACAGGAATCAACAGTGATGCCTAAGGTCATGGTTATACAAGTGCGCAACCCGCAACAGGTGAAAGGGGAAAATCAGGAAGCCGTCCCATGGAATTATTCTGGCCGAGTCATCCAAAAAATAACGGGAGGTCAATGCCAGTCTCCAACATCACAGGAGTAGGGAGAATGACCCGCACAGGAAGGGTGTACGGTTTGTCCGAAAAGCAACACGAAGAGAGTCTTCAAAAGAGACAAAAACTCTACAAGATCTTGGGGCAACCCCAATTCAGAACGTATTTATGGCCAAAGACCCTAAAGAGCTGCGAGAGGATCCGAACCCTCGACCTCGCACAACAGATGAAGATGCTTATGAATTTCTTAAACTAGTCAAACAAAGCGAGTTCAAGGTCATCGAGCAGCTAAACAGGATGCCCCCAGAATTTCTCTATTGGACCTCATGATGACGTCGGAACCCCATAGATTGGCCTTATTAAAAGTACTCAACCAGGCTCATGTCAGCCATAATATCTCCGTCGAAAAAAATGGATGGAGTGGTTAATGCTGTATTAACTGTGGGAAGGATAACCTTCAACGATGATGAACTCCCACCAGAAGGTAAGGGACATACCAAGGCGCTGCACATCTCAGTCAGATGCAAAGAATTCGTCATCGCCCGAGCTCTAATCGATAATGGGTCAGCTTTGAACGTAATCCCTAAGTCTACCTTAAATCGGCTTCCCATCGAAGATGCATTCGTCCGCCCCAGCCTCACAATTGTGCGGGCTTTTGACGGTACGAAGAGACAGGTTATGGGGGAGGTGGAATTACCAATACAGGTCGGCCCCAAGACGTTTGACATAACTTTTCATGTGATGGACATCCACCCCACATACAGCTTACTACTAGGAAGACCATGGCTCCACGTCGCTGGGGTTGTCCCATCTTCTTTGCACCAGAAATTGAAGTTTGCAACAGAAGGGAAATTGATTGAGGTGTTTGGTGAAAAGGACATATTGGTGTCAAAGGCACCCATTTCCCATATGTTGAGGCGGCAGAAGAAGCAATCGAGAGTGCATTCCAAACTTTTGAGGTAGAGGCCGTGTACAACACTGAGAAGGAGGCAGGGAGAACAAAATTCCTTGTCCCTCGGGCGGTCCTCATGTCAGCTAAATGTCTCATCCAAAATGTGGACCCTACCAATTGGAAGAGTCTTCTACGGGAACCGCTAAAACTGAAAAAGAACAAGGGGAAGGCCGGCCTAGGATATGATCCTACCTTGGAGAATGTGGGAAAAGAGAAGGAAATGCGTCGTAAAGATCCTAGTTGCTATGGAAAGATTTCAACTATCCCGCATATCTCTCAAACCTTTACAAGCGCTGGGATGATTAACGTCAAGGAGCCCGACTCCAAAAGCTGTGAGGAACTGACCTCCATCTTCGAAAGTCTCTATGTTAGCACAATCGATCAGGATTTTGGGGGGAGTCAAGAGTTAGTGCGCCGTATCCGACCAGGAGAAGAGGTGGACAATTGGACCGTCGTGGAGCTCCGAAACTATCTCAAAAGTAATAAGCCTATGAAAATAATAAAATATTGTATAACAAAAGTACTTTCAATAACTGAGTGTTGCTGGACTAGGCCCACGTTATTTATCAAATAAAAATCACTTTCACCTTCTACCAACGCATTCATCTCGATCCTTATTATTCGTTTTCTCTTCTTGTCTTTTCTCCACCTTGATATATAACAGGGTTGCCGAGTCAGGTAAGAACAATAATGATCACCATGGTTACGAGTTTGACTTCGATGACCCAATATGCGAAGCAGAAGATGAAGAGGACATCCATCTAGAAACAGACTGGATGTTAGAGCAAGAAGAAAGGAGTCTACAACCATATTACGAATCAGTAGAGTCTATCAATCTCGGTAATGAAGAAAGAAGGAGGGACGTTAAGATTGGAGGCGGTCTTGACCCACATGAACGAGAGCAACTCATCCAGCTATTAACAGAATATCAGGACATATTTGCGTGGTCCTATCAAGATATGCCAGGTTTAGATGAAAAGATAGTGACTCATCATCTACCAATGATAGAGGGATGTAAGCCAATTAAACAAAAATTACGAAGAATGAAGCCAGAATGGCTCATTAAGATTAAAGAGGAAGTGCAAAAGCAATACGATGCTGGTTTCTTACAGGTATCCCACTACCCTGAATGGGTAGCCAACATTGTACCAGTGATCAAGAAAAATGGGAAGGTGCGAATGTGCGTCGATTATCGGGATCTGAACAGAGCAAGCCCCAAGGATAACTTTCCATTACCACACATTGACGTGCTCGTAGATAACACGGCAGGGCACCAAATGTTCTCATTTATGGACGGTTTTTCCGGATACAACCAAATCAAAATGTGTCCTGAAGATCGAGAGAAGACAACCTTTACCACCTTATGGGGAACATTTAGTTATAAGGTGATGCCCTTTGGATTAAAAAATGCAGGGACAACATATCAACGGGCCATGGTAACTCTGTTCCACGATATGATACATAAAGAAATTGAAGTGTACGTAGACGACATGATAGCTAAATTCAAAAGTGGAAAAGATCACAAGGACGCACTCCTTAGATTATTTGAAAGACTCAGAAAGTATCAGCTCCGCTTGAATCCTGAAAAATGTACCTTCGGGGTCACCTCGGGGAAGCTACTAGGGTTCGTAGTGAGTGAAAAACGGATTGAAGTGGATCCAGACAAAGTCAAAGCAATAGTCGAAATGGAGCGAACCACATACACAAAAACAAGTACGAGGTTTCTTGGGTCGTTTGAATTATATTGGACGCTTCATCTCCCATTTGACCTCTACGTGCGAGCCACTATTTAAACTCCTAAAAAAGGATCAACCTGTTGATTGGGACATGAATTGTCAGTTAGCATTTGAAAGAGTTAAAGAATATCTACGAAAACCACCAGTCTTGATGCCTCCGACACCGGGTAAACCACTGTTGCTATACTTGTCCATTCTTGAAAATTCTGTAGGGGCAATGCTCACCCAGCAAGATGATTCAAGGAAGAAGGAGCACACTATCTATTACACGAGCAAGAAGTTCACAGATTATGAAGCTCGATACTCTAACTTGGAAAAAACATGTGGAGCACTCGCATGGGTGGCAAAAAGATTAAGACACTACATGTTGTATTATACAACCCATCTGGTTTCCAAGATAGATCCTATAAAGTATATATTCGACAAGCCTGCACTCACAGGGCGCATCGCAAGGTGGCAAGTCCAACTTGCTGAATATGACATCATATATGCGGCCCAAAAGACGATTAAAGGAAACCCAATAGCCGATCACTTGGCGGAACTTCCAATTCAAAACCCCGACCCATTACTAATGGAATTCCCAGATGAAAATATCATGACCACGGAAGAAGAAGAAGAAATACTCGTTAATAGTCAGGCATGGGTGATGAAATTTGACGAGCCTCTAATGCACTAGGGTATGGGATAGGAGCAGTGTTCATGTCGCCCGAAGGGAAAATATACCCCATTACAGCAAAACTGACATTCTACTGCACCAACAATGTTGCAGAATATGAGGCGTGCTCATTCGGCATCCGCACGGCATTAGAAATGGGTATAAGAAGACTGAGGGTTTATGGAGATTCTTCCCTCGTCATATACCAACTTAGGGAAGAATGGGAAACACGAGACGAAAAGCTCATCCCGTACCAGAAACACATCAAGGAAATGATGTCTCGATTCGAAAGCATCGAGCTAGAACACATCTCCAGAGTGGATAACCAAATAGCCGACGCATTAGCTACATTGTCGTCAATGTATAAACTCGATGATCTAGACGATACTCCCTGCATCCAAATTAAAAGACAAGATTCTCAATCCCACATAGCAAATATAGAAGAAGAGTTGGATGGAAAACCCTGGTATTATGACATAAAGAATTATCTACAACACAAAAAATACCCGATTGGGGCATCAGAAAATGATAAGAGAACTCTGCGACGGTTAGCTTTAGGGTTCTACATCATAGGGACCACTCTATACAAACGAAATTATGATGCTACGTTGTTAAGATGTGTGGACACGGCTGAAGCGCGTCAAATACTCGAAGAAATTCATGAGGGATATGTGGTACACATTCTGGAGGGCACGCTATGGCTAAAAAAATCCTAAGGACTGGATACTACTGGACAAGGATGGAAGCTGATTATAGAGTGTATGTCCGGAAATGCCACAAATGTCAAATTTATGCAGACGAACTACACTCCCCTCCATCTTCTCTACATGTCATGTCATCGCCATGGCCGTTCGCCATATGGGGAATAGATGTGATTAGGATGATTGAGCCTAAAGCGTCTAATGGTCATCGTTTTATTCTAGTTGCCATAGACTATTTCACAAAGTGGGTCGAAGCGGCTTCTTATGTCAGCATTACAAAGGGCGTGCTTGTTAAATTTATCAAGAAGGAAATTATATGTCGATACGGACTTCCAGAGAGAATAATCACGGATAACGCCAAGAATTTGAACAATAAGATGGTGGATGAACTATGCGACCAATTCAAGATTAAACATCACAACTCAGTTCCATATCGACCAAAAATGAATGGGGCTGTTGAGGCTGCTAACAAAAACATCAAGAAGATTGTCCAGAAGATGGTTGTTACTTATCGGGATTGGCACGAAATGCTCCCCTTTGCGCTCCATGGTTATCGTACTTCGATTAGAACGTCAACCGGAGCCACACCTTACCAACTAGTATATGGGATGGAAGCCGTGCTCCCCATAGAAGTCGAGATACCATCTCTCAGGGTCATAATGGAAACAGAGCTAGAAGAAGCTGAATGGATAAGAGCCCGTTATGATCAACTAAATATGGTAGAGGAAAAGAGACTTGCCGCCATTGACCATGGTCACTCATACCAAAGACGGCTCATCAGAGCATTTGAAAAGAAGGTGAAACCAAGGCAATTCCGGGAAGGGGAGCTAGTCATCAAGAAACTACCTTCACGACAGGGGGACCCAAGAGGGAAATGGACCCTAACTACGAAGGGCCATATATAGTAAAAAAGGCATTCTCCGGGGGAGCATTGATTTTGATTAACATGGACGGAGATGAACTCCCTAACCTAATCAACTCTGATTCAGTAAAGAAATACTACGCCTGAAGAAAAAAACTCACATTTTCGCTTGAGCAAAGACGGTCATCGTAGTCGAATTCTATTTCCATGGGGTTCTTATTATTCTCCACTTGTACTCTTGTAGTTCTGTTATTTATCTATAAAAATTCAAAATGTGAGCGTATATCGAATAATCCTTTTATTAATCAAGAGAGAGTTTTGATTCACCCTCGGTCAGTCTCTAGCCAGCACGGATGTTAGGAAAAGTACTTTTGAAATACAAAAAAATAGAATAAAAAGGCTGAACATGAATATAAAAAGGGAGCCCAGATCACAATTGTCTCGCTATGACCAATAATCCACATGGGCCAGAGAGAAACGCGACGCGAGAAGCACGTGATAATTCTTCAGATTTTTTTGTATGAACCATTTGGTTCGCGGGCCATGCTAGACTAACAGGCGGCAAGCGACCCACTCATCCGAATGAGAGCAATTGTGAGGATCCCTTTAAAAGATAAATCCTTTTAAAAAAAAAAATTTAACCACGTATACCAAAGATTCAAAAAAGGGTCCACCTAACCTATGAGGGGGAGGAAAATAACATATTCATACGGCACTCACCCATAATATTACCTTATGATCAATCATATTTCATATAAGTAGCACGATCCGCTATCACATCATTATTTAAAGAAAATAAATGCTGTTTAACGCCATACATTCCCATGATGCAAAAAATGACCAAGCTTGACATGCCATGATCATCAGTTAGTTTTACTATTCGTTCCATGAGCTTTTTCCTGGGTCTAAATAAATAAGCGTAGAAGAAAGAATATGGTGGACACCGAAAGGGGCAGGGGTCCTCTCGAAGAGCCACCATTCAACACTGTGTCAACGCATGACGAAAGTAGAAAGGATAAAAGTTGATGTGAACATTGAAGGAGACCTTGATTGATTAGGGTTGATTTGGCAGTGTCCTAGCTGTCCGCTATTTGAACATTTTTTCGACCAAAGCATCGTACTATTAAAATCAGGGCACGAGTAAAGAGACTCCATGAAGGCTACACATATATTTTAACCATGACCTCAACTATGAAGCAGAATGGGGTTCCAAGCACCCTTCTTTTGTCAGTGGCCGACAATGGGCGTAGCCTTTACACCTCCATTGTTTACCCAATCATGCCCTCTCAAGAGGATGCATTGGTGGCAAATTATTGAAATAACCCACCCATTTCGTATGGTTCGTACCATCAATCCATGATCGAATGTTTCAAGGTTCCTGTGAATGTTCGGTTCAAGTCATGTTTTAGACATGGCCAAACAAAAGCACAATGACACTTCTTTAAATCATAACAAACGATGATCATATAGGCAGAATACAACACGTACTAAAAAAAGGGGGCATAAAAAAAGAGAAACTTGAAGACAGACACAGACGAGGGCGCCTATCACACTCAAACTCTGGATAACATCGGGGAAGGGTTCATCCTCGATGATGTTTCAACTGTTCCTGGAAGTTATAAGCCAACCCCGCAAGCAAGAAGTAAAGAAACGCGAAAGCGAAGAGGAGCATGATTACAATAAGCAGTAGCACAAGGTCCAACGGGGATAACAACCTACTTATGGGCATCTTCTGTAAAATGACTGAACGCGGGAATGAAAGAGAAAGCTCGAAAAGAGAGGTTACACTCAAGCTGAGTCGGCCGGGAGAGAAGAAGAGAAGGATTGAGAGCTTTTTTTTTAGGGGAAATGTTGGAGAAGAACATGAGGAAAATGGTTAAGGGTGCCCTGCCTTTTATAGAAGAAAGTTGGGGCAAATACAGTCGAGGTAAAAGGCCGCGCGATATTTTGAACAAATTGTCATGAATAGCCCATAACCACTCGATCCTCTTCGCAAAGAAAGCAAGATATCGCGAATAACACGTCATTCAAGGCTACGATCCAATAAAATGAGTCTACCACCCGTCAACATGCGGGTAGAAAGGAAACATTAAGTTCTCTTATTATTCGATGACGAAATAGCCACAACAACGTACATGAAAGGAAACATGGAAATACAAGAGTCATAAGGAGAAAACATGAAAGGAGAAAAGGGGCACGTGCCTAAAACCGAAAGAAGGAGCGAATATCTAAAGCAAAACTCATAAACCATGCTGTCTTTGCATCTCTTCATGACGACGCTCGATCCTCCGAGTGTCAAGGTGGCGCAATAGATCGCAGTGACGGACAAGAGTACCAACGTGAAAAACCAAACACAAAGCATTTTGAGGGACAAAGAGTCAGAATATAAACTAAAATCCATCGGGCCTCTTCACGAAGTGCAAGATCGCGGCTGCCAAAGAGAGGGAAACAAGTAGTAGGTAAAGGTGGAAGAGAAAGTGATAAGGAGTGCTTCTTATATAGCCGAAAACTACCTACAAAGATAGGAGGGGAAAACAACTTTTTGAAAATATAGGGTTTAAGAGGGGAAAAGTTGTGGTAAAAAAAAGGGTGGCATCCGCCCTTTGTGTAACCGGATGGCGTGGCCGCCTCCCGTCCATGCATTGCCTGCCGACAGAACTAAGACATGAAATAACTGTAGTAAATACGTAAAATAAAGGGCTTCAGCTTCGAACTAGTTGGTTCAAAGTTGCGCCATTACCACTTTCCGAGTACAATGAGATTGATAAAAAGGAACAAAAATTTCGGCCAATCCTTTTGGTCCGTAAAGGATGTAACGACGAAGACGAATTTATTACGATACCCTCCGGGCTAACCACAAAAGTGCTGCGCTACCATGGGAGAACGTCGTTATCCGATCGCCTCCCTCTTACAAAGGTACGAGGAAATTAAGTGGTGCAAGAAAAATAGATATTACAAGCAGAACAACGGAAGATATCACGAACGGGAAGGGACTTCAGCGTACGACAAACCAAAAGATCACGTTGCATTTCGAAAGGGACACTCATTTATCACTTCATGGCATCAGACCTCGGCGGCCTAGAGGTATTGCCTGAGTGAGCAGATGCTCGGCTTTCCTGGGTAGCTACCATACGATTGGAGGTTGTTTGCGAAGCAAGGTAGATCTCCTCGAGCCTTTTGTTGAGATCAACAACGGCGGCTTGGAGCCTTTCATTTTGGGCCAACGCATCCATCATCTGCCTCTCATAGGAGGATTTGGACTTGAGAAGACCACCATCCATCTTCTTACGGTCAACAAGTTCGACCCACTCGCAGTAATGGCAGCCCATTCCGTACTAAGATATTACACAAAACAGGCCAATGTCGGTCAGAATGATGTCATACCAAGAAAAATCAAATGTACAACGAAATAAAGAAATTACCTCCCACTCTGGGCACTCCAAGAAGATCCTCATGACTCTGGAGCCCAGGTGCACCACACGTTGACGGGCAGGGACCTCACAATCACACCTACGCATCTTCCATTCCTTATCAGCATTCTGGCTCGTCATGCCCTGACAATAATAAGCCCCGTGGGAAAATTTTCTAGAAAAGTGGTTCACAGCTCACTAAATGATGAGAGAGTTTAGGAAGAATATCGATAAGTCTTGAGAAAAGGCTTCCAAATCTATCTTCAAGTGGGTCAGTTTCGAGACCATCCACGATCCCTATTTAAACCAACAAGGGTCATCTCACAACCATCATATGTCCACTGTCGCTCTGACACGTGTATCACGGGATGATACGATTGCTCACTGAATCCTGTAGTCAAAGAGACTTTGCCTATGAGAACTGTGGCCTGGACACGCCACACTCATTGACAGCTCAGACACTCAGACAACTTCCCATGGAAGTTTCTATCTTCCTTCACAAGAAATATATGAAAGTTTCAACGGTAACAAAATCTGCAAAAAAGTCGCATCATAGAAGATATGCCATGGTCTATTTTATGCACGTTTTTCAAAATGAGTTTCTGTTGGGGATGCTTCTGAGGGAAGTTTTCTTCAAACCAAATTCTCAATAAAATTTTAAGTCAAACTTATCCTTTGCTCATCTAGGGAGACTTTAAAAATTGATTTGGTTTTCTTAAGATTTAAAATCTGACAAAAGTGCTTGAAAAAGAGGCTTGCAAATTTCTCGCACAAAGATTTCGAAGGGAGTTTTCAAAGCTCTAATGAGGCTTTGTCTCACCCTATCACTAAAAGATTTACTTCAAAATCAATTTTATTTTCTCAAAACACAAATCACTTCTAAAGAATGATTGGAAAGGATTTCCCAAATAATTTTCAAAGATTTGTCCACTAGTTTTGAAACAATTTTCATAATTCCAAATCAACCTGTCACAAACGCTGTTATTTTCAAAATTTGATAGCTTTGTTTCCGGCTAAAAGGGAAAGATAAAAAAAAACTTCATGTTTTATCGGTCTTAACTATTGGAGTCTTTATGTTTAGTAAAATCTAGACATCCACATGGACGCGACTTTTGAGGCACCGCTAAAGCCTGAGTCGGTTTGTCGTGTCACTCTTTCGGCGGATGACACGTGAATGGTTGGAAATTTTCCACCAAACAGGCGCTGCTTTTGAGGGACCTCTAACGCGTGAATCGGTGGTGTCATTTTCACCCTATTTGCTTTTTGACTTTCGGGTCCGAGCGGCGGCTTCTTGTACAAGCTGACCGAAAATTTTCGCATATAAAATAGTACCCTTTCTCTCGGTCATTCTCCAACGAAAAATGACTGGCCCTGATGAAGTGGAAACCCTGTGCGGGATTAACTTAATCCTGCTGATAGCCATTTTTCTACTCGTGGCTGTCACCTTCGTTCTGAAAATGTTCGAACATATAGAGCAACGGAGGCGTCAAGAAAATCCTCCGGAAGGAACAGTTCGGCGGAGGCAAATAGAAATTCCACCTCGCATGCCTTAGAACTTTCTTGAATTATTGATTGTACCCTGGTTTTCTTTTTTGTGATTTCTGTCTGAGCCATGAGTATGTATGGTCTCAGATGGTGCGCATTTTCGTTGATAGAATTTTGTTCTTAGAATCCCTAAGGGTGGCAAGTAAATCAGGAGACACCAATAAGATTGTATCGATTTGTGATCAAGAGAATTGTCGTTGATGGAAAGCGAAACTAGGATTTGCATTATTAGTAACCCCTCATTATTAAATTTCCAATTACATGTGGATTGCACAAGTGTGCTCTATGGGCTCCTATAACTAACACTGGGTGCTTAGCTCTGGTGAACGGAATTCTGTGCACCCGCCCTTTGTAGTACTGTAGGGTCACCCCTTCAGGTGTGTATCGGACATTCCAGATCCATAGCAGGCGCTGTCTGAATCTCGATGTTCTCCTTAGCACGATGGAAATCGGGATTTGCAGATCTTGCAGTGGTTCCCGTATATCTCGGGGAAATCTGGGTAGAAATCCCTGAGTTTGCCCAGTGCCTCTAGATGTGTCTTTATGAACTGCAGTCTGTGCATCCATGCGATCTTCGACTGCAGATCTTCTGGGAGACGAGAGAGAATCTCCATGTAGAGAGAGAGTTGGAGATATTTCAGAACTTACTTCGGGATAGATTTTGAGGGCGAAATCTTATAAGAGGGGAGGAATTGCAACATCCCATCACGACCGTACCGAAAATATTAAAGTCTAAATTCGGCACCAGTGAACAGTGGAGGGAGAGTCGGTGGAAATTGAGAAAAAAATTCACAGTGGAAAGGGAGGGAGACAAAACTCATGTCCTCATCAAATAATTAAAACTGAATTATTACTAAAAAACAAAAAGGTTTAGCAGTGAAAGTTTTAACAGTATGGGGCCTTGCGTCCGGGCTGTAAATGGATTGCACAATTTGGGGCCTTGCGTTCGGGCTGTAAATGGATTGCATAATATGGGGCCTTGCGTTCGGGCTGTAAATGGATTGCATAATATGGGCCTGCTTCGGGCTGTAATGGATTGCACAATTGGGGCCTTGCGTTCGGGCTGTAAATGGATTGCACAATATGGGGCCTTGCGTTCGGCTGTAAATGGATTGCACAATTGGGGCCTTGCGTTCGGGCTGTAAATGGATTGCACAATTTGGGACCTTGCGTCCGGGCTGTAAATGGATTGCACAATATGGAGCCTTGCGTCCGGGCTGTAAATGGATTGCACAATATGAAGCCTTGCGTCCGGGCTGTAAATGGATTGCACAATAGGGGCCTTGCTTCCTGGCTGTAAATGGAAAGCACCAACTTCAAAGTACGGATCATTACTCATAGGGTATATTCGGCACTTTCAAGTCTGTTAAGGACCCTTCCAAAATCGGGTTACTCGAAGTTTATATTTGTATCACTTTTGGTAAAAGCAATACAAATTGGGGTAGCTGTGGTAACCGTATTTTGTCCAGATCCTCGTTCTTTTTAGTAAATTTAAAGTCATTCTGAAACTCTGATAGCCGGCACGCCATCTTAAAATTCATTTTTTAAAATGGATGTTTGAAGACAAAAAAAAAACCATCTTTGATGAATTGGTATCCGAAGAACTACGATTCCTATCTCTAAGCGCGTATGGGTATGTCGAAATTAAGGCTTGTAGGCTCTAAGAGGAAAATAGGATTGAACTTTGGGTTTAAGGCCCATTACGATGTTCTAGAAGAGTGGGCTGAACTCAATAACGAAAATATGATGGGCTCGGCCCAACTCTGCAATCTAGCCGACATTTTGGACTCAGCCCGACTGCGTAAGTCTGGTCAACTCGGCCCAATTCAATTTGTGTCAAGCAGCCACCTAGGCCCAGATTTGTCCCATTTCAGCAATTTGTTAGGTTAACAAAGCCCATTCAAACCCAAGAATTAGAACCCATTTGGGCAAATCTGAAAGTCTTCTTTCATTCACTGTTTGTTTGAATTTTTTTTGGTTATAGCCAAGTGGGGAGGAGTGGTTCTGAATTCTATAAAAGGAGCCCTTGAGAGCCACAAGAGAGGGGGAGGGGAGCAGAGAGGAAGAAAAAGAGAGTAAAAAGGAGCAGAGAGGAGAAAAAAACAGGGCAGAGAAAAAAGAGAGGAAAAAAAAGAGAGGAGGGAAAAAGAGAGAGAAAAGAGAGCAAAGAAGAGAAAAAGAGAGCAGAGAGGAAGAAAAAGAGAGCAGAGAAAAAAAAAAACAAAAAAAGAGGGAAAGAAAGAAAGAAGAAGAAAGAGTTATTATCTTACATTATTTTACATTCCATCTCCCTAACTCATTACACTCCATCTTACCACAATCCTCATTTTTATACTATCACAACCTCACCCCTTCTTCACTTTACATCACTAATCCACCTCCCCTTCATCACTCTACCCATAGCACTCCACGTTTAGCTCCATTTTCACCCGAAGTGTTTCACACCTACAAGAAGACACCATCCAAAACTAAATTTAGGTTCGAGATCCAAGCGAAAAGCCAAAGACTAAACTCGAAATAGATAAAGAAACCATCTAAAAATCGAGATCAGAGCAAAAAGGGACGAAGGATCAAAGGTTAAAGAGGTGGTACAAAACAGTCCGAAAATTACACTCAAGGTGAGCACACTCAACTACGTCACCTTCATAACCTCATCATTCATGCATCATACTCTATTTCATATTTGTTCTCTTAACTAAAGGTGTTTATTATTCTCAACCATATCTCAAGAAATAAACATGTTTAAAATATTTATCTCGCTCAAGTCAAGTGTGATGACCAAGTAAAACATGATTAAAAAGATTGTTGTCCACCCTCGCTTGCAACTAAATAAGTGCAATGCTTAAACCAAACAATAGACAAAACATTTCACAAATGCAGTACTTGTTTCATTTAAATTGAAGTGTGTTGACAAAACTAATTAATAACTGCCATGGGGAATAACAATGACTCAATAAGTGAACTCAGCACTTTTAACCACCCAAATACAGCGCTTTTAACCGCCCAAACACAGCCCTTTTAACCACCCAAAAATAGTATTTCGAACACCCAAACTCAACCCTTTTAACCACCCAAAAACAGCCCTTTTAACCACCCAAACTCAGCATTTCAAACACCCAAAAACAGCCCTTTTAACCACCCAAAACAGCCCTATTAATCATCAAAACAACCCAAAAATTCAGCCATATAATCATCCCTAGACAACCTAGAAACCCAGCCATACTTTAAGCACCCAAACAGCCCTTTAAACCACCCCAAACATCCATATTAATCATCAAAACAACCCATAAATTCAGCCATATAATCATCCTTAGAACAAACAAATTAGAACACATATAATCGAAAAATATACCTGAGTTGCTGACTCTTAATCAAGAGATCGGTTAGCTGAAACCACTCCCTCTTGCACTTTGATAAGCTCCTCGCAAGCCAATTCCCTTCTACCACCGATTCAACCTATATCAAATCTAAAAGTATGAAACCATGGCAGGAGTAGCATAAGTTAGATTAGTTGCTCCCAAATAAAACAAATGAACTGCAGATCTACGAATAAACAATGCTTCTAAATTCACTTGACCATAATCTTACACCCGTACAGTTGTATGATTTGTCTTCATATAAAAAATATAACATTTATCAAGGAGATGGGGAAAGTGATGAATCTGGTAGATTAGGTTTATTCGATTGTTACTTTTAAGATCGACGAATAAAATCGGGTAAAGGAAATGACTGACCGAAAGGCATCCCAACCCTGGCGTTTCTTCTGCCGGCTCCTTCCACCTTCGTCGTTCGATATGTCGAGATCGAATCTGGCGCTAATCTCTCTCGTGATTAGGTCGATTCCATCCACGCTCAGCTCCGGTCCTCCGGAGGTCCCTCTTTCAACTTCAGACACCACCACGAACGAAAACTAGCAGCAGTGGGTAATATTAAGTGGTTGGGAAGCTCATCCTAGGGTAGAGAAGAAGATAGGAGGATTTGTTCTGAAACTGAGAGAGAAGATGGAGGCTGTGAAATGAAAGGGTTTAGATTAGGGTCGTTTGGTTCAGTGGAAGTGAAAAGGGGAATGAGAAATTGAAAACACAATAGGAAATGATGGGGTGTCGGTATGTTGTTAATCAAATATTGTTAGTGCTGTTAGTACCCCACCTCTTTAGGGTCATCTAGATCAAATTAGGCTGTGAAATGAAAGGGATTAGATTAGGGGTCGTTTGGTTCAAGTGGAAGTGGAAAAGGGGAATGAGAAATTGAAAACACAGTGGAATTGATGTTTGTCATTTAGTTATGTAAAGTGGAAATGCCTTGTTTGGTTGTAAGTATATGTGTCAAGAGTTTGTGAGATGATTAAAATAAAAAAGGGTGAGTTGGTTAAAAAGTCGTATATGCCTTTATCCCTATCATTGCCCACCTCTTTAGGGTCGTTTAGATCAAATTAGAACATTTGGGTCGGGCCTTTATTGATTTAATCGGATGAGTTTGGGCTCGTTCTGTTTAGACTCGACCGGGCCATGTAGCGGGCCGGAGGTCGTCAAAAATTGGTTGATTGTTTAGTCCAATTCGTTTAATGCTGTTAGCTCCAAAATACTACAATTAAATTCTAGTTTAATCAAATCAAATAAGTCGAGTGGGTCCTGGTGGTTAACATCCTAATTTATAATGTGAAGATCATGAGTTCAAACATGTGACTCTCAAATTATTATTATTATTGTTTTTTTTTTGTTCTTAATAAAAATAAACTAAAGCAATTTAACAGATTCATCGGAAAATTCTCTTTAGGATTAGTCGTTTATTTGTCATCGTTTATTTAATACGTAATCATGGTAATAATCAAATGAAATCTTGTCTTCTACTAAACTTTGACATCAAAAGATAGGAGATAATTAATAAACGTTAGTGATTCTAATGACCCGTCAAACAAACCTTCCTATATAATGTATACTTTCTTTTGTATCGAGAACTAATACACGTTAGTACGCCAACAATTGTGGTGACGCGTTGAGCATCTCCTTATGTAATATTTGAAAACTAATAGACGTTAGTACGCCAATAATTGTGGTGACGCGTTGCACATCTCTTCATATAATATACCCGGTATTCATCCCAAATGCTAATAAACGTTAGTATGTTAGCAATTGCGGCGACGCGTTTAACATTTCTCTAATATAATATAACCTCATTTAAACTTAAAAATAGTAGACGCTAATACATCCGTAGTAGCTAGGAAGCTTGAAATTTCCGAATATAAGACGTTAGTTTTTATGTGATTGCATGAACGCGCCAATATTTCTTTTATATTTATTCCCTAATTAAAATAATATATTAAACCTCATTTCTTTAATGAACCTATCGTGCTAATCGTTGACAATAGTAGCGACGCACATAAAAGAAAAACAAATTATAACTCTCGAAACCCGATCATTATGGTATAAATAGAACGCAAGTCAAAATAAACCCCTTTTAAATCAAACTACGTGGACTTTGATCCCGAAATTTTGGGTACGTAGGCAGTCAAAATTTTGACTCGAGTCCAACCTTCCTTTAACATTTCCCCATCCTAAAATGATCATTATATCGTTTAACACGCACCCACAATAAAAAAACTTATTGTAGTCTAGCAGTACCGACTTCGAGCCGGGCGGAACGGGGTGTTAACCCTTCCCCGCACGTAACTGACCCCCGATCCTAGAATTTCAGTTTCGCAGACCTATCTGATATCCGAATCGAACCACGGCGGTTTGAACCGGATCCTCTAGGTGTTCGATCCACCCGAAGTAGATCGATGGCGACTCCAAATAATCATTTTTTAAACTCATACCTCTCTTTTGCACCTTCCGCGCGAGCCGACCCTACTCACGATGACGTTGCTAAGCAACTGCCACGTGCAATACCCAAGGGTGCGGGGAAGGAGTGCATTCCCGGACGGAAACCTCCGCGACAAATACAACAAGAAAACAACATGATGAGAAGATATATACCTTCTGGCTAGTCATGACGCCCCAGCCTGCCCATTTCGACATCTTCACAACTTCGATACTCTAGGTTACTGAACCAATTTGGTTCACCTGAGAAACGAATTGTTTTTTCTGGAACTTTTAAGGATCTGCAGGTATGATACAGAGAGATAGATATTGTACTCTTTTCAAGTTTAAATCTAACATTCAACAGTAGGGCGTTGCAGGACTTCTCGTTGATTGCTTTCGAGACACGTTGCAAAAATGAAAATTACGAAAAATAAACAGTAGGTTTAGCTATGTTGGCGTTGTGATTTTGGAGACATCATCACCACCGATCTGCACGTCAACCTAATGACATCAAAATTATCAGCAACATGCAACATGATTATAGGAACCAAACGAAGGAACATTATACAACATTTTACTACTACCTGAAACCTTCTACAACGATAAAATCTCCTGCCCATATCTCTAGTTGTCTACGAATACAAACAATGAGCCTTCAAACTACAACGACAGTACACACCTGGTTCGTAATATAGTGGCACCGCGTCTTCCACCAATGGAAGAAGCTTGACTCGATGATAAGACCATAACAACCAGCTTCTTCGGAGTAGGATGGCCCACTAACTGTAATTTCCCAAAGAAAGAAGAAGAGTTAGGGATTCAAATACGTACAAATTTGAGAATTAGGGTTAACCACTGTTAGGGGAAGAAGAAATTAGGGATTTGGGATTTGGACAGAGGAATTGACGAGGATTAGGTTATTCGAAACAACCTAGAGCAGAAGGAGTCTGATCGACAAAGGAGAGATTGGGGATTTCGTTTTGGACAGAAGAACCAGCGGGAATCAGGGAAAGAAGAACAAGAGCTTACCATCAAGAGCTCGGCCGAAAACGAAAGACTCATTAAGGTATCGACCAGGAGCCGGAGAGTGTCGTTGATGTTACAGCGTTAGAGATTGGAGGCTGAAAATAGTGTTTCTACTCTGTTTTGCCGATGCTGACCGTCGTCGATGTACGCCGGAGGAGACGACTTTCGAAGGGGAAGATAAAGATAAAAAGGGTCAAAGGTGGAGATGATTTTCGAAGGGGAATCTCAGGTACAACGGCTCAGTGAAATCGTATGAGAAACAGACCAATTCTGGCGATTTTGCCCAATTCCTTGTTTTCCGATGACAATTGGTCCGTACAATGTCAGCGGACTTGAAAGTCGGAGTTGGCCCAATTGCGGCCAAACCCATTAATTCAATTGCTGTACAATTTGGAGGGTTTGTACCTAATATTGGCGACTTTGTTGAGTTTGTCCACAATACCCCTCTTCTTCTATTCTTCTATTGCTAACGTCAATACTTCACAGAGCAAGAACTCTGCTCTCTGCCTCTACTTTTTCCGACCTCTGCTATTTCCGACATCCACTCTTTTTGACCTTTGCTCTTTCCGACCTCTGCTCTGCACAGAGGAATAGCTCCGACCAGAGGTAGTCTTCTCTCCACTCTAGACTCAGCTTTCGTTTTTTTTATTTCGTCGAGCTTTCTGAGTTTTCTCTGTGCCGGCGTTTTTGATTTCATCGAGCTTACTGATTTTTCTCTAGACTCACCGATTTCTGTACTTCTCGCTACTGGGAACTTTGCTACTGATTGACAGTGTGTTTGTTTTTCTCTCTATTTTTGTTCTTCCTTTGTGTAAATTAGGATTGCCCAAACACACTATGAATTAGTTTACTACTGCCCAAACAGAATCTCAGATTTGTTTAACCTAGAATTTTAGTTTAGGATTCAATTTTCAATCAGTTTAGAGTTGCATCTTGCCTCTACTTGCTGGACTTTCTGGATTTGCATCAGTTTAGGACATCTGCTGCAGAATAAGGTTAGACATGTGCTGCAGAATTTTGATTCATTCACTGTTAATCTCAGATTCCTATCCCTCCACAAGAGCAGCCCTGGCACAGCTCCTTGTATCAGTACCTGACCTCTGTACAAAACTCTGTCACATTGGCATACAGCACCAGCACACCAACTGCATGCTCTTTCCATACTCAGCAGTTGGTGTAGAGTTCAGCTTAAGATCACAATTCATTATTATTAGATAACAATTGATATGGAGTTTGTTATTTTTTAAAAAGCAATGAAAGGCTTTGTAGTCTGTGATTTTTTTAAAGCTGCACGTTCTGGATTGAAATGATTTTTATTCAAATGAAGTTTGAGCTTAAAAGAAAGGAAACTTGTAATGAGAGTATGCCTTTGTATACAACCAGATAATGAGAGATAATGAGTGAATGAGAGTGTTCATTTGTATGCTTATAAATGTGAATTATAAATGTGAATGAGAGTATGCATTTGAATGAGAGTATGCAATCTCATATAAATGTCCAAACATACTGTATAATTAGTTTAGGATTGCCATTGTCTAAAATTGTATATGAGATTGTTTATATTGTAATGAGTGGATTTTACTTGTTCTGATTGTCTTCTGAAATGAACCAGTTCTGTCTTGCTCAACAAACACTTATGGCAAGGTTGAAATGAACCGATTTCAGGATGGTGAACTGACAGACATAGGGAATATCAAGAACATGATGGCCTTGTGATCTTCGCAGACGACAATAATATGCACAATATGGAACTTGGTTGATGCAAAGTTGGTTGATGCATGTCTCATTTAACCCCTGGTTCTGGTTTGCTGTTTGTATCAGGTCTAGCAATGGAGAAAATTGAATATAAGTGGCAGGATCAGTAGAAACTAGAAACCCATTGCATAATTAAGGGTGAGGAAGCATAGTAGAGGAATGAGTGCTATCTCATCACCACCAAATGTGAAACAGCAAGTTGAAAAAAAAAATTGAAAAAAAAACTGAAAAGTAAATTCTGAATTAAAATAAGGACGCAATAGTCTTTTTGTTTATAGTTGAACGGAATTCTTGTGTGTCATATACCATGGAAAACAAGGAATTGAAATCTTGTGGAACTGCACATTACTCCACATTTGATTTCTTGTGGGATTGACAATTTTGGGAAGATTTGAATTCCGCGACAGAAAACGAGGCCGAAATCTCAGCTCACACGCCAGTTTCGATGAGGTGCCCAATCTCACACATAACGGGCTGAGTCAACAACCATGTCAGCAACTTCTTAACACTGTTAGAAAATTATCTAACGGGAAGGTTTATTTGTTATACGTTTTAAGTAGAGGGGTCTGTTTAGAGCAATTAATAATAGGGGTATGTTTGTTATTTTTGGGTGCCCCCAACCTATTATCCTAAGGATAAGTAAATTACAAGTTAATGTTTGGGTAGGTCACCTGATGTTTGTTCCATCCTTTCCAGCCATCTCCCACAGGGGACTCCTCAAATTGCATAATTACCAATCTCTCTAGGTTAAGACCAGTAGGAACTCAGTCACAGTTGATCAATCCTAGCGAACGTAGATTTTGAAGAACAACTTTGAAAATTTTGGCTAGTTTTCCATTAGACACCATAAGAAACCTTAACATAGATAAATGGGTTAATACACTTTTTTACTCATCTACTATGCAAAGTTAACAAACATACTCCTTTACTATTTTCTAACCGATTTAACACCCTGTACTTTGAAAATTTTAACATATATGCCCCTCTGTTTAATTTTTCATCTATTTTCCATCCAATGTGTTGATTGTACGTGTCACGTCATATTATTTGTACACCTTATCGCTGATTGGAATGTTCACAATCGAAAATTATTTAAATTAGAAAGAAAAATAAAAAGAAATACCACAAACACCTCCGTACATAATAGATTATAATATGCGTTTCCTTTATCTTTTCTTTTTAATTTAAATATTTTCACCTTGTGGACATCCCAA
This sequence comes from Linum lewisii, assembly GCA_034768395.1. NCBI lineage: Eukaryota > Viridiplantae > Streptophyta > Magnoliopsida > Malpighiales > Linaceae > Linum > Linum lewisii. The sequence continues at coordinate 48,069,428 of CM068303.1, read as the reverse complement.
TTAGCGATGTTGTGGACAAACAATATAAGGTAGCACGTATAATCAACTCATTATACAAAAAATAGATGAAAATATAAATGGAGGGGCATATTTGTTAAACTTTTCAAAGTATAGGGTGTTAAATGGGTTAGAAAATAGTAAAAGGATATGTTTGTTAACTTTACATAATAGAGGGCAAAAGGTGTATTAACCCTATATAAATCTTTGAATTCTTTGTTTGTAGTACTTGAGCTTCACCTTTCATATTGACTTCCAGAGCATCCACTATTCCATGGGAAATAAAAAATAATTATATTAAGACTTCTAGAGAATCCTACTAACTCCGTCCCGTTTCAACGGGATTCCAAAAACCCAGTCGGAGATGATTTCGTTATCGGCCTAGATTTGAAAGCCGCTAGCTTTGTTTGACCCAATTTTACGGAAAACAAGGATATTGGACCCAGCCGAATTTCAGGCCCAAATTTCGCGTGAAAAATGACACAATTTGAGGACAGTTCCGAATTTTTTCTTTTACAAGGATAGGATTTAGTGATAAGTGCAACTGTATCTTTGAAGGTGAGAGTTTGCCCATGATTTTATCCTCCATTTTACAAATGAATTAGGAGTTTAGTAAAGGCTAACTATCTTTTTCTAAGACAATATTTCAGTATTTTAGTACAATTCCCATTTTTTATGATATTATACCATCACACTACCAGATTTCACTCCAAAGTGTCCCCAACTGTAGGTATCTATTGATCTCTAAATGGACAATAACCAACTTAGAACCAACTGCCAACGTTTCATTTTTGGTGACATCCTTGCTATCAAAATCGTCTCACCCCAAGATGATCCTAGACTTATCCCGTATAGAAAAGTGACAAAAGAATGATGTTATTGCCATAGTAGTTTTGTTGGCAATCTCTCCTAATAGTAAGGAGGGATCTACTGGGGTGATGACACCCCTTAGTGTCATCATATCATGACACCCTTTAGAACCGTAGGATTAGAAGGTAGATCTAATGGCCTAAATTAATCTAGACAAAATAGTAATTTGAAATTCCTATATATACTAAATCATATTAGGGTTTCACAAACCCTAATTCTATTTTCATCTCTCCCTTCAAAAGCTCCCGCCGCCGCCAGCCTCGCCTCCGCCTCACCGCCATCTTCTCTCTCAATCTTCGTTCGTTGACGGCGTCTCTGCTCCCATCGACCTGCCTCACCTCGCGACCGCACCAGCACACCTTGGAGGATTCACCGCACCAGCACCTCAACTGACGACGCACTAGCACACCCAACCGCTGCCACGCCTGCACGTCGCTTCTTCAACGAGTCGTCGCACCTTCGAGGGCCATCCAGATCCACCACACCATCACGACAACCGCCGCCACGCCTGCACGTCGCGCATTGGAGGAGCCACCACACCCAGATCCACCACACCTGCATGCCGAAACAATATGCTAAACCGTCGTCGGATCAGCAAGCCAACCCACCATCGCCGCACCATCACAAATCTTGGGAGGGATCTGATTAAAGATGAAGGTAGTGAAGGATTTGACTGAAGATGAAGACGGTGGAGGATCTGATAAACATGTTCCGATTTCTTCATTAGAAACAAGGTTTTCTTCTGGATTGTGTTCGGATTTTCTCATTAGGAACAAAGTTTTCTTCTGGATTTTGTTCTGATTTCTTCATTAGGAACAATGTTTTCTTCTGGATTTTGTGCTAATTGCAGATTGTTCCTAAATATGAAAAATGGAACAAAATTCAACTAATTGCAGATTGTTCCTAAATATGAAAAATGGAACAAAATCCAACTAATTGCATATTGTTCCTAAATATGAAAATGGAACAAAATCCTAACCTAATTCTAAGTATGAATGTTCCTAAAAACAGAAAAAGGAACAATAAACAAAATTATTATACAACGGCTGTCTATAAGATTGTTCCTAAATATGAAAACGAAACAATGCATCAAATTTATTTTACGTATGAAAATGTTCCTAAAAATTAGACTGGCAATATTGGACCCGACCCGTTGACTCAACCCGAACCCGCCCGAAAGTTTAGGGTTGGGTTTGCTATTTTGGGACCCGAACCCGAGATGACCCTAACCCGAAAACCCGACAATTTTTTGGGTGGGTTAGGGTCAGGTTTAGGGTCGACCCGTTCACCCGAAAAATCTTTATAGTACCTATAAATATTACTATTTTCAATGTCACTTATGTGCTAATTTAATATGTAGTCTTATTTATGATTTATGATTTTCAATTTTATAACTTTTGTCATTTTGATTCTTTTATCATGTAAGTCATAAATCATAAATAATGCATATCACAAATATTATACTCAACATATGCCATGTCGAATGTCACTAAAAATCATTGATGTCATTACTAACAACATTAATGGTTGTAAAATTTTCACAAAACCATAATATGGTATATATTTGATATGAAATTATGTTCCAAAACTACTTTTTAACACTTTTAACATCCTCGTGCATTATCTTACATCATCGGTTCACGTGCATTGTGTATAACTTACACCATTAGTATGTGTGTTCTATACATGTTGTATAAGCTATGAACTATAATTTTATACATATTTCTACCTCTCACATTCATAATTTATTAGTTTAATTTGAGTCTATTTGTTTTAAATAAATTTGTGATGATGATGTTTAAATTTTTTTATGACTCAAAGTGCTTGTAACCCGAAATGACCCGCAACCCGACCCGAAAGTTTAGGGTTAGGGTCAATTTTCAAATATGGCGACCCGTGACCCGAATGACCCAACCCGAAATAACCCGTAGCCCGTAGTGACCCGCCCAAATCAACCCAACCCACCCGATTTGCCAGGTCTACTAAAAATGAAAAGGGTACAGTGGAAAAAAAATTATACAATGGTTGCATATATGAAGCTGGCTGCCGATGAGAAAACAAGTGGCGTGGAAATCTTTGGCCAGGATTTGCGCCGCCGAGAAGAAACCAAAATTAGGAAGAAAACGAAAATGTTTAATTAATTAAAAATAAAAAGAAATAAATTCCAATTAGGAAACTGCCCATAAATACGGAAATAAATATATTAAATATGAATATGCAAATTAATGAATGCAATTACCTTTTTATCCATTTGATAAGGACCATTAGGTCAAAACCAAATAAATGGAGGGTGAATAATGGTGTCATGACATGAGGGACACTTAGTGTGTCATGATGGCAGGATTTCCCGTTAAAGGAGATATTAAGTCATGTAGACCATAAAATGTTTGAGAACATTCATAAGTTCATGACATGTTGAACGATTGGTCGATGGGTTGTACAATGTGTGTAATCTTATTGGCACAATTATAGAATGGTAGAAAAATTCTTAAATCTTTTATACGAAAATCAAGGACGCTTGATTCTTATATAATTAGGTGGTGCTACTAGACCATATATATAAGTCTAGGGACGCTTGGATCTTATATTTTGGCTTAGTGCTACATGAATTGGAATTATTCTACACGAACTTTGTGTCAAATCAATGTTCTTGTATTAGAGATACAAGTGATGACACTCGATTTGACGTGATTATCAGCCTCATTTAAGCGACATTTACTTGCTTAAGACATGGTTTTTAGAGTGATTTAGAGTGTTTTTACCTATTTGCTCTTAGTCATACCGTTTTGGTTACTTTGACCCTTTTGGGGTCCATTTGACGTGTTTTTTAGCATTCTATGATAGCACAGGTCTCTGCCGTCAAATAATGTAGCCACAGTCGTGTCAAAGGCGAAGGAACCTCGAGGAATTTCCCCGGAATTGATCAAAGTAGCAATCAAGTCAAAGTCAAATCCCACCCTACTTTTACCTAAAATTTTCGGCGAAAAGTCCCCAATATTTTCGGCGAAAACTATTGAAGAAAGTTGTAAAGCTTCAAGAAGAAGTTCTCGGCAAAAACTCCTAGTTCTCGCCGAAAACTATTGTCCAAAATTGCACAGTAAAGACATGAGGATCTGCCAAGTTTTTGCATGAACTTTTCGGCGAAAACTTCTTAAGTTTTTGCCGAAAAGTCTTTCCTTTTCCCAGTCGGTTTTGGACAGCACTATAAATACAAGCCGCAGGCCTCAAATCGAAACAGACTTACTTCTTGGGATTAATTCCCAGACTTTGAAATTTTGAGAGAGAGTTGAGAGCTTCCCGGAGAGATATTGACTCCATCTTCCCCATCGGAGACTCGGAGCTAGGAGTTGAAGATTCTCGAGATAGAAGCTTCAAGGAGTCATCAAATTAGGTTTTATAGTTCTTCTTTATTCTTCCTACCTGAGATGTGTTCTTTGATTGTTTTCGATTCTCTTGTTTTGGATATGAGTAGCTAAATTCGTAGAGCTTAGATTAGATGAACCCTAAGTGACCAAGGGCTTTAAAGCGGTCATGGATCGGCGGTGATTAGATTCAAATTCAAACAGTTTCTCTTGCATGGTTATTTTGTTTATTGTTTATGTTTCTTGTCTGGTTTGACCATCTAGATTAGATTCATGTTAAGCTGAGGATAGTAGCGAACGTTTGCCTCGCTTTAGAACATCAATTCAACCAATTAACCTATTCATTGGAGTGTGCCTTTCGTAGGAACTGGTTAGGGTTAATCCGTTTCAAGAGTAACTCATTAATCATTAGTAATTGCACCAGTTAGTTTTTCCGTTGCAAGAAGCGAAAGCTTGGGCGGTTAGTTAATCTTGGTAGTTAGATCGGATAGAGCGAACGTTCGCCAGTCTTAAACCTAAGGGTAAGGAGTTATGGTGGTGTCTGAGAACTGAATGAATGAGAGTTGAAAACCGCTGGTCCTGTGATCGCCAATGCTCTGGTAATCTAAGGGGGATTCAAAATCTAAGCTTGTCTGTTGTCTGTCTAGGTCAATCAATCAATCAATCAATCATTCTGCATTCTAATTTCTTTTCAATTTTTCTGCCTCTTAGTGTAGAAGTCGTGGAACTCACACCACGCACTAATTGTTTAAACTTGAATAAATTGCCAACATATTCGAGTAGACAAGTAGTAGATGCCCTTGGAATACGATCTGCCTTGCTTTGTGCTTGGTGGTTGTTTGATATCGCTAATTGTTGCATCAAATTGGCGTCCTTGCCGGGGACTCTTCTAATTGTTTGAAAGAAGAGTTGGCATTTTATTCTTCTACCTTTCCATCTTTCATCTTTCATCAGACTTCGATTTTACACCGGTTGCGTTTGTTTTTGTCTCTTGCAGGTTAAGCAGGTATAGAAACAAGTCACCTCCGTTCCATTTTTTCCCTACTGCAATGGCTGCTTCAAAGAGTCTTGCGGATTACAATAAGCCAAGCGCCACCAATGTTCGGTCTTCCATTGCTGTGCCACGCAAAGATGACAGTCCTGACTATGAGATCAAGATCCCCTTCCTGGGACTGATCTCTAGGGATCTTCAATTCAAAGGGAAGCCTGGTGAAAATCCTTGCACACATCTGACAAACTTCCTTGCCCTATGTGATACTTTCAAAACAGCAAACCTCGACAGGAATGCTTTATGCTTAAGATCATTTCCATTCTCTCTCAAGGGAGCAGCTAAGAGATGGCTCACTGGCAAGCCACCGGGCCACTTCACGACTTGGGATGTTCTAGCTCAAGACTTCATTGAAGAATACTACCCTCCTTCAAGAACAAAGACTTATAAAGACAAGATCTCCAAATTTTCTCAGAAGGAAGGCTCAAGCTTATATGATACTTGGAATGAATTCCAAGACCTCCTCTACAACTGCCCTCATCACGGCTTCGAGCAGAGACAACTAGCTGAGATCTTTGCTCAAGCCATGAACGAAGAATCACTAAACGGGTTAACTCCTTGGCTGAAGGAGACTGCACTGCTCTTACACTTGAAGCTGCTCTTCTCCACTTTGCAAACTGTGCCTCCAAGTCAAGAAATTGGGAGAGACAAACAGAAGGAGCAAAGAGCAACATCAACATCGAAGAGACGATCAAAGCAGAGGTGCAAAGGCATTTGAAGAAGGCCGGAGCACCTATCATCCCTCCATCAGCCTCCGTCTTTGTAGTTGATTGTCAATGGTGTGGAGTATATGCTCATGATGGAGGAAGTTGTCAGAACTTCAGTAAAGCAGAAGTCTGGTCCGTGGATGAAATGAAGTTTATTAGTGGAGGCTTCACCAACAACCAAAAAGGCTACTCCGACTACCTCCGGTTCAGACAACCTCACCAACAAGGAAGTTTCCAATAGCAGAAGCCGAATAACCAATCCGGAGGAGTGTACCAGCCGCCTCATAGAAATCAAGGCAACTATGGAACAACACCTGGCAGTTGGCAGAATCAATATATGAGCAATAATTATCAAGGCCCTCCTGGATTCACTGAAGGACAATAACCCATAGATCTGCGCCGGGAAACACTAGAGAGGTTGATTTAGACAAAAATCTCGACCTGATCTTGATAAGGCTGGAAAATCACGAAGAAAAATTCAAACCTCAAGACGCCTTGAATCAAGGTCAAACATCTCATTTCAGAGGTTGGATGATAACTCAGCAAAATCGCTAACCTCCTCTCCAATGTTTGCGAGCGGTATATTCAGTCAGAGATAAACTCACGGGAGGAACATGTTAAAGCCATCTCCACCAGAAGTGGCAAGCAGCTAGCTGGTCCTACAATTCTTGATCCAGTCATGGTTCCTGATGCCATAGCCATTAACATGCCAAAGATCGAGGTGGAGAACAAGGAAGAAGAAGAGGAGGTGACTGCCCCACCTCCATGACAAGGTTAGCACCTGCGCCACCTCTTACCCCATATCAGCCCATAATTCCTTTCCCTAAGGCGTTGCAATCGAAAGAAAAGACTACGACACGAAGTACAGAAAGTGGTATGGATACTTGAAAAACACGAAGATCAAGATACCAGTCACTGATGCTATCCAGATGATACCGGAGGTTGGAAAAGTCGCGAAGGATCTTGCGAAGAATAAGAAGAAGGGAGAGTTGTCTTCTGTCTCCCTCGATGAAGAATGCTCCGCCATCCACAACCAAACGACACCCATACCCCCCCAGCTAAGTGCCCCGATCCTGGTTCTTTTACTTTACCTTGTATAATCAATGGTGTTAAAATTGATTGTAGCTTAGTTGATCTAGGTGCATCTATTAATGTCATGCCCACTTGCCTATATGAGAAATTGAACATAGGAGAGTTGAAACCGATTAGTATGCATTTGGTTTTTGCTGATAAATCTGTCAAATTACCTAGGGGGTTAATAGAAGATGTGGGTGTCCGTTGTGGTCCTTTCACTATCATGGCTGACTTTGTTGTTATGGATACCCGAGAGGAGGATGTAACTCTCATCCTAGGCCGACCATTTATGGCAACAGCCGACATTAACATCGATGTCCCCACTAGCTCGTTGACATTAAAGGTCGGAAAGGATGCTATGACATTCCGCCTTAAGGACGGTATGCGAGTGCCTATCAAAGAAGATGCTCGTTGCTTATTTGTTGGAACCATAAAGTTGGCCTCGGTCAACTCTAATACTAATGATTTCTCGAGTAGTGCTTCCAAGATTGCTATAACAGATGTTGGACAGTTTCCCAAGCTGAAGAATGAACCTCCGACGCAGAAGCCAAGGAAGAAGGAGGAGTCGAAGGCACCCCCTGATGAATCACCACGAGCTAAAGATCCCGGTGAAATGAAGAAGAAGAACAAAGCAAAGAACAAAGAAATTTGGAAACCAATTACTCCGTCTTCCTTTACCACACCACCAGAGAAGGATGCCCTTCCGAAAGAATTATTCGGGCCATTTGAAATATCTGGCCATCTTCCCGATGGATGAACCAAGCTAACTCACTCTAATGGGAGAAACTTCATATTTACCGGAGGTACCCCAAAGTTGTATTTTTATGAACTCCGATACGAGCTTGAAGGAAATCCTGAGTTGGGATGTCTCTTGATCGCCATCCAGGTATCGTCCAGCTCAAGGACGCTAAAAGAGAGCGCTTTGTGGGAGGCAACCCACGGCTGGAGTCTGTTTTAAAGTTATTGAGTCAGGCTTTTCGTCGTTCGAGTCAGTTTCGGGAAGCCAAAGTGTCAGTTTTTTTTTTAATTTTTGCTGTCAGGTTTTTCAAATCGGTTTTCAAAAGAGTTTTCACCGAAAACTTGGGAAGTTTTCGGCGAAAATTATTGTTTAAAGTTCCAGTGGTTTTTCAAACAGTTTTCGCCGAAAACTTTCAATCTTCTCAGCGAGAACTTTAGGTGAGTCAGAAAATTTTTGAATTTTTTTAAAAACATAGTCAAAATAATATTAAAATTTTCCCCCAAGCCCTCTTCGTTTTGACTTTTATTCTGTGTGGATCCGGGACACTTGTCCCGGTTTCCTTTTTATCCTTTTATTGTTTTTGTTTTGTAGGATCTTCTGAAGCTACTTCGCTCTACTCCGGATGCTCCGTATTCATCCACTACACCAACCATCTCGTTCCAGGTTCTTCGATAATCTCTCTACTCTAGTTTAGTCCTGTGAGGACACAAAATGTTCTAAGTGTGGGGTAGGATTCTAGGATGCTATAAATCTTTGCATGATCTTGTTTACCTATCTGCGATTTTGTAGTTCATTTTGAAAATTTCTTTAGCATAGAATTGCTCAATTCTTGACTTGTGATGTTAAATTGACTTCAATTTTTCACAATGACGTTTAGACTACTTAGAACCTGTAACCAACATGTCGGCACTGATATTAAATGAATCTAGGTCAGAACATATCATAAATCACTCTTGTAGTTAAACTTGAATCAATTGAATTGTTCTGCTTGTTAATCACAAATGCTCGATAACACCGTTCTAAAATGACAAAGGTCTTCTCTTCCCCATGTTTTCAGTCCATATTTAATCACTTGTGACTGTGGCCAGAGATTAGACAGAAATCCAATTCGAAATCTTGTGTAAAAAGTTATATCTGGCTAGGATCAAACAACTAAATTGATTAATCAAGTAGCTGAGCTGTGAAGTTGTTAAAATTCAATGTTCAAATCAATCTTTTATAAATTAAGTGTGGAAAATAAAGCTAGGCAAGCCCGACACCTAAGTGAAGTGTTTGGGTTGAGCACTAGCATAGGCATTTAAGTTGTGAGCTAGGCAAGTTCGACACTAAGTGAAGTGTTCGGATTGAGCACTAGTATGCAGTAATTGGTTGGAAAAGCTTAAATCTTGAAATCAATGTTGAAAGTGGTCCTAGCTAGAAAATGTAACGTACAGGTCTAGAAACAGATGAAGTTAAGTCGATAGCCACATCACGCCCTCTCACCCTCCTCCATCTAATCTGTATCATGGCCCGAGCTTAAAACCTTTTGGTTAGATTAGAGTTGGTGTTATCTTAACTGGGTAATTATGATTAATCATTTTGGCAAGAAACATGATTTGATAAAGCTACCAGTTGAAGTGTGCAAGATTTAGTGAGATCAAATTTTTTTTGGTTGATGTTCTTGCATGTGTAGGTTAAGTTTTTACGTGGAACAGTTTAAACCAAATCATTAGAAATTGAATCTCAGTTTAATCTATCTTGTCATCTATGAATTTGAGTGTGTTCTAATTCAGTTTGCTTGAGGACATGCAAAAGCTTAAGTGTGGGGTATTGATGACACTCGATTTGACATGATTATAGCCTCATTTAAGCGACATTTCTTTGCTTAAGACTTGGTTTTTAAAGTGATTTACTGTGTTTTTTACCTATTTGCTCTTATTCATACCGTTTTGGTTACTTTGACCCTTTTGGGGTCCATTTGACGTGTTTTCTAGCATTCAATGATAGCACAGGTCTCTGCCATCAAATAATGTAGCCACAGTCGTGTCAAAGGCGAAGGAACCTCGAGGAATTGCCCCGGAATCGATCAAAGTAGCAATCAAGTCAAAGTCAAATTCCACCCTACTTTCACCTAAAGTTTTCGGTGAAAAGTCCCCAGTATTTTCGGTGAAAACTATTGAAGAAAGTTCTGAAGCTTCAAGAAGAAGTTCTCGGCGAAAACTCCTAGTTCTCGCCGAAAACTATTGTCCAAAATTACACAGTAAAGACAGGAGGATCTGCCGTAGTTTTTGCCTGAAGTTTTCGGCGAAAACTTAAGAAGTTTTCTGATGACACTCGATTCGACGTGATTATCAGCCTCATTTAAGCGACATTTCCTTGCTTAAGACATGGTTTTTAGGGTAGAATAGCGAATATTTAATCAATTGCCCTATCTCGTGCCATTTGTGTTACTTTGGCCCGTTTCGGGTCTATTTGATAGTTTTCTAGTGTTTTTATGTTAGCACAAGTTTTTGCCGTCAAATAAAGTAGCCAAGGACGTGTCTAAGGCGTTGGAACCTCGAGGAATTGCACCAGAATCGATCCGAGGAGTCAATCGAGTCGAACCAAAGTCTTCCCCGGTTTACACTAAAGTTTTCGTCAAAAAGTGTTTTCGGCGAAAATCCCAGCACAAATCGACTGATGCTTATCAAAGGAAGTTTTCGGCGAAAACCCTAAGTTTTTGCCGAGAACAATTGATCCAAAAATCACAGAAGAAAAGCAGCCGGCGGACCATCCATTTACACTAAGATTTTTGGTGAAAATCCTTCAATATTTTCGGCGAAAATATCAGGCTAAATCCGGCGGTTTAGGGTTAAGTATAAATACTTAACCGGCGGCCCAAATTGGGAGGATGATACACATCATAATTACCAACTAATACCGAACTTCAGAATTCTTTCAAGTCTGGAGCAGAGAGTTTAGAGTCCGGAGAGTCGGAAAGAGATCGTGACGCCATCCCTTCCATCTCGAAGACTCGGAGCTAGGATTGCAGTTTACCAAAGATTGAAGTCTGGCAGAGTCGTCTTAATTAGGTTTTTCAGATTCTTTTCTGTTCTTCCTCTGGATAATGAACTCTTTCTTTGTCTTTGAATCTTTTGTGATAAACGTAAGTAGCTAAACTCTTAGAGCTTAGACTAGATGAACCCTAAGTGACCCAGAGCTTTAAAGCGGTAACGGATCGGCGGTGATTAGATTCGAAGTTCAATCAGTTTCTCTCTCATGTTTGGTTTGTTCTTCATTGTTCATGTTTCTTGTCTGGATTGATCACCTAGATTAGATTCTTGTTAAGCTAAGGATAGAAGCGAAAGCTCGCCTTACTTTAAAACATCAAATCGAACAATTAACCTTATAATTGGAGCGTGCCTTTCGTAGGAACCGGTTAGGGTTAATCCACTGCAAGAGTAACTCATAAATCGTGAGTAATTCCACCAGTTAAGTTAAGTCGTTGCGAGAGGCGACCGTACCCGGGCGACTAACTAATCTTGGTAGCTAGAACGGATAGAGCGAACGTTCGCCGGTCTTAAACCTAAGGGTCAGGAGTTATGGTGGTGTCTTAGAATTGATTGAATGAGAATCGAAATCCACTGATCTGTTGATTGCCAATGGTCTGGGGAACGAAGGGGGATTCAAAGTCTAAGTTCGTCTGTCATCTCTGTTTTAATCAACCAATTTCCATTCTGTTCTTAGTTTCAATTTTTAATTTTTCTGCATTTCTTAGAATTAGAAGTCGTGGAACTCATACCACGCATGAAGTGCTTAAACCTGACTAATTTGCTAGTTTATTTGAGTAGTCAATCATTAGAAGGCCCGTGGAATACGATCTACCCTAGCTTGTTAGCTTTGTTAGTTATTTGTTTGAACCCGCACAACGATCTGAGGTTCACGAAATTGGTGCCGTTGCTGGGGACTTCTTTTGATTGTTTGAAAGAAGAACTGGCAATTTATTCTTCTATTTTCCATCTTTCACTTTTCTACCCACTTCGATTTTACACTGGTTTTTGTTTGTTTTTGTTATTTGTAGGTTGTTCACAGGTGTATGCATCGCCGCCCTTGGACTCGCTCCCAAACCGACAAGGCTAAGAGTATAGAGAGACCAAGCAGTTCTGCTCCACCTCGACAATCACAGATTCCAAGGAGAAGCAGAATCAATCCACCTCCATCCATCACTCCGATTAAGATTGAGGAACTGAAGGAGAGTTCCTCATCTCCATCTTCACCTGTACTGTCACCTACATCCGTTTCATACACCGAGTCACTTTCACCTCCTCCATATCCTACCATGACTGATCAATTACCACCATCACCACCACCAGGCGGAAATCCACCATCGTCACCTGCACAGAAAAGTCTAGCTGATTACAACAAGCCGAGCGCGACTAGCGTTCGATCTGCCATTGCCGTACCGCGCATTGAAGGAGATCCTGACTATGAGATCAAGATTCCATTCTTGACTATGATCTCTAGGGATCTACAGTTCGAAGGCAGGCCCCTAGACAATCCGTGCACTCATCTTGTAGACTTCCTTGATCTCTGCAGCACTTTCAAGAATGGAAACCTCGATAAGAATACTCTTTGTTTGAGAGCTTTCCCTCGATAAGAGCACTCTCTCTGAAAGGCGCTGCTAAGAGGTGGATTACTAGCAAACCACCTGGATATTACACTGATTGGGATACTCTGGCTCAGGACTTCGTTGAAGAATACTTTCCTCCTGCCAGAACAACAGCCATCAAGGACAGTATTGCCAGATTCTCCTAGAAAGAAGGAGAAAGCTTATACGATACTTGGAATCGATTCCAAGAACTTCTCTACAACTGTCCTCATCATGGATTCGAGCAGAGGCAGTTAGCTGAAATCTTTGCTCGAGGTCTTCGAGAAGAATCTGCCAAGTGGGTCAATTCTCTAGCTGAAGGGGATTGCACTACGCTAACACTTGAAGCTGCTCTTCTTCACTTCGCAAACTGTGCTTCCAAGTCAAGGAACTGGGAACGACAATCTGAAGGATCAAGGAGCAAGCTCGATCTCGAAGCAGCTATCAAGGCCGAAGTAGAGAAGCATTTGAAGAAGTCTTCCACACCAATCAAACCGCCGGCAGCTTCTGTCTATGTTGCTGATTGCGAGTGGTGTGGAGCTTGCGCACATAACGGAGGCTGTTGCCAGAATTTTGGTAAGACAGAAGTTTGGTCCGCCGAAGAGGTAAATTTCGTTCAACAAGGCTTCGTTAATAATCAGAATGGTTATGCTGGCTACCACAACTTCAGGAAGCAAGGGAACTATTAAGACAGACCTCCCTACAATGCTGGCGCCAACCATAACCAGAACCAGAATAACCGCCCAGCTGGTCCAGCTCAGGATCAGAAGCTTAACCATCCACCGGTAGGTGTCTATCAGCCGCCGCACTGTAATCCGGGTAACTATGGAACTGCTCCTGGCAATCGCCAGAATCAATATTTGAATAACACCTATCCAGAGCAGCAGTACCAGAAGGAAAACAACGTCAGTGACCTGGACAAAAAGCTTAGTCAGATCATCACCAGACTCGATGATCATGACAGTCAGTTTAAAGCTCAAGCTCTTCTCAATCAAGAAAGATAGCAGCCGGTCAAAGAATTGAGCAAGCTGTGAACAACATCTCGAGCATGCTAGCATCTGGTCGACCATTTGGCCAACTTCCGAGCCAGACAGAGCCGAATCCGAGAAAGGAGCAAGCCAAGAGGGTAACTGTTAAAAAGTTTACTAGCTTATCTGCTGACGCTTGTTCTATTTTACGCAGGATCGCTGAAGCTCCAGAGAAGAAGGAAGCACTAAAAGTGGCGCCTAAGGAGGAAGATCCTCCTCTTGCATCGTACGTCGTGAAACCTCCTTTTCTAAGAGCATTGCTGCCGAATGCAAGGATCGAGACTGGCATGAAGGGGAATAAAGAAGGATATCCTGATGCTCGTAGCAAGAAACCTTCCTCTCCATATCCAGCTAAGTGTTCTGATCCTGGTTCTTTCACTCTACCTCTTGTCATTAATGATGTTGAGATAGAACGTTGTTTGGTTGATCTTGGCGCGTCTGTTAATGTTATGCCTATGAGTCTATATGAAAAAATGAACCTAGGAGAACTTGAACCGCCTAGTATGCAACTTGTCTTTGCTGATAGATCACTTAAAACCCCTAGGGGAGAGATCAAAGACGTTGTTACTAAATGTGGTTCTTTCATGTTCTTAGCTGACTTTGTTATCATTGACACTAGTAAGGATGATTCTACCATTCTCATAGGACGACCTTTCATGGCTACTACTGGAATGCAAATTAATGTTCCAAATGGTTCTTTAACTTTGAGGGTTGGTAAAGAAACGATAACATTCCACCTTAAAGACGGATGAAATATAATCCTAAGAATGAAGAATTTTATTGTTTGGCTGTTGAAACTGTGGAGTTGAATCCGGTCAACTCCGTTACTGATATCTCTTCTAGTCTGCCTAGATCAATTGCTGTTGCAGGTGCGGGACAGATTACCAAGCAGAAACCGAAATCTGTTCCTCAAAAGCCGCCAAAGAAGAAGGAACTGCAAGCCTCTTCTAAGCCACCGAGAAAAGATCCTAGTAGATCCCGGGGGAAGAACAAGAAGACAAAGACTCAAATGGTCTGGAGACCAGTTGTGCCGCCACCATCTATCGAGCCAGCTGCCCCACCAATTCGTTCCGAGCTACCGGCACCAAACAAGTATGGAAGGAGAAGCCGAAAGCATCTCCTAAGGAAATACCTACGATCACCGATCCTGGTGATATCAAGCCGGAGGTTAAAGAAAAGAAGGAGCCGATCATTCTCATTCCGTCCACTATCTTCCTTGTGGAAGATGATCCCTTGACAGAACTATTCAGACCATTCAAGATCACTGACTACCTTCCCGACGGACGTACCAAACTCTTACACGTGAACGGGAAGAAATTCATGCTCACCGGAGAAGCCCCGAAGCTCTACTTTATGAACTTCGATGCTAGCATTAAGGAGAATCTCAGTTGGGATGTCTCCTAATACCGTCCAGGTATCGTCCAGCTCAAGGACGTTAATAAAAGAGCGCTTCGTGGGAGGCAACCCACGGCTGGAGTCAGTTTTTCATTTATGTCAACCTTAGTGTTTTAGAGTCGGTTCGGGGAGCCAAAAGTGTGAGTCTGTTTGATTTCGTATTTTTCGTGTGTAGTTTGTGTGTCATAGTGTCAATTGCAAGTCGTTTGAGGTCTTTCCGATTTTTTGTGGATTTAACTGTGATTTTCTGAAGTTTGCCGGGATTGCGAAAATATTTTCAATCGTAGAGTTCAATATTTTCGGCGAAAATAACCCATGTTTTTGGCGAAAATTATCTTTGAAATCGCACTGAGTTTTCCAGACGTTTTTAACTAACATTTTCGATGAAAATTATTTTGAAAACCGGCAGTACTTTTTAACTAACATTTTCGGCGAAAACTTGCACTTATTTTTGCCGAAAATTCCTTTGAAAATCAACCAAATTTTCGTTTTAAAATCCGGTCACTCACCCTCTCTCTCTTCCTTCTTCATTTTCGAAACCAAGAAAAAAAACCCTCCCCTGTTTACCAAAACTCGCCGACCGCAGCCCATTTTCGCCGTCGTCGACCGCTGCCGACCGCCGCCGCTCCCTTCCCCTTCCATTTCCGATCCATCCAAGCCCTAGAACAGCCGAATCAAAGCTCTACAGCTCTAGTTCACCCAAACCCTAAAATTTTTGATTTTTCACCATTTCTCCCAATCCGTTCATTTTTAGCATCCATGGCTTCAAGGTAAGTTGTAGAACTTTTCATTGCGAATCTTTTTGACACTGTGTTTTCGGCGAAAATCCATTTGAAAACCGGCAGTGCATTTGAACGTAAATTTTCGGCGAAAACTCCCTATTCTTTTCGCCGAAAATCCCTTTGAAAATTACCCAAATTTCCATTTAAAAATCCGGTCGACACTTCCTCTCTCTTCACTTTCCATTTTCAAGCTAAAACCCGAAAAATCCCCTTTCTCTTTTTTTTTTCGAAAGCCGTCGCCGCCTCCCATTTTCTCTTTGCCGCCACCGCCGTTTCCCGCCGCCATCCGCCGGCCTCCTCCTTCCGTTGAGCCCTAGAACGTTCGAATCGGAGCTCTACAGCTCCAGTTCACCGAAACCCTTGTTTTCAGAGTTTTTTCACCGATTTCTCCCAAACCGTTCATTTTTAGCATCCATGGCTACAAGGTAAGTTGTAGAAATTTTCAATACGAATCTTTTGACATATTGATTGCTGAATTTCGTCTGGGTTGACTTTTGGTTGACTTTTCGGGTTGCCTCGATTTGCGTGCCGACTGATTTCGTGTGAACTAGGTTAGCTGAACTTGTTGAACTGTTCTAGCATGCTTAGGGAGTGTTGTGCTTAATTTTCATATCGTTTGATCATGTGTTGCTATGCCTAAGTCCTATTCCTTGTGAGGTTGACATTTGAGAAATGTCGGTTTGACCATGAACTGTTTTTATCATTTGGCTGCCTTATGTGCTCATTCTCGTTCCGATTATTGTGTTTTCCATCTGAGATCATATTATACCGTCATTCTCCGCTTTGTGATAGTCTTGCCATGATTAGGGTTCAATGTTCTATTATGTTAACTTTTTGAATGTCGGTTTGGACTTCTGAACTCTGATTGTTCTAATTCCATTATGGCTGTTCCTGGGAATGTATTTTATTGTTTGTGATTACCGGTTAATCTGCTTTGCTTACCCCCACTCGGTTTTCCTCATTTCTTTGTGAAATTGAGTTTTTCTACTAAGTGTGGGGTAGGGTTTTAGTTTGACTAATCTGGTTTCGTTCTGGTTTTAGGAACACCACTTATGAGCGCAAGACCAAGCAAAGACTTGACGCCACCTTGAGCTCCAGAGCCCCCGCTCCCATCACACCCGCCATCCAGGGCCCTCCACCAGCATTCCCTGGCCGTGCTGGGTCCCATCGCACTGTTTCTTGTCTACCCGACTACTACTTTGAGTGCTACAAAAGGCTCGAGCATGTTCCGGGAGCTAATGTTCGACCACTTTCCATGGAGTCCCTCTTCGATCACGATGAGGACTACCACCGGAACGTGCACGACGCCCTGGCACCGGCCGGCCTCCTAGAGCTGACCACCATAGCTTCCGACTTCCCCGACGTCGCTCTCCAGGAGTTCTTGGCCACTTTTGATCTGAACGAGCACAAGAGGAGGCTGAGCAAGAAGGTCGTTTCCTTCTACCTGGGCGGTGTGTACAGGACCCTCACCTATGATGAGTTTGCAGCTCATCTAGGCATACCCTACGAGCATTACCACGGTCATCACCTCGGCTGGGCGAACGACGAGGACGACGGAGAGGCATACCATGAACTTTGGAGCCACATGACTGGAGTGCTCGGCGAGATGGACTATTATGAAGCAACATATGCACCGCGCTGATAGGCGGTATGAGGCACAGATGGCGTGGCAACGTCAGCTCGGTGATTTCCTCCACTTTCCACCTCCCGGCCCACCTGACCAGCAGTGATCGGGTTGTATTCCTTTTCTGGTCCTTTCTTTTTATTTATTCTTTTCGGATTTTGATCCAACTTTTTTCTGTGTGGCTTCGGGACACTTGTCCCGGTTTCCTTTTATGTTTCATTTGTTTTTGTTTTGTAGGCAGTAGGGAGATTCCCTTTGCTTCGCTTGGGTAGATTCCCTCCACTCCGAGGACCCGTGCTCATCCCCTACGCCAACCATCTCGGTCCAGGTTCTTCTACTTCACTCTGAACTCAAGAATTAGTCCTGTGAGGACACAGTCCGATTTAAGTGTGGGGTAGGATGCTAGAGAACCTTGCATGAACTTGATTGCCCTTGATTGTGTTTCTGTGAGCCTCGTGATTCCTTTCCAGTCTCTCTAGCATTAGAATGGGTCAGTTCTTGATTTTTGATGTTAAGTTGTTGTTCAAACTGTCACAATGATGCCTAGAACTTGAGAACCAACTTGTATACTTTGATGCTAAATTGCCTGGTCAGAACAGAAATGCTCAGTTCTAACAAACTTAGACTTAGACTGTGTCCTCACAGAGAAATTTGCTAGTTTATTTGACACCGTTGAAGCTAGCAAATTACTCAGGTTTAAGCACTTCGATGCTTAAATGAGGCTGATCCTACCTCACACTTAGGTTGACAAGTGGGGGCAAGCAAATAAAATCGAGAGATCACCGAATAAAACATAGCAGCAAAGGCACGGCCAGCACGTAGAGAGGAAAACGACATTCAATCAATCAAGCATGAGGAATAACTCGGACCGATAAGCACAGAGCTTGAAGGAATCGATTAGCATGATCGCATAGACGACAAGTCACGAGCCTTAAAAGGTCAAAAAAAATGTCAGAACCTAGCCAATTGACACCGAAATAGCAATCATGAAAATCGAGGAAGAACCAAAAAGTCAACCAAAGTCAACCATGCCGAAAACCGAAAGTCAAAAAGCCAAAAGACTCACAATCAAGGGCTGAACAACTAACCGTGAAGACATGACTCGAGAAAACGATTGGAAATTCGAGAAAATGACGAAAAGTTTGGACAACATGTTCGGGAGGAACCGGAGCTGTGGAGCTCCGATTCTAGGGTTCTAAAACCGGCAAAGTGATCAAGGAGGGGGGTGGTGGCGGCGGATGTCAAGGCGGCGGCGGCGGCGGACAAGGAGGCGGCGGCGGGCGCGGCGATTGGCGAACAGAGAGAGAGAGTTTTTTTTCGGATGGGGGGGTTTATTTTCGCGAAAAAACAAATACCGAAGGGGGCTTTAAATACCGGCGAAAAAGGGTCATATTTTCGGCGAAAAAAACTGAAGAATTTTTGGCGAAAATGTCAGTTGTAAAGAAGAAATGTTTTCGGCAAAAAGGTAGGTTGTTTTCGGCGAGAAGGTGGCAGTGGCGAGAAACAGGAGGATCAGGCGGTTTTAAGGTTTGAATTTTTGGCAAAAATATTGATAAATGTTCGCCGAAAACTCACTTGAAAAACGGCCGGCTGTGTTTTTTTTTAGAAGGGTTTTAAAACAAAACGACTCGAAATGAAAACAACTGACTCCAGCCGTGGGTTGCCTCCCACGAAGCGCTCTTGTTTAACGTCCGTGAGCCAGACGATACCTGGATTTGTGTCATGATTCCAAAGCAAAGTAGTGCACGTCGATGGAAGAGACAGCTAGTCCTTGCAGATACTTCTTAAGCCGATGCCCGGTGACCATAAACGGCTTTTGATCATGCAATTTGATTAGGACACTGCCTAAAGATGTCTGCCGCACCACGGTATAAGGTCCGGACCAACGGAACTTCAGCTTACCCGGGAAGAGTTTCAACCGAGAGTTATATAAGAGGACTTCATCTCCGGGATAGAACTGCTTGATCGTCTTTAATTGCGAGTCATGAATTTTCTTCGTGCGCTCTTTGTATAACTTCGTGCTCTCATATGCGTGGAGTCGGTGCTCCTCAAGCTCAGCGATCTGGTCGTGACGCATATTACCTGCTACTGCATAGCTCATGTTCAACTCTTTGTTAGCCCAGAATGCCTTGTGCTCAAGCTCAACTGGCAAATGACATGCCTTGCCTTAGACCAGCTGATACGGCGAGGTACCGATGGGAGTCTTGTAGGCAGTTCGATAAGCCCATAAGGCATCATTGAGCTTAGATGACCAGTCCTCGGGACCGGCCAACTGTCCTATCAAGAATCCGCTTGAGCTCACGGTTCGTCACTTCCGCTTGACCATTGCTTGAGGATGGTAAGCTGTGGACATACGGTGGGTGACGCCAAAGCGTTTGCACACCCGGTCGAATTGTCCATGGAAGTGGGTACCCCTATCGCTTATGATGAAGCGCGGTGAACCAAAACGCGTGAAATGACGGGTAAGGAACCGACCCACCACTCTTGAATCATTAGTGGGTAGAGCTTCAGCTTCAGCCCACTTAGAAACATAATCAACGGCTACAAGAATGTACTTGTTTCAGTTGGAGGGTGTGAACGGACCCATAAAATCAATTCCCCAAACATCAAAAATTTCAACAGTTAAAGAAACAATTTGGGGCATCTCTTTACGGTTAGAGATGTTACCTGACCGCTGGCACGCATCACAACGTCGAGCAAAAACATCACAATCACTAAAGATTGAAGGCCAATAAAAACCTGTTTCGAGTACCTTTCTCGCAGTGCGGTTGCCTCCGAAGTGTCCTCCGAACTATCCTTCATGGCATTTACGCATGATGTCAGCTGCTTCGATGTAAGAGACACATCTTCGGATCATTCCATCGATACTGATGCGGTATAAGAAGGGCTCATCCCAGAAGTATGACTTGGCTTCTTTAAAGAGCTTCTTGCGTGCATTGAAATCTAGCTCAGGAGGTACAATGCCGTGAGAGAGGTAATTAGCGAGTGTTTCATATCATGGTTCTTCCGAGTGGCTACATTACTCAGATCTTGAGCGTGAGGGATTGCCCAGGGCTCGATAGCTATGCTGTTAACCTGTTCATACGTTTCAACACGCAACAGCTCGTCAGGGAAAGAATCATTGATAGGGGTAGTAGACTTACCTGTTTGTGATTCCTCCAGTCGGGAAAGATGATCCGCTGCTAGGTTCTCCGCTCCCTTCTTGTCTTTAATTTCTATGTCGAACTCTTGGAGGAGAGGGATCCATCGGATGAGACGTGGCTTTGAGTCCTGCTTGGCTAATAGATGGCGCAGGGCAGCATGATCTTTGCAGACAATGGTATGTGAAAGAACCAAATACTGTCTGAACTTGTCAAAGGAGAAGCCGATGGCCAGAATCTCCTTCTCTGTAGTGGTGTAGTTCCTTTGAGCATCATTGAGTGTCTTGCTAACAAAGTAAATAGGATGAAATCTCTTCTCCTTCCTCTGACCAAGAACCGCGCCAACGGCGAAGTCACTAGCATCACACATAATCTCAAATGGAAGATTCCAATTTGGTGCTGTAAGGATCGGTGCGGTGGTGAGTTGAGTCTTCAAAGTCTCAAAGGCTTCAAGACAAGCTTTATCAAATATGAAAGGAACATCTTTCTCAAGAAGCTTCGTCATTGGAAGAGTGATCTTGGAGAAATCTCTGATGAATCTTCGGTAGAATCCAGCATGACCGAGGAAACTTTGAACTGTCTTAACTGAGCTCGGCGGTGGTAAGCTGGCGATGGTCTCAAGCTTGGCACGATCAACTTCTATACCGGTCTTAGAGATCTTATGTCCAAGAACAATGCCTTCTGTAACCATGAAGTGACACTTCTCCCAACTAAGAGCTAGGTTGGTTTCCTCACAATGAGCTAGCACCTTGTCCTGATTGGCCAGGCATTTTGAGAACGAATCTCCATAGACAAGAAGTCGTCCATGAATAGCTCCACCACATTCTCTACCAGATCTCCAAATATAGCAAGCATGCATCTCTGAAAGGTAGCGAGAGCATTACATAAACCAAAAGGAATACGACGATAAGCACACGTACCAAACGGGCAGGTGAAAGTCGTCTTCTCTTGATCATCAAGCTCGATGGGGATCTGGAAGTAACCAGACATCCTGTCTAAGAAGCAGTAGTAGTCATGAACAGCCAATCGTTCAAGCATCTAATCAATGAACGGCAGTGGAAAATGATCCTTCTTTGTGGCATCATTGAGTCGTCTGTAATCGATACAGACTCTCCTTCTGGTAACCGTGCAAGTCGGGATGAGCTCACCCTTTGGATTAGGGATGACGGTGATTCCTCCTTTCTTCGGAACGACTTGAGTCAGACTGACCCAAGGACTGTCAGCAATAGGATAGATGATACCGGCATCTAGAAGCTTGAGTACTTCCTTCTTTACAACTTCCTGCATCAGAGGGTTAAGTCGGCGTTGTGGTTGTCTGACTGGTTTGAATTCTTCATCAACGACTATCCGATGTTTGCAGAATGTTTCAGAGATGCCTCTGATGTCTGCTAACTGCCAGGCAATAGCTCTGACGTGCTTCTTGAGTAGCCTAATCAGTTGCTCTTTCTGCTCGGGAGATAAATTCGAATTGATGATGACTGGTAACTGGCAGTCCTTCCCCAGAAATGCATATTCTAGGTGGTCGGGTAGCTCCTTCAAAGTAAATTCTGGCAGATTTTCGTATGAGGTAGTAATCCGACTCGATGCTGGCTCGATGTGTGCAGGCGCAGTGATGGGTGTGAATGTCGCCTTTTGCTCGTCTAACTCATCCTGCCATAGGCACTGCTCTGGATATTCTAATGCATTGTCAATCCCTGAAATCAAACACAACTCTAGCGGATCACTAGATAAGGCATTAGTAACGAAGTTGGCCGAGGCCAACTCTAGGGGATCAACAGTATAACAGTTATCGTCTTGAGCAACAAAGTATCTCATGCTATCTTTAATGCGGAATGCAACACTCTCCTGTCCTACACTCAAAGTTAACAGGCCTTGTTTGCAGTTAATATTTGCACCAGCAGTTGCTAAGAAAGGTCAACCTAGGATAAGTGTTCCGTCTGACTCGCGAGTATCTAGAACAACAAAATCTGCAATTATAGTAAACGGACCACAGCAGACAGCTACATCTTCTATTATTCCCCTAGGTAGTTTAACAGACCTATCGGCTAACACTAGATGCAGAGCAATCGGTTTTAACTGCCCTAGATTCAGCTTCTCATATAGATAGACAGGCATAACATTAATTGAAGCACCAGAATCAGCCAGACTGCGATCAATTTTAATGCCATTAATAATGCACGGTAATGTAAAAGGACCAAGATCAGAACACTTAGCTGGGGGTGGTGGCGACTGTCGTATGGGAGATGGCGCACTGAGAATAGAAGCGCATTCATTAGTAAGTGTGACAGAGTACGCCTCTCCGTTCTTCACTTTCTTCACTAGGTCTTTAAAGAACTTCCCAAGTGGTGGTATAATCTCTACAGCTTCTGTCACTGGTATCTTGATCTCTGCAGTCTTAAGAACATTGTACCACTTCTTATACTGAGTGTCATGATCCTTGGCTTTGCTCATTGCAGCCTTTGGGAAAGGGATCTGAGGTACATATGGCGCCAAGACAAGCTCAGGAGTTGTCCTGGGAGGAGGAGGAGGAGCAGATGCTTCTTCTTCCTCTTCTGTGATATCTTCAATTTCTGGCATATCCATGGCAGCACTGGTATCTGGTATCACGTCAGGTTCTGGAGCCTTTGGATCAATTGTTTGCTTGCCGCTCCTGGTGGTAATAGCTTGAGCGTGTTCGCTCTTTGCACCAGAGTCTGCTTGAAATGCTGCTGGATTAAGGAGAGGATTGCTAGTAAAGAGTTTAGTCATATTGCTTATAGCATCCTCTATCCTCTGGCTCTGAGCTCTCTCTCCTTGATTGAGTGCAGCTTCAGCTTTCAATTGAATGTCGTGGTCGTCAAGTCTGCTCATAATCTGATCGAACTTCTTCTCATAGTTTATGTCTCTATCGTAGTACGGTTTTGCTTGAAACTGGTGTTGTCCTCCAATGAATCCCAGAGGTCTCTGATAAGGATCTACTAACCGGTTGCTCTGGTTCCGTGGCACGTAGTTTTCTGTAACCGGCGTAGCCTTTCTGATTGTTGGCGAAGCCCTGAGCAACGAAGTTTACCTCTTCTGCAGACCAGACTTCCGTTTTACCGAAGTTGAGGCAGCTTCCACCGTTATGAGCACAGGATCCACACCATCCACAGTCAGCCGAAAAGATGGTAGCTAACGGGGGATCGAGAGGGATGCCAACTGCTTGTAGATGTTTCTAAACCTCCGCTTTGATCTGCTCTGCAACACTCATCTGACTCTGACTCTTGGTTCCTTCTCTTTGCCTCTCCCAGTTTCTAGATTTTGAAGCACATCTAGCGAAATGCAGAAGAGCATCCTGAGGAGTAAGGGCGGTGCAATCTCTGCCAGCTAGGGAGTTGACCCAATTTGCAGATTCTTCACGCATACCACGAGCAAAGAATTCAGCCAGCTGCCTTTGTTCATACCCATGGTGAGGACAGTTGAAGAGAAGAGATTGGAACTCATTCCAAGTGTCATACAGGCTTGCATCTTCTCTCTGAGTGAACCTGGAGATGCGGTCTTTATAAGCAGTTGTCCTTGCGGTCTAAAAATTGTGTGTAAATTCTGATATATTTTATTTAGCCGCTTGATTTAGTATTTAAACCTAACCGGCGACTGCTGCATTTTCACTGGGATTTTCGCCGAAAATCCAAGGATATTTTCGGCGAAAATATCTGCTCAAATATTGGCTTGATCCATTTGTTTCTTCTGGCTTAAATGGCGTAGGGTTTTCGGCGAAAACTCCTAAGGGTTTCGCCAAAAACTTCTTCTTGATTGGGACAGTGGATTTCTTCTTGCATTTTCGGTGAAAACCCAAGGATATTTTCGCCGAAAATCTATGTGTAAAATGGAGCAGGAATTCTTTTGAGTTGAATGACTTTTCTGGTTGATTCGGGTGTGATTCCTCGGGATTCCGGTGCCTTAGACACGTCCTTGGCTACCATATTAGATGGCGAACACCTGTGCTAACACGAAAATACTAGAAAACCATCAAATAGACCCGAAATGGGCCAAGGTAACACAAAAGGCATGAGATGGATCGGTTGAGTGAATATTCACTATTCTACCTTAAAAACCATGTCTTAAGCAATGAAATGTCGCTTAAATGAGGCTGATAATCACGTCAATTCGAGTGTCATCAAAATAACCCACACTTAAGCTTTTGCTTGTCCTCAAGCAAACTGAACTAGAACACACTCAAATTCACAAATGACTTGAGATTAAACTGAGATTCAATTCTAACGATTTGGTTTAGACTGTTCCACGTAGAAAAAGTGACCCACACATGCAAGAACATCAACCAAACAAGTTTTCGATCTCACTAATTTCTGCACGCTTCAAGTAGTAGCTTTAACAAAGCACGTTTCTTGGAAAAACAATGAATCATAATTAACCGACTACGATAACACCAATTCTAATCAAAAAGACCTTAAGCTCTAGCCATGATGTGGACGCGGAGGTAGGAAAAGTGACGTGGCTATCGACTTGACTTCATCCATTTCTAGATATGTACGTTACATGTTCTAGCTAGGACTGTGATGAGCTGCAGAACAGTGATCAAATACTACCAAGCTGGAAAGCTAAGCAGATCGTATTCCACAGGGTTTCTTCTAATTGACTACTCAAAGAAGCTGGCAATATATTCAGGTTTAAACACTTCGTGTGTGGTCTGAGTTCCACGACTTCTAAACTAAGATGCAGGAAAATTAAAATGAAACTAAAAGACAGAATGATTTGTAGGTTTAGACAAACGACAGACAAGCTTAGATTTCGAATCCCCCTTAGATCACCAAGGCAACAACAATCAACAGATCAGCGGATTTCAATTCTCGTTCAATCAATTTCTATACACCACCATAACTCCTGACCCTTAGGTTTAAGACCGACGAACGTTCGCTCTATCCGTTCTAACTACCAAGATTAATTAGTCGCCCGGGTACGGTCGCCTCTCGCAACGACTTAACTTAACTGGTGCAATTACTAATGATTTATGAGTTACTCTTGCAGTGGATTAACCCTAATCGGTTCCTACGAAAGGCACACTCCAATTATAAGGTTAACTGGTTGAATTGATGTTCTAAAATGAGGCGAGCGTTCGCTTCTATCCTCAGCTTAACAAGAATCTAAGCTAGGTGATCAGGAAATACAAGTTTTAATGTTTAAAGCAGAGAAGCTGTCTGGCGACAAACCCTAATTCAACACAAACCTAATCTAGGCGATCAATCAGAAAAGAAACATAAACAATCAAGAACAAAACAACCATGCAAAGAGAAACTGATTGAACTTTGAATCTAATCACCGCCGATCCGTGACCGCTTTAAAGCCCTGGGTCACTTAGGGTTCATCTAGTCTAAGCTCTACGAGTTTAGCTACTCATATTAGGAACAAGAGAATCGAAAACAAACAAGTAATACATCTCAGGTAGGAAGAACATAGAAGAACTGTAAAACCTAATTTGACGAATCCGTGAAGCTTCAATCTCCTGTAATCTTCAATCCAAGCTCCGAGTCTCCGAGGTGAAGGGATGACGTCACGATCTCTTTCCGGCTCTTCGAACTCTAACTCTTCGCTCCAAAACTTCAGAGAATTCCTCAAATTCTGATTTCGAAAAGTATATTATGATATCTCTTGATTTGGGCCGCGGTTAAGTATTTATACTTAACCCTAATTAATCCGGATTCTTCTGATATTTTATTTTCGCCGAAAATGATGGTGTAAATGGATGGTCCTTTGGCTGGTCTCTCCTGTGATTTTCGTTTCGATTCGAAAACTTAACGGTTTCACCGAAAATTTCCTTCAGCCGGCGGCGGTCGATTTGTTCTGATATTTTCGCCGAAAATCCTAGTGTATTTTCGGGGAAAATTCCTTTGTAAACCGGGCAGGAATTTTCTGAACTTGGTTGGCTCCTTTGATCGATTCCGGTGCAATCCCTCGAGGTTCCAACGCCTTAGACATGACCTTGGCTACTTTATTTGACGGCAAAAACCTGTGCTAACTCAAAAACACTAGAAAACCATCAAATAGACCCGAAACGGGCCAAAGTAACACAAATGGCACGAGATAGGGCAATCGATTGAATATTCGTTATTCTACCCTAAAAAACCATGTCTTAAGCAAAGAAATGTCGCTTAAATGAGGCTGATAATCACGTCAAATCGAGTGTCATCAGACTGATTGAAACATCAATATCTTTCAAGATTCAAACTTCTTCCATCAATTTATTTACTACATACTAGTGCTCGATACCAAACACTTCACTTAGGTGTTGGAGCTGCCTAGCTCACAGTATTTGTGCCTATGCTAGTGCTCAACCCGAACACTTCACTTAGGTGTCGGGCTTGCCTACCTTTGATTATCAACACTTTAAAGAACTTAACATTGATTTGCACAACTTTATTACTTGATTTAACAATTTAGCCACTTGATCCTAGCTAGTTATAACTTTTTACACAAGATTTCGAATTGGATTTCCGTCTAATCTCTAGCCACAATCACAGGTGAACAAATATGGAGTGAAAAACATGGGAGAAGATAGCATTTATCATCTTAGAACGGTGTTATCGAGCTTTGTGATTAACAAGCGAAACTGTTTAATTGATTCAAATTTCAACTACAAGAGTGATGTATGATCTGTTCTGACCTAGACTCATTTGATATCAGTTCCGACACGTTGGTTACAGGTTCTAAGTGGAACAGTCTAGACGTCATTGTTCAAAATTGAAGTTAATTTAACATCAAAAGTCAAGAATTGAGCAATTCTATGCTAGAGTGACTGGACAGGAATCACGAGGCACACAAAGATATAGGCAATCAAGATCATGCATGGTTCTCTAACATCCTACCCCACACTTAGACTGTTCTGTGTCCTCACAGGACCAAACTAAAGTAGAGAGATACGAAAAACCTGAAGGGTGATGGCCGGTGTAGTGGTTGAGCACGAAGAGTCCGGGGCGGAGCAGAGTAGCTACTCAAGAACCTACAAAACACAAACAACAAAAGATCAAAAGGATACCGGGACAAGTGCCCCGGTTCCACACAGAATAAAATTGAATCGAGATCCGAAAGAAGAAATAAAAGAAAAGGAAAAGGATAGAAATAACCTGATCACTGTTCCGAGGCGGGGTGGAGGCGGGGTTGGATGGAGGAAAGGGCAACCGCTGTTCCATCTGCTGTCGCCAAGTGATATCATCCCTGAGTCTGGCGGACTGGTCGGCCATGAACTACAGAATAGCGGTCAATCAAATAACTACCAAGCTGTGAAGCTAGGGTAGATCGTATTCCACGGGTCTCCTCTACTTCCTTACTCAAATGTGTTGGCAATTAAATTCGAGGGTAAACACTTAGTGCGTGGTGTGAGTTCCACGACTCCTATACTAAAAATGCAAAGATTAATTGAAATGAAATTAAAGCGAATAACGATTGATTGATTGACTAAGACAGAAGACAGAGAAGCTTAGATTTCGAATCCCCCTTAGATCACCAGAGCATAGGCAATCAACAAATCAGCGGTTTTCGATTCTAGTTCATTCAGTTCTAAGACACCACCATAACTCCTGACCCTTAGGTTTAAGACTGGCGAACGTTCGCTCTATCCGATCTAGCTACCATGATTAATTAGCCGCCCGGGTACGGTCACCTCTCGCAACGACTTAACTTAACTGGTGCAAATTCTAACGATTTATGAGTTACTCTTGCAGTGGATTAACCCTAAGCGGTTCCTACGAAAGGCACACTCCAATTATAAGGTTAATTGTTCAACTTGATGTTCTAAAGTAAGGCGAGCGTTCGCTTCTATCCTTAGCTTAACAAGAATTTAATCTAGGTGGCCAAACCAGACAAGAAACACAAAGAACAAAGAACAAGTCAAACATGAAGAAGAAACTGAATGAATTTCAAATCTAATCACCGCTGATCCGTGACCGCTTTAAAGCCCTGGGTCACTTAGGGTTCATCTAATCTAAGCTATACGAGTTTAGCTACTCATATTCAATACAGAAGAATCGAAGACAGAAAAGAATACATCTCAGGTAGGGAAAACAGAGCAGAACTGCAAAACCTAATTTTGACGACTCCTGGCAGCTTCAATCTGCTGGATCTTCAACTCCTAGCACCGGCTCTCCAAGATGGATGGATGGTGGCACGATCCGTTCCTGGCTCCTCGAACTCTATCCACTCGTTCTCTCTTTCTCTCAGTCTTGGGATTTTTCGTCCCGTCTAAAAATTGTGTGTAAATTCTGATATATTTTATTTAGTCGCTTGATTCAGTATTTTAACCTAACCGGCGACTGCTGCTTTTTCACTTGGATTTTAGCCGAAAATCCAAGGATATTTTCGGGAAAATATCTGCTCAAATGTTGGCTTGATCCGTCTGTTTCTTCTGGCTTAAATGGCGTAGGGTTTTCGGTGAAAACTCCCAAGGTTTTCGCCGAAAACTTCTTCTTGATTGGGACAGTGGATTTGTTCTTGCATTTTCGGTGAAAACCCGAGGATATTTTGCCGAAAATCTATGTGTAAAATGGAGCAGGAATTCTTTTGAGTTGAATGACTTTTCTGGTTGATTCGGGTGTGATTCCTCGGGGTTCCGGTGCCTTAGACACGTCCTTGGCTACCATATTTGATGGCGAACACCTGTGCTAACACGAAAATACTAGAAAACCATCAAATAGACCCGAAATGGGCCAAGGTAACACAAAAGGCATGAGATGGATCGGTTGAGTGAATATTCACTATTCTACCTTAAAAACCGTGTATTAAGCAATCAAATGTCGCTTAAATGAGGCTGATAATCACATCAATTCGAGTGTCATCAAAATAAAATGACAGACGAACTTAGACTTTGAATCCACCTTCGTTCCCCAGAGCATTGGCAATCAACAGATCAGTGGATTTCGATTCCCATTCAATCAATTCTAAGACACCACCATAACTCCTGACCCTTAGGTTTAAGACCGACGAACGTTCGCTCTATCCGTTCTCGCTACCAAGATTAATTAGTCGCTCGGGTACGGTCGCCTCTCGCAATGACTTAACTTAACTTGTGGAATTACTAACGATTTATGAGTTACTCTTGCAGTGGATTAACCCTAACCGGTTCCTACGAAAGGCACGCTCCAATTATAAGGTTAATTGTTCGATTTGATGTTTTAAAGTAAGGCGAGCTTTCGCTTCTATCCTTAGCTTAACAAGAATCTAATCTAGGTGATCAATCCAGACAAGAAACATGAACAATGAAGAACAAACCAAACATGAAAGAGAAACTGATTGAACTTCGAATCTAATCACCGCCGATCCGTGACCGCTTTAAAGCCCTGGGTCACTTAGGGTTCATCTAGTCTAAGCTCTAACAGTTTAGCTACTCATGTTTATCACAAAAGAATCAAAGACAAAGAAAGAGTTCATCATCCAGAGGAAGAACAGAAAAGAATCTGAAAAACCTAATTAAGACGACTCTGGCAGACTTCAATCTTCGGTAAACTGCAATCCTAGCTCCGAGTCTTCGAGATGGAAGGGATGGCGTCACGATCTCTTTCCGGCTCTCTGGACTCTAAACTCTCTGCTCCAGACTTGAGAAAATTCTGAAGTTCGGTATTAGTTGGTAATTATGATGTGTATCATCCTCTCCAATTTGGGCTGCCGGTTAACCCTAAACCGCCAGATTTAGCCTGATATTTTTGTCGAAAATATTGAAGGATTTTCGCCGAAAATCTTAGTGTAAATGGATGGTCCGCCGGATGCTTTTCTTCTGTGATTTTCGGATCAATTGTTCTCGGCGAAAACTTAGGGTTTTTGCCGAAAACTTCCTTTGATAAGCATCAGTCGATTTGTGCTGGGATTTTCGCCGAAAACACTAAGGAATTTTCGGCAAATACTTTAGTGTAAACCGGGGCAGACTTTGGTTCGACTCGATTGACTCCTCAGATCGATTCCGGTGCAATTCCTTGAGGTTCCAACGCTTAGACACGTCCTTGGCTAGTTTATTTGACGGCAAAAACCTATGCTCACATAAAAACACTAGAAAACAATCAAATAGACCCGAAACGGGCCAAAGTAACACAAATGGCACGAGATAGG
Source organism: Linum lewisii (assembly GCA_034768395.1). Classification (NCBI taxonomy): domain Eukaryota; kingdom Viridiplantae; phylum Streptophyta; class Magnoliopsida; order Malpighiales; family Linaceae; genus Linum; species Linum lewisii. The sequence continues at coordinate 48,038,988 of CM068303.1, read as the reverse complement.
GCAATTGATTGAATATTGCTATTCTACCCTAAAAACCATGTCTTAAGCAAGGAAATGTCGCTTAAATGAGGCTGATAATCACGTCGAATCGAGTGTCATCAAAATACCCCACACTTAAGCTTTTGCTTGTCCTCAAGCAAACTGAATAGAAACGCTCATGTTCACAAATGATAAGATCGATTAAATTGGCATTCAATCAAACACAATGAATTATTAGACAGATCCTAGAACAAGAAACATAACATGCATATAGATAAGCCAAACTACCTGGTCTCACTAATAAACTGCACACGACAAGTAGTAGTAACCAATTATGCACAATTTGACCTGACCGACCAGACTCTTCACACAGGAAATATTTAGTAAATGGGGAACTCTCACTCTCTGTGTTTAAGGACGTGTTTCCGCTCTCAATCATTTTCTGTTACTGAATTCTGTCATAAGTTTGCAATTCAACCACATCTCCACCACTGTGACAACACGAGTAACCAGTCAAAAAGGACTTCCCTGTTAGGACTGTAACGAATTCTACACTACATGGGTTTATAATGAGATGGATGATGGGAATGTATGATGATGGCTTTGTGCGGTGTAGCTTTCGACTAACTTCCCTCGAATCTAATCTGCGACTTCCTACCGTCTAACCAGACACGGGTGGAATAATGAACGCTCGTCCTATGATGCCCTCAAGCAACCTAGCACTTTTATTATTTTTCTTTACATAATTTTTTTCTGACTTTTCTTTTGACTTCGTTCTTCCATTTGTAGGGAGAAGAACGTTTTATGAACTAAAAACTTTTTTTTGGCTTTTCTGAGTTTTCTTCTTTTCATTTTTTTCGAAACTTGCTTCTTTTCTTCTTTTTTATTTTTTTTTCTTTTGTGCCGATTCTTTTCTTTTAGTTGCTAGAGGGGTTTAAACGTCTGGACATAATAACTAAGACCACCTGTTTAATGGCTATAGGCAGGTTACCACAAACTGACTTCCGGTAGGTCAATCTAGAACTACAACCACAGGGGATCAACGGGGAAATGAAAGAATGGGAAATGGTTGTAATGTATATCGAACCGAATGAACAGGCCAAGCTCAAGGGTTTAAACCTAATGGATTTAACGTTAGGTAGGCTATCTGGCTTAGTAGCTGAATCTAGGTGCCCCTATCATTCTAGAACTCGTGTCATCGTGTGGTCTCGAGTAGGTCTCATGCAAATTCTAACTCATTCAAGCAAACAGAAAACCACTCAAAAAGAATTGAAATTGCAAGTTACGTGCAATGGATCAAAAGCTCACAGTTGGTTTGCTAGTCGGATTCGGTCATTTTCATGCAATCAAGGCTACAAACTACAAGTGTGATTTTAAAAATTCTGTTCTGACCAGGCAATTTAGCATCAAAGTATACAAGTTGGTTCTCAAGTTCTAGGTTAAGCAGTCTAAGCATCATTGTGACAGTTTGAACAAAACTTAACATCAAAAATCAAGAACTGAGCCATTCTAATGCTAGAGAGACTGGAAAGGAATCACGAGGCACACAGAAACACAATCAAGGGCAATCAAGTTCATGCAAGGTTCTCTAGCATCCTACCCCACACTTAAATCGGACTGTGTCCTCACAGGACTACTTCTAGAGTTCAGAGTTAAGTAGAAGAACCTGGACCGATATGGTTGGCGTAGGGGATGAGCACGGTTCCTCGGAGCGGAGGGAATCTACCCAAGCGAAGCAAAGGCAATCTCCTTACTGCCTACAAAACAAAAACAAATGAAACATAAAAAGGAAACCGGGACAAGTGTCCCGGAGCCACACAGAAAAAAGTTGGATCGAAATTCGAAAAGAATAAATAAAAAGAAAGGACCAGAAAAGGAATACAACCCGATCACTGCTGGTCAGGTGGGCCGGGAGGTGGAAAGTGGAGGAAATCGCCGAGCTGACGTTGCCACGCTATCTGTGCCTCATACCGCCTATCAGCGCGGTGCATATGTTGCTTCATAATAGTCCATCTCGCCTCTTGAGTGGCCTTGTCTGTGATGCGCCACTCCTGCAGTCGCTCATACAGCTCTCCAACATCCGCGGGGTGCGAGTGAGGCACCTGGTATGGATCTGGGATGGCCGGCGGTGACTGGTGTGCATACCCTGCCTAATGGTGTAGCGAGGGAGTATGATCATGAAACTCTGGTTCGTACTGAGGCTGGGACACCTCAGAATCATCTTCTTCCTCTGACTCATCTTCGTTCTGGAGGGGAGGATCTGCTGCTACCTGGGGACTGAGGTCCAGCTCGAGGTCGTACTCGACCGCTAAATCTCCTCCAACGGTGCGTACTCTGCGGCGTGGGATGTTCGGGCCATATTCATGGCTGAGGCCGAAGGAGATGATGATTCGGCCGATGAAGTTGCCTCCCAGGAGTGAGCGAGGTGGCGTCCTCCTCTTGGTCTTCTGGCGGAAGATGCGAGCAAGCACCCATCCGGGGTGAACAGGGTAGCTCTCCCGGATGGCGCGAAGAAGCAGAAGTTCCTCCTTACTGATATGGTGGCGGTCCTTCTCTGGAGCATATAATAGCGATCTACGCCAAACCATATGAATGTACTTATAGAGAGGGTGAGAGAGAGACTTAACTGAATTATGGTCCGTGAGACGATCGCCGGGCACTCCAGTCATGTGGCTCCAGAGTGCATGGTATGCCTCTCCGTCGTCCTCATCGTTCGCCCAGCCGAGGTGATGACCGTGGTAATGCTCGTAGGGGATGCCTAGATGAGCTGCAAACTCATCATAGGTGAGGGTCCTGTACACCCCGCCCAGGTAGAAGGAAACGACCTTCTTGCTCTGCCTCCTCTTATGCTCATCCAGATCAAAAGTGGCCCAGAACTCCTGGAGAGCGACGTCGGGGAAGTCAGAAGCTATGGTGGTCAGCTCCAGGAGGCCGGCCGGTGCCAGGGCGTCGTGCACGTTCCGGTGTTAGTCCTCATCGTGATCGAAGAGGGACTCCATGGAAAGTGGTTGAACATTAGCTCCCGAAACTTGCTCGAGCCTTTTTTAGCACTCAAAGTAGTAGTCGGGTAGACGAGCAACAGTGCGATGGGACCCAGCACGGCCAGGGAATGCTGGTGGAGGGCCCTGGACGGCGGGTGTGACGGGAGCGGGGTCTCTGGAGCTCGAGGCGGCGTCAAGTCTCTGCTTGGTCCTGCGCTCATAAGTGGTGTTCCTAAAACCAGAACGAAACCAGATTAGTCAAACTAAAACCCTACCCCACACTTAGTAGAAAAACTCAATTTCACAAAGAAATGAGGAAAACCGAGTGGGCGTAAGCAAAGCAGATTAACCGGTAATCACAAACAATAAAATACATTCCCAGGAACAGCCAGAATGGAATTAGAACAATCAGAGTTTAGAAGTCAAACCGACATTCAAAAAGTCAACATAATAGAACATTGAACCCTAATCATGGCAAGACTATCACAAAGGGGAGAATGACAGTATAATATGATCTCAGACGGAAAACACAATAATCAGAACGAGTATGAGCACATAAGGCAGCCAAATGATCCAAAACAGTTCATGGTCAAATCGACATTTCTGAAAAGTCAACCTCACAAGGAAATGGACTCAGGCATAACAACACATGATCAAACGATATGAAAATTAAGCACAACACTCCCTAAGCATGCTAGAACAGTTCAACAAGTTCAGCTAACCTAGTTCACACGAAATCAGTCGGCACGCAAATCGAGGCAAATCAAAAAGTCAACCCCAACGAAATTCAGCAATCAACATGTCAAAAGATTCGCAATGAAAAGTTCTACAACTTACCTTGAAGCCATGGATGCTAAAAATGAACGGATTGGGAGAAATCGGTAAAAAATCGAAAATTTTAGGGTTTGGGTGAACTAGAGCTGTAGAGCTCTGATTCGGCTGTTCTAGGGCTTGGATTGATCGGAAATGGAAGGGGAAGGGAGCGGCGGGCGACGGTCGGCAGCGGTCGGCGATGGCGAAAATGGGCGACGGTCGGTGAGTTTTGGTAAACAGGGGAGGGTTTTTTTTCTTGGTTTCGAAAATGAAGAAGGAAGAGAGAGAGGGTGAGTGACCGGATTTTAAAACGAAAATTTGGTTGATTTTCCAAGGAATTTTCGGCGAAAAAAAGTGCAAGTTTTCGCCGAAAATGTTAGTTAAAAAGTACTGCCGGTTTTCAAAATTATTTTCGCCGAAAACATCAATACTTTTTCGCCGAAAATGTTAGTTAAAAACGTCTGGAAAACTCAGTGGGATTTCAAAGATAATTTTCGCCGAAAATATTGAACTCTACGATTTCAAAGACAATCCCGGCAAACTTCAGAAAATCACAGTTAAATCCACAAAAATCGGAAAGACCTCAAACAACTTGCAATTGACACTATGACACACAGACTACACATGAAAAATACGAAATCAAACAAAGTGACACTTTTGGCTCCCCTGAACCGACTCTAAAACACTAAGGTTGACATAAATGAAAAACTGACTCCAGCCGTGGGTTGCCTCCCACGAAGCGCTCTTTTATTAACGTCCTTGAGCTGGACGATACCTGGACGGTATTAGGAGACATCCAAAGTCATATTCTCCTTAATGCTAGCATCAGAGTTCATAAAGTAGAGCTTCGGGGCTTCTCCGGTGAGCATGAATTTCTTCCCGTTCACGTGTAAGAGTTTGGTACGTCCGTTGGGAAGGTGGTCAGTGATCTTGAATGGTCCGAATAGTTCTGTCAAGGGATCATCTTCCACAAGGAAGACAGTGGACGGAATGAGAATGATCGGCTCCTTCTTTTCTTTAACCTCCGGCTTGATATCACCAGGATCGGTGATCATAGGTGTTTCCTTAGGAGATGCTTTCGGCTTGTTCCGTACTTGTTCCATACTTGTTCCGGCGCCGGTAGCTCAGAACGAATTGGTGGGGCAGCTGGCTTGATAGAAGGTGGCGGCACAACTGGTCTCCAGACCATTTGAATCTTTGTCTTCTTGTTCTTCCCCCGGGATCTACTAGGATCTTTTCTCGGTGGCTTAGAAGAGGCTTGCAGTTCCATCTTCTTTGGCGGCTTTTGAGGAACAGATTTCAGTTTCTGCTTGGTAATCTGTCCTGCACCTGCAACAGCAATTGATCTAGGTAGACTAGAAGAGATATCAGTAACGGAGTTGAGCGGAGTCAACTCCACAGTTTCAACAGCCAAACAATGAAATTCTTCATTCTTAGGATTATATTTCATTCCGTCTTTAAGGCGGAATGTTATCGTTTCTTTACCAACCCTCAAAGTTAAAGAACCATTTGGAACGTTAATTTGAATTCCGGTAGTAGCCATGAAAGGTCGTCCTATGAGAATGGTAGAATCATCCTTACTAGTGTCAATGATAACAAAGTCAGCTAAGAACATGAAAGGACCACACTTAGTAACAACGTCTTTGATCTCTCCCCTAGGGGTTTTAAGTGATTTATCAGCAAAGACAAGTTGCATACTAGGCGGTTCAAGTTCTCCTAGGTTCAATTTTTCATATAGACTCATAGGCATAACATTAACAGACGCGCCAAGATCAACCAAACAACGTTCTATCTCAACATCATTAATGACAAGAGGTAGACTGAAAGAACCAGGATCAGAACACTTAGCTGGAAATGGAGAGGAAGGTTTCTTGCTACGAGCATCAGGATATCCTTCTTTATTCCCCTTCATGCCAATCTCGATCCTTGCATTCGGTAGCAATGCTCTTGGAAAAGGAGGTTTCACGACGTACGGTGCAAGAGGAGGATCTTCCTCCTTAGGCGCCACTTTTAGTGCTTCCTTCTTCTCTGGAGCTTCAGCGATCCTGCGTAAAACAGAACAAGCGTCAGCAGATAAGCTAGTAAACTTTTTAACAGTTACCATCTTGGCTTGCTCCTTTCTCGGATTCGGCTCTGTCTGGCTCGGAAGTTGGCCAAATGGTCAACCAGATGCTAGCATGCTCGAGATGTTGTTCACAGCTTGCTCAATTCTTAGACCGGCTGCTATCTGTTCTTGATTGAGAAGAGCTTGAGCTTTAAACTGACTGTCATGATCAATGATTCTGGTGATGATCTGACTAAGCTTCTTGTCCAGGTCACTGACGTTGTTTTCCTTCTGGTACTGCTGTCCTGGATAGGTGTTATTCAAATATTGATTCTGGCGATTGCCAGGAGCAGTTCCATAGTTACCCGGATTACGGTGCGGCGGCTGATAGACACCTACCGGCGGATGGTTAGGCTTCTGATCCTGAGCTGGACCAGCTGGGTGGTTATTCTGGTTCTGGTTATGGTTGGCGCCAACATTGTAGGGAGGTCTATCTTGATAGTTCCCTTGCTGCCTGAAGTTGCGGTAGCCAGCATAACCATTCTGATTATTAACGAAGCCTTGTTGAACGAAATTTACCTCTTCGGTGGACCAGACTTCTGTCTTACCAAAATTCTGGCAACGGCCTCCGTTATGTGCGCAAGCTCCACACCACTCCCAATCAGCAACATAGACAGAAGCTGCCGGCGGTTTGATTGGTGTGGAAGACTTCTTCAAATGCTTCTCTACTTCGGCCTTGATAGCTGCTTCGAGATCGAGCTTGCTCCTTGATCCTTCAGATTGTCGTTCCCAGTTCCTTGACTTGGAAGCACAGTTTGCGAAGTGAAGAAGAGCAGCTTCAGGTGTGAGCGTAGTGCAATCCCCTTCAGCTAGAGAATTGACCCACTTGGCAGATTCTTCTCGAAGACCTCAAGCAAAGATTTCAGCTATCTGCCTCTACTTGAATCCATGATGAGGACAGTTGTAGAGAAGTTCTTGGAATCGATTCCAAGTATCGTATAAGCTTTCTCCTTCTTTCTGGGAGAATCTGGCAATGCTGTCCTTGATGGCTGTTGTTCTGGCAGGAGGAAAGTATTCTTCAACGAAGTCCTGAGCCAGAGTATCCCAATTAGTGTAATATCCAGGTGGTTTGCCAGTAAGCCACCTCTTAGCAACGCCTTTCAGAGAGAACGGAAAGCTCTCAAACAAAGAGTATTCTTGTCGAGGTTTCCATTCTTGAAAGTGATGCAGAGATCAAGGAAGTCTGCCAGATGAGTGCACGGATTGTCTAGGGGCCTGCCTTCGAACTGTAGATCCCTAGAGATCATAGTCAAGAATGGAATCTTGATCTCATAGTCAGGATCTCCTTCAATGCGCGGTACGGCAATGGCAGATCGACCGCTAGTCGCGCTCGGCTTGTTGTAATCAGCTAGACTTTTCTGTGCAGGCGGCGGTGGTGGATTTCCGCCTGGTGGTGGTGGTGATGGTAATTGATCAGTCATGGTAGGAGATGGAGGAGGTGAAAGTGACTCGGTGTATGAAACGGATGTAGGTGACGGTACAGGTGAAGATGGAGATGAGGAACTCTCCTTCAGTTCCTCAATCTTAATCGGAGTGATGGATGGAGGTGGATTGATTCTGCTTCTCCTTGGAATCTGTGATTGTCGAGGTGGAGCAGAACTGCTTGGTCTCTCTATACTCTTAGCCTTGTTGGTTTGGGAGCGAGTCCAAGGGTGGCGATGCATACACCTGTGAACAACCTACAAATAAGAAAAACAAACAAAAACCAGTGTAAAATCGAAGTGGGTGGAAAAGTGAAAGATGGAAAATAGAAGAATAAATTGCCAGTTCTTCTTTCAAACAATCAAAAGAAGTCCCCGACAACGGCGCCAATTTGGTGAACCTCAGATCGTTGTGCGGGTTCAAACAAATAACTAACAAAGCTAACAAGCTAGGGTAGATCGTATTCCACGGACCTTCTAATGATTGACTACTCAAATAAACTAGCAAATTACTCAGATTTAAGCACTTCGTTGAATTGACGCGATTGACTCTGTGAGGACACAATCGTTGAATTTAAGTACTTCGTTGACTTAGACTGTGTAACTCATAAATCGTTAGTAATTCCACCAGTTAAGTTAAGTCGTTGCGAGAGGCGACCGTACCCGGGCGACTAATTAATCTTGGTAGCTAGAACGGATAGACGAACGTTCGCCGGTCTTAAACCTAAGGGTCAGGAGTTATGGTAGTGTCTTAGAATTGATTGAATGAGAATCGAAATCAGCTGATCTGTTGATTGCCAATGCTCTGGGGAACGAAGGGGGATTCAAAGTCTAAGTTCGTCTGTCATCTCTGTTTTAATCAACCAATTTCCATTCTGTTCTTAGTTTTAATTTTTATTTTTTCTGCATTTGTTAGAATTAGAAGTCGTGGAACTCACACCAAGCACGAAGTGCTTAAACCTGAGTAATTTGCTAGTTTATTTGAGTAGTCAATCATTAGAAGGCCCGTGGAATACGATCTACCCTAGCTTGTTAGCTTAGTTTGTTATTTGTTTGAACCCGCACAACGATTTGAGGTTCACCAAATTGGCGCCGTTGCCGGGACTTCTTTTGATTGTTTGAAAGAAGAACTGGCAATTTATTCTTCTATTTTCCATCTTTCACTTTTCCACCCACTTTGATTTTACACTGGTTTTTGTTTGTTTTTGTTATTTGTAGGTTGTTCACAGGTGTATGCATCGCCGCCATTGGACTCGCTCCCAAACTGACAAGGCTAAGAGTATAGAGAGACCAAGCAATTCTGCTCCACCTCCACAATCACAGATTCCAAGGAGAAGCAGAATCAATCCACCTCCATCCATCACTCCGATTAAGATTGAGGAACTGAAGGAGAGTTCCTCATCTCCATCTTCACCTGTACCGTCACCTACATCCGTTTCATACACCGAGTCACTTTCACCTCCTCCATCTCCTACCATGACTGATCAATTACCACCACCACCACCACCAGGCGCAAATCCACCACCGCCGCCTGCACAGAAAAGTCTAGCTGATTACAACAAGCCGAGCGCGACTAGCGTTCGATCTGCCATTGCCGTACCGCGCATTGAAGGAGATCCTGACTATGAGATCAAGATTCCATTCTTGACTATGATCTCTAGGGATCTATAGTTCGAAGGCAGGCCCCTAGACAATCCGTGCACTCATCTTGCAGACTTCCTTGATCTCTGCAGCACTTTCAAGAACGGAAACCTCGACAAGAATACTCTTTGTTTGAGAGCTTTCCCGTTCTCTCTGAAAGGTGCTCATAAGAGGTGGCTTACTGGCAAACCACCTGGATATTACACTGATTGGGATACTCTGGCTCAGGACTTCGTTGAAGAATACTTTCCTCCTGCTAGAACAACAGCCATCAAGGACAGCATTGCCAGATTCTCCCAGAAAGAAGGAGAAAGCTTATACGATACTCGGAATCGATTCCAAGAACTTCTCTACAACTGTCCTCATCATGGATTCGAGCAGAGGCAGTTAGCTAAAATCTTTGCTCGAGGTCTTCGAGAAGAATCTGCCAAGTGGGTCAATTCTCTAGCTGAAGGGGATTGCACTACGCTCACACCTGAAGCTGCTCTTCTTCACTTCGCAAACTGTGCTTCCAAGTCAAGGAACTGGGAACGACAATCTGAAGGATCAAGGAGCAAGCTCGATCTCGAAGCAACTATCAAGGCCAAAGTAGAGAAGCATTTGGAAGAAGTCTTCCACGCCAATCAAACCGCCGACAGCTTCTGTCTATGTTGCTGATTGCGAGTGGTGTGGAGCTTGTGCACATAACGGAGGCTGTTGCCAGAATTTTGGTAAGACAGAAGTCTGGTCTGCCGAAGAGGTAAATTTCGTTCAACAAGGCTTCGTTAATAATCAGAATGGTTATGCTGGCTACCGCAACTTCAGGCTGCAAGGGAACTATCAAGACAGACCTCCCTACAATGTTGGCGCCAACCATAACCAGAACCAGAATAACCGCCCAGCTGGTCTAGCTCAGGATCAGAAGCCTAACCATCCGCCGGCAGGTGTCTATCAGCCACTGCACCGTAATCTGGGTAACTATGGAACTGCTCCTGGCAATCGCCAGAATCAATATTTGAATAACACCTATCCAGGGCAGCAATACCAGAAGGAAAACAACGTCAGTGACCTGGACAAGAAGCTTAGTCAGATCATCACCAGACTCGATGATCATGACAGTCAGTTTAAAGCTCAAGCTCTTCTCAATCAAGAAAAGATAGCAGCCGGTCAAAGAATTGAGCAAGCTGTGAATAGCATCTCGAGCATGCTAGCATCTGGTCGACCATTTGGCCAACTTCCGAGCCAGACAGAGCCGAATCCAATAAAGGAGCAAGCCAAGATGGTAACTATTAAAAAGTTTACTAGCTTATCTGCTGACGCTTGTTCTATTTTACGCAGGATCGCTGAAGCTCCACAGAAGAAGGAAGCACTAAAAGTGGCGCCTAAGGAGGAAGATCCTCCTCTTGCACCGTACGTCGTGAAACCTCCTTTTCCAAGAGCATTGATGCCGAATGCAAGGATCGAGACTGGCATGGAGGGGAATAAAGAAGGATATCCTGATGCTCGTAGCAAGAAACCTTCCTCTCCATATCCAGCTAAGTGTTCTGATCCTGGTTCTTTCACTCTACCTCTTGTCATTAATGATGTTGAGATAGAACGTTGTTTGGTTGATCTTGGCGCTTCTGATAATGTTATGCCTATGAGTCTATATGAAAAATTGAACGTAGGAGAACTTGAACCGCCTAGTATGCAACTTGTCTTTGCTGATAGATCACTTAAAACCCCTAGGGGAGAGATCAAAGACGTTGTTACTAAGTGTGGTCCTTTCACCTCCCGGCCCACCTGACCAGCAGTGATCGGGTTGTATTCCTTTTCTGGTCCTTTTTTTATTTATTCTTTTCGGATTTCGATCCAACTTTTTTCTGTGTGGCTCCGGGACACTTGTCCCGGTTTCATTTTTATGTTTCATTTCTTTTTGTTTTGTAGGCAGTAGGGAGATTCCCTTTGCTTCGCTTGGGTAGATTCCCTCCGCTCCGAGGACCCGTGCTCATCCCCTACGCCAACCATCTCGGTCCAGGTTCTTCTACTTCAATCTGAACTCTAGAATTAGTCCTGTGAGGACACAGTCCGATTTAAGTGTGGGGTAGGATGCTAGAGAACCTTGCATGAACTTGATTGCCCTTGATTGTGTTTCTGTGTGCCTCATGATTCCTTTCCAGTCTCTCTAGCATTAGAATGGCTCAGTTCTTGATTTTTTATGTTAAGTTGTTGTTAAAACTGTCACAATGATGCTTAGACTGCTTAACCTAGAACTTGAGAACCAACTTGTATACTTTGATGCTAAATTGCCTGGTCAGAACAGAATTTTTAAAATCACACTTGTAGTTTATAGCCTTGATTGCATGAAAATGACCGAATCTGACTAGCAAACCAACTGTGAGCTTTTGATCCATTGCACGTAACTTGGAATTTCAATTCTTTTTGAGTGGTTTTCTGTTTGCTTGAATGAGTTAGAATTTGCATGAGACCTACTCGAGACCACACGATGACACGAGTTCTAGAATGATAGAGGCACATAGATTCAGCTACTAAGCCAGATAGCCTACCTAACGTTAAATCCATTAGGTTTAAACCCTTGAGCTTGGCCTGTTCTTTCGGTTCGATATACATTACAGCCATTTCCCATTCTTTCATTTCCCGTTGATCCCCTGTGGTTGTAGTTCTAGATTGACCTACCGGAAGTCAGTTTGTGGTAACCTGCCTATAGCCATTAAACAGGTGGTCTTAGCTATTATGTCCAGACGTGTAAACCCCTCTAGCAACTAAATGAAAAGAATCGGCACAAAAGAAAAAAAATAGAAAAAAAGAAGAAAAGAAGCAAGTTTCGAAAAAAATGAAAAGAAGAAAACTCAGAAAAGCCAAAAAAAAAGTTTTTAGTTCAATAAAACGTTCTTCTCCCTACAAATGGAAGAACGAAGTCAAAAAAAAATTCAGAAAAAAATTATGTAAAGGAAAATAATAAAAGTGCTAGGTTGCTTGAGGGCATCATAGGACGAGCGTTCATTATTCCACCCGTGTCTGGTTAGACGGTAGGAAACCGCAGATTAGATTCGAGGGAAGTTAGTCGAAAGCTACACTGTACAAAGCCATCATCATACATTCCCATCATCCATCTCATTATAAACCCATGTAGTGTAGAATTCGTTACAGTCCTAGCAGGGAAGTCCTTCTTGACTGGTTACTCGTGTTGTCACAGTGGTGGAGATGTGGTTGAATTGCAATGACAGAATTCAGTAACAGAAAATGATTGAGAGCAGAAACACATCCTTAAACACAGAGAGTGAGAGTTCCCCATTTACTAAATATTTCCTGTGTGAGGAGTCTGGTCGGTCAGGTCAAATTCGTGCATAATTGGTTGCTACTACTTGTCGTGTGTAGTTTATTAGTGAGACCAGGTAGTTTGGCTGATCTGTATGCATGTTAGGTTTCTTGTTCTAGGATTAATCTGTCTAATAATTCATTGTGTTTGATTGAACTCCAGTTTAATCGATCTTATCATTTGTGAACATGAGCGTTTCTATTCAGTTTGCTTGAGGACAAGCAAAAGCTTAAGTGTGGGGTATTTTGATGACACTGATTCGACGTGATTATCAGCCTCATTTAAGCGACATTTCCTTGCTTAAGACATGGTTTTTAGGGTAGAATAGCGAATATTCAATCAATTGCCCTATCTCGTGCCATTTGTTTTACTTTGGCCCGTTTCGGGTTATTTGATGGTTTTCTAGTGTTTTTATGTTAGCACAGGTTTTTGCCGTCAAATAAAGTAGCCAAGGACGTGTCTAAGGCATTGGAACCTCGTGGAATTGCACTGGAATCGATCGAGGAGTCAATCGAGTCGAACCAAAGTCTGCCCCGGTTTACACTAAAGTTTTCGCCGAAAATACCTTAGTGTTTTCGGCGAAAATCCCAGCACAAATCGACTGATGCTTATCAAAGGAAGTTTTCGGCGAAAACCCTAAGTTTTCGCCGAGAACAATTGATCCAAAAATCACTGAAGAAAAGCAGCTGGCGGACCATCCATTTACACTAAAATTTTCGGCGAAAATCCTTCAATATTTTCGGCGAAAATATCAGGCTAAATCCGGCGGTTTAAGGTTAAGTATAAATACTTAACCGGCGGCCCAAATTGGGAGGATGATACACATCATAATTACCAACTAATACCGAACTTCAGAATTCTTTCAAGTCTGGAGCAGAGAGTTTAGAGTCCGGAGAGTCGGAAAGAGATCGTGACGCCATCCCTTCCATCTCGAAAACTCGGAGCTAGGATTGCAGTTTACCGAAGATTGAAGTCTGCCAGAGTCGTCTTAATTAGGTTTATCAGATTCTTTTCTGTTCTTCCTCTGGATGATGAACTCTTTCTTTGTCTTTGATTCTTTTATGATAAACATGAGTAGCTAAACTCTTAGAGCTTAGACTAGATGAACCCTAAGTGACCCAGGGCTTTAAAGCGGTCACGGATCGGCGGTGATTAGATTCGAAGTTCAATCAGTTTCTCTTTCATGTTTGCTTTGTTCTTCATTGTTCATGTTTCTTGTCTGGATTGATCACCTAGATTAGATTCTTGTTAAGCTAAGGATAGAAGCGAAAGCTCGCTTTACTTTAAAACATCAAATTAAACAATTAACCTTATAATTGGAGCGTACCTTTCGTAGGAACCGGTTAGGGTTAATCCAATGCAAGAGTAACTCATAAATCGTTAGTAATTCCACCAGTTAAGTTAAGTCGTTGCGAGAGGCGACTGTAATCGGGCGACTAATTAATCTTGGTAGCTAGAACGGATAGAGCGAACGTTCACCGGTCTTAAACCTAAGGGTCAGGAGTTATGGTGCTGTCTTAGAATTGATTGAATGAGAATCGAAATCCGGTGATCTGTTGATTGTCAATGCTCTGGGGAACGAAGGGGGATTCAAAGTCTAAGTTCGTCTGTCATCTCTGTTTTAATCGACCAATTTCCATTCTGTTCTTAGTTTCAATTTTTAATTTTTCTGCATTTCTTAGAATTAGAAGTCGTGGAACTCACACCACGCACGAAGTGCTTAAACCTGAGTAATTTGCTAGTTTATTTGAGTAGTCAATCATTAGAAGGCCCGTGGAATACGATCTACCCTAGCTTGTTAGCTTTGTTAGTTATTTGTTTGAACCCGCACAACGATCTGAGGTTCACAAATTGGCGCCGTTGTCGGGGACTTCTTTTGATTGTTTGAAAGAAGAACTGGCAATTTATTCTTCTATTTTCCATCTTTCACTTTTCCACCCACTTCGATTTTGCACTGGTTTTTGTTATTTGTAGGTTGTTCACAGGTGTATGCATCGCCGCCCTTGGACTCGCTCCCAAACTGACAAGGCTAAGAGTATAGAGAGACCAAGCAGTTCTGCACCACCTCGACAATCACAGATTCCAAGGAGAAGCAGAATCAATCCACCTCCATCCATCACTCCGATTAAGATTGAGGAACTGAAGGAGAGTTCCTCATCTCCATCTTCACCTGTACTGTCACCTACATCCGTTCCATACCCCGAGTCACTTTCACCTCCTCCATCTCCTACCATGACTGATCAATTACCACCACCACCACCACCAGGCGCAAATCCACCACCGCCGCCTGCACAGAAAAGTCTAGCTGATTACAACAAGCCGAGCGCGACTACCGTTCGATCTGCCATTGCTGTACCGCGCATTGAAGGAGATCCTGACTATGAGATCAAGATTCCATTCTTGACTATGATCTCTAGGGATCTATAGTTCGAAGGCAGGCCCCTAGACAATCCGTGCACTCATCTTGCAGACTTCCTTGATTTCTGCAGCACTTTCAAGAACGGAAACCTCGACAAGAATACTCTTTGTTTGAGAGCTTTCCTGTTCTCTCTGAAAGGCGCTGCTAAGAGGTGGCTTACTGGCAAACCACCTGGATATTACACTGATTGGGATACTCTGGCTCAGGACTTCATTGAAGAATACTTTCCTCCTGCCAGAACAACAGCCATCAAGGACAGCATTGCCAGATTCTCCCAGAAAGAAGGAGAAAGCTTATACGATACTTGGAATCGATTCCAAGAACTTCTCTACAACTGTCCTCAACATAGATTTGAGCAGAGGCAGTTAGCTGGAATCTTTGCTGGAGGTCTTCGAGAAGAATCTGCCAAGTGGGTCAATTCTCTAGCTGAAGGGGATTGCACTACGCTCACACCTGAAGCTGCTCTTCTTCACTTCGCAAACTGTGCTTCCAAGTCAAGGAACTGGGAACGACAATCTGAAGGATTAAGGAGCAAGCTCGATCTCGAAGCAACTATCAAGGCCGAAGTAGAGAAGCATTTGAAGAAGTCTTCCACACCAATCAAACCGCCGGCAGCTTCTGTCTATGTTGCTGATTGCGAGTGGTGTGGAGCTTGTGCACATAACGAAGGCCGTTGCCAGAATTTTGGTAAGGCAGAAGTCTGGTCCGCCGAAAAGGTAAATTTCGTTCAACAAGCTTCGTTAATAATCAGAATGGTTATGCTGGCTACCGCAACTTCAGGCAGCAAGGGAACTATCAAGACAGACCTCCCTACAATGCTGGCGCCAACCATAACCAGAACCAGAATAACCGCCCAGCTGGTCCAGCTCAGGATCAGAAGCCTAACCATCCGCCGGCAGGTGTCTATCAGCCGCCGCACCGTAATCCGAGTAACTATGGAACTGCTTCTGGCAGTCGCCAGAATCAATATTTGAATAACACCTATCCAGGGCAGCAGTACCAGAAGGAAAACAACGTCAGTGACCTGGACAAGAAGCTTAGTCAGATCATCACCAGAATCGATGATCATGACAGTCAGTTTAAAGCTCACGCTCTTCTCAATCAAGAACAGATAGCAGCCGGTCAAAGAATTGAGCAAGCTGTGAACAACATCTCGAGCATGCTAGCATCTGGTCGACCATTTGGCCAACTTCCGAGCCAGATAGAGTCGAATCCGAGAAAGGAGCAAGCCAAGATGGTAACTATTAAAAAGTTTACTAGCTTATCTGCTGACGCTTTTTTTGTTTTACGCAGGATCGCTGAAGCTCCAGAGAAGAAGGAAGCACTAAAAGTGGCACCTAAGGAGGAAGATCCTCCTCTTGCACCGTACGTCGTGAAACTCCTTTTCCAAGAGCATTGCTGTCGAATGCAAGGATCGAGACTGGCATGAAGGGGAATAAAGAAGGATATCCTGATGCTCGTAGCAAGAAACCTTCCTCTCCATATCCAGCTAAGTGTTTTGATCCTGGTTCTTTCACTCTACCTCTTGTCATTAATGATGTTGAGATAAAACGTTGTTTGGTTGATCTTGGCGCGTCTGGTAATGTTATGCCTATGAGTCTATATGAAAAATTGAACCTAGGAGAACTTGAACCGCCTAGTATACAACTTGTTTTTGCTGATAGATCACTTAAAACCCCTAGGGGAGAGATCAAAGACGTTGTTACTAAATGTGGTCCTTTCATGTTCTTAGCTGACTTTGTTATCATTGACACTAGTAAGGTTGATTCTACCATTCTCATAGGACGACCTTTCATGGCTACTACTGGAATGCAAATTAACGTTCCAAATGGTTCTTTAACTTTGAGGGTTGGTAAAGAAACGATAACATTCTGCCTTAAAGACGGAATGAAATATAATCCTAAGAATGAAGAATTTCATTGTTTGGCTGTTGAAACTGTGGAGTTGAATCCGGTCAACTCCGTTAATGATATCTCTTCTTGTCAGCCTAGATCAATTGCTGTTGCAGGTGCGGTACAGATTACCAAGCAGAAACAAAAATCTGTTCCTCAAAAGCTGCCAAAGAAGAAGGAACTGCAAGCCTCTTCTAAGCCACCGAGAAAAGATCCTAGTAGATCCTGGGGGAAGAACAAGAAGACAAAGACTCAAATGGTCTGGAGACCAGTTGTGCCGCCACCTTCTATCGAGCCAGCAGCCCCACCAATTCGTTCTGAGCTACCGGCACCGGAACAAGTATGGAAGGAGAAGCCGAAAGCATCTCCTAAGGAAATACCTACGATCACCGATCCTGGTGATATCTGTAACATCCCGAATTTAGGGAATTAAAATTTTTAAAATTAATAAGGTCAATCCTTATCAGCGGAAACTTGATCGTAGATTCATGATTAAATTAATCGAGGCTTAAAGGTTAAATCGATTTGGTCATTAGAAGAATCGATTTTGAGAATGGACACTTATGACAGCCAAATGATCAACACAGTTCAAAGTCAAACCGACATTTCTCACAAGTCAACAAAACAAAGAATCAATCGTATGCATAGCAACACATGACCAAATGATATGGAAATTAAGCACGGAACTCCCTAAGCATCCTAGAACGGTTCTATAAGTTCAGTCAATCCTAGTTCACACGAAACAGTCGGCACGCAAAACGAGGTAAATCGAAAAGTCAATCGAAAGTCAACCCCGACGAAATTCAGCAATCCATATGTCAAAAAATTCGTATTGAAAAGTTGTACACTTTACCTTGAAGCCATGGAAGCAAAAACTGAACGGGTTGGGAGGAATCGGTGAAAAACGTTGAAAACTAGGTTTTCGGTGAACTGGAGCTGCAAAGCTCCGATTTGGTTGTTCTAGGGCTCGTTGGGATCGGAATGAGGAGGGGGAGTGAGCGGCGGCGGGTTTTAGTGGAGGGTCGGCGGGGATTTTTAATAGATAAGGGGGGGTTTCGGTGATATGAACGAAAGTGAGTGAAGGAAAGGAAGGAGAGAGAGGAAGACTGATTTTTTTTTTAAATTATTTTCGGCGAAATTGGAAGGGTGGTTTCGCCGAAAATGGAAGCACGGTTTCGCCGAAAACTTTAGTTCAAATGGATTCGCCGAAAACAGTTATTTTTCGAACCGAAAATGATGAACAGGAAGGATGGGTCGAAAATCAAAAGTTGGTTTCGCCGAAAATTTTGAACTGTTCGGGTTTAAAATATTTTCGTAATTCCGACCAACTTCAGAAAATCACAGTTAAATCCAGAAAAATCGGAACGACCTCATTCAACTTGCAACTGACTCTATGACACGCAGACTCTACACGAAAAATAAGAACACAAACAAACTGACACTTTTGGCTCTCCCGAACCGACTCTAAAATACCAAGGTTGAAACAAAACAAAACTGACTCCAGCCGTGGGTTTCCTCCCACGAAGCGCTCTTTTGTTAACGTCCTTGAGCTGGACGATACCTGGACGGTATTAGGAGACATCCCAACTAAGATTCTCCTTCACGCTAGCATCGGAGTTCATGAAGTACAGCTTCGGGACTTCTACGGTAAGCGTGAATCTCTTCCTGTTTGCATGTAGTAGTTTGGTACGTCCGTCGGGAAGATGATCAACGAACTTGAACGGTCCGAACAGCTCTCTGAAGAGGTCATCCTTCTTTAGTGTGACGATGGAAGGAATGAGGACTGTCGGCTTCTCTTTTTCTTTCTTCTTCGGCTTGTTATCACCAGAATCGGTGATCGCTAGTACTTCCTTAGGAGATGCTTTCGGCTTCTCCCTCCATACTTGCTCCGGCGCCGGTTTCTCGGAACGTGTTGGTGGTGCAGCCTGCTCGGTGGAAGACGGCGGAATTTTTGGTCTCCAGACCATTTGGGTCATCGTCTTCTTGTTCTTTCCTCGAGGTCTGCTCGGTAATTTAGAAAAGGCTTTCAGTTCCTGCTTCTTCTTCTTGAGCGGCTTCTGAACCAAAATTTCTGGTTTCTTCTTTATAACCTGCTTAATACCTACAACAACAACTGATCGAGAGACACTGGAAGAAGCATTAGTAACGGAGTTGACCGGAGTCAACTCCACAGTTTCAATAGCTAAGCAGTGAGACTCTTCATTCCTAGAGTCATGTTTCATGTCATCTTTAAGACGGAACGTTTTTGTTTCTTTACCAATTCTTAAAGTCAAAGAACCATTAGGAACGTTAATATTCATTCCAGTAGTAGCCATGAAAGGTCGACCTATGAGAATAGTAGCGTCATCTGTACTAGTATCCATAATCATATAGTCAGCTAAAAACGTGAACGGACCACATTTAGTGACAACGTCTTTAATTTCTCCCTTAGGGGTTGTAAGCGATCTATCAGCAAAGACGAGTTGCATACTGGGCGGTTCAAGTTCTCCTAGTTTTAATCTTTCATATAGACTCACAGGCATAACATTAACAGATGCTCCTAGATCAACTAAGCAACGTTCAATTTCAACATCATTGATGACCAAAGGCAAAGTAAAAGAACCAGGATCAGACAACTTAGCTGGATATGGAGAGACAGGTTTCTTAATATGAATGTCGGGGTATCCTTCCTTGTTCCCCTTCATGCCAGTCTCGATCCTTGCGTTTGGTAGCATTGCTCTAGGAAAAGGAGGCTTCACGACGTATGGTGCAAGATGAGGATCATCCTTAGGTGCTGGTTTCTGTTCCTCTTCTTCCTCTTCTTCCAGAGTTTCAGCGATCCTGCATAAAACAGAAAAGGCATCAGCAATTAAGTTTGGAAGTTTTCAAGCAGTTACCATTTTAGCCTGTTCTTTTCTCGAGTTTGGCTCTGTCTGGCTTGGAAGCTGGCCAAATGGTCGACCAGACGCTAGCATGCTCGAGATGTTGTTCACGATTTGCTCAATCCATTGTCCAGATGCTATTTGTTCTTGATTGAGAAGAGCTTGAGCCTTGAACTGACTGTCATGATCATCGAGTCTTGTGATGATCTGGCTGAGCTTCTTATCCAGGTCACTGACATTATTATCTCTTTGATACTGCTGTCCTGGATAGGTATTGTTAAGATATTGATTCTGGCGATTGCCAGGAGCAGTTCCATAATTACCCGGATTGCGATGCGGCGGCTGGTAGACACCTGCTGGCGGATGGTTAGGCTTCTGTTCCTGAGCTTGACCAGCCGGGCGGTTATTCTGGTTCTGGTTATGATTGGCGCCAGTATTATAGGGAGGTCTGTCTTGATAGTTCCCTTGTTGTCTGAAGTTACGATAACCAACATAACCAATCTGATTATTAACGAAGCCTTGTTGAATGAAATTTACCTCTTCGGCAGACCAGATTTCTGCCTTACCAAAATTCTGACAACGGCCTCCGTTATGTGAGCAAGCTCCACACCACTCGCAATCGGCAACATAGACAGAAGCTGCCGGTGGCTTGATTGGTGTGGTAGACTTCTTCAAATGCTTCTCTACCTCTGCCTTGATAGCTGCTTCAAAATCTAGCTTGCTCCTCGATCCTTCATATTGTCGCTCCCAGTTCCTTGACTTGGAGGCACAGTTTGCGAAGTGCAGAAGAGCAGCTTCAGGAGTGAGTGTAGTGCAATCCCCTTCAGCTAGAGAATTGACCCACTTGGCAGATTCTTCTCGAAGTCCTCGAGAGAAGATTTCAGCTAACTGCCTCTGCTCGAATCCATGATGGGGCAGGTGTAAAGAAGTTCTTGGAATCGATTCCAAGTATCATATAAACTTTCTCCTTCTTTCTGGGAGAATCTAGCGATGCTGTCCTTGATGGCGGTTGTTCTGGCCGGAGGGAAGTATTCTTCAACAAAGTCCTAAGCCAGAGTATCCCAGTTAGTATAGTAGCCAGGTGGTTTGCCAGTAAGCCACCTCTTAGCAGTGCCTTTCAAAGAGAACGGGAAAGCTCTCAGACAAAGAGTGTTTTTGTCAAGGTTTCCGTTTTTAAAAGTATTGCAGAGATCAAGGAAGTCTGCAAGATGAATGCACGGATTGTCTAGGGGCCTGCCTTCAAACTGTAAATCCCTAGAGATCATGGTCAAGAATGGAATTTTGATCTCATAGTCAGGATCTCCTTCAATGCGCGGAACGGCAATGGCAGATCGAACACTAGTCGCGCTCGGCTTGTTATAGTCTGCTAGACTCTTCTGTGCAGGTGGGGGTGGCGGCGGTTGATCGCCGTTTGGTGGTAATCTATCGGTCATGGTGGGAGATGGAGGCGGTGAAAATGACTCGGTGTATGAAGCGGATGAAGAGTGTGGTGAAGACGGAGATGAGGAACTCTCCTTCGGTTCCTCGATCTTGATCGGAGTGATGAATGGATTGGATCTGCCTTCCTTCAGAATCTGTGATCGTAGAGGTGTAGCAGAACTGCCTGGATTCCCTGCAATCCTGAAGGAAGAACTGCCTGGCGGTTTGCCAGTAAGTTCGTCTGTTCTGGTTTGCAATCCTAGAGATCGTGATCGTAGAGGTGTAGCAGAACTGCCTGGTTTGCCAGTAAGTTCGTCTGTTCTAGGGAACTGCCTGTTCGGTCTGAGAGCGAGTCCAATGACGGTGAGGCATACACCTGTAAACCTACAGATAACGAAGACAAACAAAACCAGTGTAAAATCGAAGTGGATGGAAAAATGAAAGATGGAAAATAGAAGAATAAATTGCCAGATCTTCTTTCAACAATCAAAAGAAGTCCCCGGCAACGGCGCCAATTTGATGCAACCGTCGTTGTGCTGAGCAGGTTCTATCAAATAACTATCAAGCTCAAGAGCTAGGATAGATCGTATTCCACGGGCCTTCAATTGATTGGCTACTTCAGAACTAACAAATTACTCAAGGAAAACACGTTGTGCGTGGTGTGAGTTCCACGACCTCTAATTCTAAGGAATGCAGAAAAATTAAAACAAATTAAGCTAAAGCAGATTGAGAATTAGGGTTTGAGAACAAGAATGACAGACGAACTTAGACTTTGAATCCCCCTTCGTTCCCCAGAACATTGGCAATCAACAGATCAGCGGACTTCGATTCTTATTCAATCAATTACTAAGACACCACCATAACTCCTTACCCTTAGGTTTAAGACCGGCGAACGTTCGCTCTATCCGTTCTAACTACCAAGATTAACTAGCCGCCCAGGTACGGTCGCCTCTCGCAACGACTTAATTAATTGGTGTAATTACTAGTGATTAATGAGTTACTCTTGCAGTGGATTAACCCTAACAGGTTCCTACGAAAGGCACACTCCAATTATAAGGTTAATTGTTCAATTCGATGTTCTAAAGTAAGGCGAGCGTTCGCTTCTATCCTTAGCTTAACCAGAATCTAATCTAGGTGATCAATCCAGACAAGAAACACAAACAATGAAGAATGAATCAAACATGAAAAGAGAAACTGATTGAACTTCGAATCTAATCACCGCCGATCCATGACCGCTTTAAAGCCCTGGGTCACTTAGGGTTCATCTAGTCTAAGCTCTAACGAGTTTAGCTACTCATGATCATTACAAAAGAGACAAAGACAAAGAAAGAGTTCATCATTCAAATGAAGAACAGAAAAGGATCTGAAAAACCTAATTCGGACGACTCTGACAGACTCCGATCTTCGGTAAGTTACACTCCTAGCTCCGGTTCTCCGAGATGGAAGGGATGGCGTCACGATCTCTATCTGGCTCTTCGAACTCCAACTCTTCGCTCCCGAACTTCAGAGAAAACTGATCTCGAAAAGTTGTGTTTTTTGAATTATGAATTGTGTCGTCTCGTCCCCCCCCCTTTTGGCCGCCGGGTTAAGTATAAACACTTAACCCTAGTTGGGCCGGGCTGAGCAGTTATTTTCGCCGAAACCATAGGGGTAGTTTCGGCGAAACTGGCTTGTGTAAATGGCCAGTTTCCTCTGCCTTGCATTTTCGGTCCGAAGAGCTTAATGGTTTCGCCGAAATCAGTCTTCTCTTGGCATCAGCTGATTTGCATTGTTGATTTCACCGAAACTGTGAGATCATTTTCGCCGAAATCATCCTTCTGTTGGCACCAGTCTGAATGTGGTATTGTTTTCGCCGAAACCCCTAGGGTATTTTGGCGAAAGTATCTTTGTATTCGGGCAGACCTTTGGTTGGACTTTGATTGGCTCCTTTGATCGATTCCGGTTCAGTTCCTCGATGTTCCTATGCCTTAGACACGTCCATGGCTACTTTATCTGACGGCAAAAACCTGTGCTTACGCAAAACACTAGAAACCCATCAAATAGACCCGAAAAGGGCCAAGGTAACACAAATGGCACGAGATAGGGCAATTGATTGAATATTCGTTATTCTACCCTAAAAACCATGTCTTAAGCAAAGAAATGTCGCTTAAATGAGGCTGATAATCACGTCAAATCGAGTGTCATCAGTTGGTAAAGAAACGATAACATTCCGCCTTAAAGACGGAATGAAATATAATCCTAAGAATAAAGAAACGATAATTTTCAATTTTTCACCAATTTCTCCCAATCCGTTCATTTTTATCATCCATGGCTTCAAGGTAAGTTGTAGAACTTTTCATTGCAAATCTTTTGACATGTTGATTGCTGAATTTCATTGGGGTTGACTTTTGGTTGACTTTTCAGTTTGCCTCGATTTGCGTGCCGACTGATTTCGTGTGAACTAGGTTAGCTGAACTTGTTGAACTGTTCTAGCATGCTTAGGGAGTGTTGTGCTTAATTTTCATATCGTTTGATCATGTGTTGCTATGCCTGAGTCCATTTCCTTGTGAGGTTGACTTTTCAGAAATGTCGGTTTGACCATGAATTGTTTTTGATCATTTGGCTGCCTTATGTGCTCATACTCGTTCCGATTATTGTGTTTGCCATCTGAGATCATATTATACCGTCATTCTCCGATTTGTGATAGTCTTGCCATGATTAGGGTTCAATGTTCTATTATGTTGACTTTTTGAATGTCGGTTTGACTTCTGAACTCTGATTGTGCTAATTCCATCCTGGTCGTTCCTAAGCATGTATTTCATTGTTTGTGATTATCGGTTAATCTGCTTTGCTTACCCCCACTCGGTTTCCCTCATTTCTTTGTGAAATTGAGTTTTTCTACTAAGTGTGGGGTAGGGTTTTAGTTTGACTAATCTGGTTTCGTTCTGGTTTTAGGAACAACACTTATGAGCGCAGGACCAAGCAGAGACTTGACACCGCCTCGAGCTTCAGAGCACCCGCTCCCATCACACCCGCCGTCCATGGCCCTCCACCAGCATTCCCTGGCCGTGCTGGGCACCATCGCACTGTTGCTCGTCTACCCGACTACTACTTTGAGTGCTACAAGAGGCTGGAGCATGTTCCGGGAGCTAATGTTCGACCACTTTCCATGGAGTCCCTCTTCGATCACGATGAGGATTACCATCGGAACGTGCACGATGCCCTGGCACCGGCCGGCCTCATAGAGCTGACCATCATAGCTTCCGACTTCCCAGACGTCGCTCTCCAAGAGTTCTGGGCCACTTTTGATCTGGACGAGCACAAGAGGAGGTAGAGCAAGAAGGTCGTTTCCTTCTACCTGGGCGGGGTGTACAGGACCCTTACCTATGATGAGTTTGCAGCTCATCTAGGCATCCCCTACGAGCATTACCATGGTCATCACCTCAGCTGGGCGAACGATGAGGACGACGGAGAGGCATACCATGCACTCTGGAGCCACATGACTGGAGTGCCCGGCGATCGTCTCACGGACCATAATTCAGTTAAGTCTCTCTCACCCTCTCTATAAATACATTCATATGGTTTGGCGTAGATCGCTATTATATGCTCCAGAGAAGGATCGCCACCATATCAGCAAGGAGGAACTTCTGCTTCTTCGAGCCATCCAAGAAAGCTACCCTCTTCACCCCAGATGGGTGCTTGCTCGCATCTTCCGCCAGAAGACCAAGAGGAGGACGCCACCTCGCTCACTCCTGGGAGGCAACTTCATCGGCCGACTCATCATCTCCTTCGGCCTCAGCCACAAATATGGCCCGAACATCCCACGCCGCAGAGTACGCACCATTGGAGGAGATTTGGCGGTCGAGTACGACCTCGAGCTGGACCTCAGTCCCCAGGTAGCAGCAGATCCTCCCCTCCAGAACGAGGATGAATCGGAGGAAGAAGATGATTCTAAGGAGTCTCAGCCTCAGTACGAGCCAGAGTTTCATGACCATACTCCCTCGCCACACCATCAGGCAGGGTATGCATACCAGTCGCCGCCGGCCATCCCAAATCCATACCAGGCACCTCACCCGCAGCACCACCCGTATCCCGCGGATGTTGGAGAGCTGTATGAGCGACTACAGGAGTGGCGCATCACCGACAATGCCACTCAAGAGGCGAGATGGACTATTATGCAGCAACATATGCACCGCGCTGATAGGCGGTATGAGGCACAGCTGGCGTGGCAACGTCAGCCCGGCGATTTCCTCCACTTTCCACCTCCCGGCGCGCCTGACCAACAGTGATCGGGTTGTATTCCTTTTCTGGTCCTTTCTTTTTATTCTTTTCGGATTTCGATCCAACTTTTTCTGTGTGGATCCGGGACACTTGTCCCGGTTTCCTTTTTATGTTTCATTTGTTTTTGTTTTGTAGGCAGTAGGGAGATTCCCTTTGCTTCGCTTTGTTAGATTCCCTCCGCTCCGAGGACCCGTGCTCATCCCCTACGTCAACCATCTCGGTCCAGGTTCTTCTACTTCACTCCAAACTCTAGAATTAGTCATGTGAGGACACAGTCCGATTTAAGTGTGGGTAGGATGCTAGAGAACCTTGCATGAACTTGATTGCCCTTGATTGTGTTTTCTGTGTGCCTCATGATTCCTTTCCAGTCTCTCTAGCATTAGAATGGCTCAGTTCTTGATTTTTTATGTTAAGTTGTTGTTCAAACTTTCATAATGATGCTTAGACTGCTTAACCTAGAACTTGAGAACCAACTTGTATACTCTGATGCTAAATTGCCTAGTCAGAACAGAATTTTTAAAATCACACTTGTAGTTTGTAGCCTTGATTGCATAAAAATGACAGAATCCGACTAGCAAACCAACTGTGAGCTTTTGATCCATTGCACGTAACTTGCAATTTTAATTCTTTTTGAGTGATTTTCTGTTTGCTTGAATGAGTTAGAATTTGCATGAGACCTACTCGAGACCACACGATGACACGAGTTCTTGAATGATAGGGGCACCTAGATTCAGCTACTAAGCCAGATAGCCTACCTAACGATAAAATCCATTAGGTGTAGACCCTTGAGCTAGGCCTGTTCTTTCGGTTCGATAATACATTACAGCCATTTCCCATTCTTTCATTCCCCGTTGATCCCCTGTGGTTGTAGTTCTAGATTGACCTACCGAAATTCTGTTTGTGGTAACCTGCCTATAGCCATTAAACAGGTGGTCTTAGCTATTATGTCCAGACGTGTAAACCCCTCTAGCAACTAAAAGAAAAGAATCGACACAAAAGAAAAAAAAAAAGAAGAAAAGAAGCAAGTTTCGAAAAAAAAAAGGAAGAAAGCTCAGAAAAGCCAAAAAGTTTTTAGTTCAATAAAATGTTCTTCTCCCTACAAATGGAAGAACGAAGTAAAAAGAAAAGTCATAAAAAAGTTATGTAAAGAAAAATAATAAAAGTGCTAGGTTACTTGAGGGTATCATAGGACGAGCGTTCATTATTCCACCCTTGTCTGGTTAGATGGTAGGAAGCCGCATATTAGATTCGAGGGAAGTTAGTCGAAAGCTACACCGCACAAAGCCATCATCATACATTCCATCATCCATCTCATTATAAACCCATGTAGTGTAGAATTCGTTACAGTCCTAGCAGAGAAGTCCTTCTTGACTGGTTACTCGTGTTGTCACAGTGGTGGAGATGTGGTCGAATTGCAAACTTATGACAGAATTCAGTAACAGAAAATGATTGAGAGCAGAACCACGTCCTTAAACACAGAGAGTGAGAGTTCCCCATTGTACTAAATATTTCCTGTGTGAGGAGTCTGGTCGGTCAGGTCAAATTCGTGCATAATTGGTTGCTACTACTTGTCGTGTGCAGTTTATTAGTGAGACCAGGTAGTATTGGCTGATCAGTATGCGTGATAGGTTTCTTGTTCTAGGATCTATCTGTCTAATAATTCATTGTGTTTGATTGAACTCCAATTTAATCGATCTTATCATTTGTGAACATGAGCGTTTCTATTTAGTTTGCTTGAGGACAAGTAAAAGCTTAAGTGTGGGGTATTTTGACGACACTCGATTTGACGTGATTATCAGCCTCATTTAAGCAACATTTCCTTGCTTAAGACATGGTTTTTAGGGTAGAATAACGAATATTCAATCAATTGCCCTATCTCGTTGGTGAGCGTGTCGTTGTGATGCGTTCAACCAAATAACTACTAATGCTAAGAAAAAACGTATAGCAGATCGTATTCGACTCAAGGTTTCTTCTAATCGACTACTTTGAAGAAGCTGGCAAATTACTCAGGTTAAAACACGTTGTGCGTGGTGTGAGTTCCACAACTTCTAATCTATTAAGCAAAGGAAAAAAAAGACAGAAAGATTAAAAGATTGACTAACGGGAAGATAGACGAACTTAGATTTCGAATCCCCCTTGATCCCCAGAGCATGGCAATCACAGATCAGCGGTTTTCAATTCTAATTCAATCGGTTTCTATACACCACCATAACTCCTACCCTTAGGTTTAAGACCGGCGAACGTTCGCTCTATCCGTTCTAACTACCAAGATTAACTAGCGCCCGGTACGGTCGCCTCTCGCAACGACTTAATTAACTGGTGCAATTACTAGTGATTTATGAGTTACTCTTGCAGTGGATTAACCCTAACCGGTTCCAACGAAAGGCACGCTCCAATTATAAGGTTAATTGTTCAATTCGATGTTTCTAAAGTAAGGCGAGCGTTCGCTTCTATCCTTAGCTTAACAAGAATCTAATCTAGGGGATCAATCCAGACAAGAAACATGAACAATGAAGAACGAATCAAACATGCAAAGAGAAACTGATTGAACTTCGAATCTAATTACCGCCGATCCGTGACCGCTTTAAAGCCCTGGGTCACTTAGGGTTCATCTAATCTAAGCTCTACAAGTTCAGTTACTCATATCGGAAACAAGAGAATCAAAGGCAACAATGAAGATCATCATACAGAGGAAGAACAGATAAGAACTGAAAAACCTAATTCTGACGACTCCCCCGAAGCTTCAATCTCCTGGATCTTCAACTTTAAGCTCCGAGTTCTCCGAGGTGGAAGGATGGCGTCACGATCTCTCCACGGATCTTCGAACTCTCTAAACTCTATCTATCGACCCTAGAGTCGGCTGACTCTCAAAAGTCTGATTTGAGAAAATAAGAATAATGAATTGTTGTGTGTTGTTGTTTTTTTTTTCTGAATGGCTGCCGACTCCTCTTTAAATAGGGTTGATTAGGGTTTCTGATTCTGCCGCGGAAAAGGAAAATATTTTCGCCGAAACCATAGGGACAGTTTCGGCGAAACTGGCTTAAGTTCAGGGCTCCTCCGGCTGTTCATTATTTTCGGTCCGAGCAGTTGAATGGTTTCGCCGAAATCAGTCTTCACTTTGCATCAGCTGATTTGAACTGCTGGTTTCGCCAAAACTGTAAGATCATTTTCGCCAAAATCATCCTTCTGTTGGCACCAGTCTGAATGTGGTATTGTTTTCGCCGAAACCCCTAGGGTATTTTCGGCGAAAGTATCTTTGTATTCGGGCAGACCTTTGGTTGGACTTTGATTGGCTCCTTTGATCGATTCCGGTTCAGTTCCTCGATGTTCCTATGCCTTAGACACGTCCATGGCTACTTTATCTGACGGCAAAAACCCGTGCTTACGCAAAAACACTAGAAAACCATCAAATAGACCCGAAAAGGGCCAAGGTAACACAAATGGCACAAGATAGGGCAATTGATTGAATATTCGTTATTTTACCCTAAAAACCATGTCTTAAGCAAAGAAATGTCGCTTAAATGAGGTTGATAATCACGTCAAATCGAGTGTCATCAAATACCCCACACTTAAGCTTTTGCTTGTCCTCAAGCAAACTGAACTAGAACACACTCAAATTCACAAATGACACGAGATTAAACCGTGATTCAATTCTAACAATTTGGTTTAGACTGTTCCACGTAGAAAGAGTGACCTACACATGCAAGAACATCAACGAAACAAGTTTTCGATCTCACTAATTTCTGCACACTTCAAGTAGTGGTTTTAACAAAGCTCGTTTCTTGGTAAAACAATTAATCATAATTAACCGACTACGATAACACCAATTCTAATGAGAAAAGACTTTAAGCTCTAGCCATGATGTGGACGCGGAGATAGGAAAAGTGACGTGGCTATCGACTCGACTTCATCCGTTTCTAGATCTGTACGTTACATGTTCTAGCTAGGACCGCTTTTTAACAACAATTTCGTTCAAGCTTCAATTTATTCCTTCAATTTATTTACTGCATACTAGTGCTCGATACCAAACACTTCACTTAGGTGTTGCACCTGCCTAGCTCACAGTATTTGTGCCTTTGCTAGTGCTCAACCCGAACACTTCACTTAGGCGTCGGGCTTGCCTAGCTTTATTTTCAGCACTTCAAAAACTTAGCATTGATTTGCAACACTTAATTACTTGATTTAACCAATTTAGCCACTTGATCCTAGCTAGTTATAACTTTTTACACAAGATTTCGAATTGGATTTCCATCTAATCTCAAGCCACAATCACAGGTGATCAAATATGGAGTGAAAAACATGGGAGAAGCTAGCATCTATCATCTTAGAACGGTGTTATCGAGCTTTGTTATTAACAGACCAATCAGTTCAATTAATTCAAGTTTCAACTACTGAAGTGATTTATGATCTGTTCTGACCTAGACTCATTTAATATCAGTTCCAACACGTTAGTTACAGGTTCTAAGTGGAACAGTCTAGACGTCATTGTTCAAAATTGAAGTCAATTTAACATCAAAAGTCAAGAATTGAGCAATTCTATGCAAGAGAAATTTTCAAATTTGAACCACAGAATCATAGATAGCAAGCAAGATCATGCATAATCCTAGACTCCTACCCCACACTTAAACGGTTCTGTGTCCTTACAGGACTAAACTAGAGTAGGGAGATACGAAGAACCTGTGACGAGATGGTCGGTGTAGGGGATGAACACGGATAGCCCGGAGCAGAGCGGAGTAGCTACTCGAGTTCCTACAAAAACAAAAACAACAAAAAGATCAAAAGGATACCGGGACAAGTGTCCCGGATCCACACAGAATAAAAGTCGAACAAAGAAGGTTAAGGGAAATTTTTAAAAATATTTTGACGATTGAATGAGAAACTGAAAGAAGGAAGAGAGAGAGGGTGAATCCGGATTTTAAAGGAATAGATGGGTGATTTTCAAAATTATTTTCGGCGAAATTAAAAGGGTGATTTCGCCGAAAATTTTAGTTCAAATGCACTGCCGTATTTTCGAAGGCGGTTTCGCCGAAAACAATAGCACGGTTTCGCCAAAAATATCAGTTAAAATGGTTTCGCCGAAAACAAAAACTTTTCGAACTGAAAACAATGAACAAGAAGAATAGGTTCAAAAATCGAAAATCAGTTTCGCCGAAAACAGGGGTGGTTTCGCCGAAAATTTTGAACTGTTCGGGTTTTAAATATTTTCGCAAATTCGGCCAACTTCAGAAAATCACAGTTAAATCCACAAAAATCGGAACGACCTCAATCAACTTGCGACTGACTCTATGACATGCAAACTCTACACGAAAAATAATAAATCAAACAAACTGACACTTTTTGCTTCCCGAAACCAACTCGAACGACGAAAAGACTGACTCAAAAATTCAAGAACGGACTCCAGCCGTGGGTTGCCTCCCACAAAGCGCTCTCTTTTAACGTCCTTGAGCCGGACGGTACATGTTAGGGACCCCAACTCAGAAGTTCCTTGAAGTCAATCGTCTTTCTTCAAGGAGCGGTTGAGTGCCATGTAGCACTCCAGAAGGGTGATGTAACCGGTAGTGTTCCAGTAGATCGTGGTTCTGGTTGGATGACCAGTTCTTCTCGAATTCTCCTACCGGAGGAGGAAAGAGGTAGTACGGTGCGGCATGGTCAATGAGCTCCATCTTCTCTACAGGTTGACTAGGCGGAAGTGTAGGTGAGGGTATCTCCTTGATTTCTTCGTGCTCCTCTTCGGCTTCAACTTCAAGATGGATTGGCTCTTTGTCTTTATCAACCACCACCGCCAAGGATTCTTCTAGCTCATGATAGTCATGGACGGGCTCATCTTCTTTTCGAACATCTCCTGAGCGTGTTCTTCAATTAATTGATTTGGTTGCTCGAGCTTGATGTCCGTCGTGAGACGAGCTTGCAGCTTCGAAACGAGATCATCCAAGGCGGATTCTACTCGTGCCGTCTGTTGTCGATTTTGATGAACTTGTGAGTCTATCTCTTTGTGAGCTTGTAGCTCCGTAGAGATATTCTCCAAGAAGGATTCTATTCTCGTCGTCTGTTGTCGATGCTGATGAGCTAGCATATACATCTCTTGGTTATCCTCAATATACGGTGTGACATCCTAGCAAATCCCACATTGACAAAGCACGGGGAGATCCATGGGTATGTGGAATAGTTTAACCTTAACTGACATGACGCGTTTTGGGGCGTAGTGGTGGGGGTTTGATCTTGAGAGGAGGAGGTCATGGGTTCGAATCCCACCAACACCCAAAAGCAAATCCGTGAGGGGGAGACCCAAAGCGGACAATATCTTGTCAAAAAAGGTTTCAATATCTTGAATTAGAAACCGATGAAGCACCGTATGTAACATCCCAACCTTTCCTCCTCCGGTAGGAGAATTCGAGAAGAACTGGTCATCCAACCAGAACCACGATCTACTGGAACACTACCGGTTACATCACCCTTCTGGAGTGCTACATGGCACTCAACCGCTCCTTGAAGAAAGACGATTGACTTCAAGGAACTTCTGAGTTGGGGTCCCTAACATGTACCGTCCGGCTCAAGGACGTTAAAAGAGAGCGCTTTGTGGGAGGCAACCCACGGCTGGAGTCCGTTCTTGAATTTTTGAGTCAGTCTTTTCGTCGTTCGAGTTGGTTTCGGGAAGCAAAAAGTGTCAGTTTGTTTGATTTTTATTTTTCGTGTAGAGTTTGCATGTCATAGAGTCAGTCGCAAGTTGATTGAGGTCGTTTCGATTTTGTGGATTTAACTGTGATTTTCTGAAGTTGGCCGAATTTGCGAAAATATTTAAAACCCGAACAGTTCAAAATTTTCGGCGAAACCACCCCTGTTTTCGGCGAAACTGATTTTCGATTTTTGAACCTATTCTTCTTGTTCATTGTTTTCAGTTCGAAAAGTTTTTGTTTTCGGCGAAACATTTTAACTGATATTTTTGGCGAAACCGTGCTATTGTTTTCGGCGAAACCGCCTTCGAAAATACGGCAGTGCATTTGAACTAAAATTTTCGGCGAAATCACCCTTTTAATTTCGCCGAAAATAATTTTGAAAATCACCCATCTATTCCTTTAAAATCCGGATTCACCCTCTCTCTCTTCCTTCTTTCAGTTTCTCATTCAATCGTCAAAATATTTTTAAAAATTTCCCTTAACCTTCTTTGTTCGACTTTTATTCTGTGTGGATCCGGGACACTTGTCCCGGTATCCTTTTGATCTTTTTGTTGTTTTTGTTTTTGTAGGAACTCGAGTAGCTACTCCGCTCTGCTCCGGGCTATCCGTGTTCATCCCCTACACCGACCATCTCGTCACAGGTTCTTCGTATCTCCCTACTCTAGTTTAGTCCTGTAAGGACACAAACCGTTTAAGTGTGGGGTAGGAGTCTAGGATTATGCATGATCTTGCTTGCTTCTATGATTCTGTGGTTCAAATTTGAAAATTTCTCTTGCATAGAATTGCTCAATTCTTGACTTTTGATGTTAAATTGACTTCAATTTTGAACAATGACGTCTAGACTGTTCCACTTAGAACCTGTAACTAACGTGTTGGAACTGATATTAAATGAGTCTGGGTTTCAGAACAGATCATAAATCACTTCAGTAGTTGAAACTTGAATTAATGAACTGATTGGTCTGTTAATAACAAAGCTCGATAAACCGTTCTAAGATGATAGATGCTAGCTTCTCCCATGTTTTTCACTCCATATTTGATCACCTGTGATTGTGGCTTGAGATTAGATGGAAATCCAATTCGAAATCTTGTGTAAAAAGTTATAACTAGCTGGGATCAAGTGGCTAAATTTGGTTAAATCAAGTAATTAAGTGTTGCAAATCAATGCTAAGTTTTTGAAGTGCTGAAAATAAAGCTAGGCAAGCCCGACGCCTAAGTGAAGTGTTCGGGTTGAGCACTAGCAAAGGCACAAATTACTGTGAGCTAGGCAGTGCAACACCTAAGTGAAGTGTTTGGTATCGAGCACTAGTATGCAGTAAATAAATTGAAGGAATAAATTGAAGCTTGAACGAAATTGTTGTTAAAAAGCGGTCCTAGCTAGAACATGTAACGTACAGATCTAGAAACGGATGAAGTCGAGTCGATAGCCACGTCACTTTTCCTATCTCCGCGTCCACATCATGGCTAGAGCTTAAAGTCTTTTCTCATTAGAATTGGTGTTATCGTAGTCGTTAATTATGATTAATTGTTTTACCAAGAAACGAGCTTTGTTAAAACCACTACTTGAAGTGTGCAGAAATTAGTGAGATCGAAAACTTGTTTCGTTGATGTTCTTGCATGTGTAGGTCACTCTTTCTACGTGGAACAGTCTAAACCAAATTGTTAGAATTGAATCACGGTTTAATCTCGTGTCATTTGTGAATTTGAGTGTGTTCTAGTTCAGTTTGCTTGAGGACAAGCAAAAGCTTAAGTGTGGGGTATTTGATGACACTCGATTTGACGTGATTATCAACCTCATTTAAGCGACATTTCTTTGCTTAAGACATGGTTTTTAGGGTAAATAACGAATATTCAATCAATTGCCCTATCTTGTGCCATTTGTGTTACCTTGGCCCTTTTCGGGTCTATTTGATGGTTTTCTAGTGTTTTTGCGTAAGCACGGGTTTTTGCCGTCAGATAAAGTAGCCATGGACGTGTCTAAGGCATAGGAACATCGAGGAACTGAACCGGAATCGATCAAAGGAGCCAATCAAAGTCCAACCAAAAGGGCTGCCCGAATACAAAGATACTTTTCGCCGAAAATACCCTAGGGGTTTCGGCGAAAACAATACCACATTCAGACTGGTGCCAACAGAAGGATGATTTTGGCAAAAATGATCTTACAGTTTTGGCGAAACCAGCAGTTCAAATCAGCTGATGCAAAGTGAAGACTGATTTCGGCGAAACCATTCAACTGCTCGGACCGAAAATAATGAACACCGGAGGAGCCCTGAACTTAAGCCAGTTTCGCCGAAACTGTCCCTATGGTTTCGGCGAAAATATTTTCCTTTTCCGCGGCAGAATCAGAAACCCTAATCAACCCTATTTAAAGGAGGAGTCGGCAGCCATTCAGAAAAAAAAAACAACAACACACAACAATTCATTATTCTTATTTTCTCAAATCAGACTTTTGAGAGTCAGCCGACTCTAGGGTCGATAGATAGAGTTTAGAGAGTTCGAAGATCCGTGGAGAGATCGTGACGCCATCCTTCCACTCGGAGAACTCGGAGCTTAAAGTTGAAGATCCAGGAGATTGAAGCTTCGGGGGAGTCGTCAGAATTAGGTTTTTTCAGTTCTTATCTGTTCTTCCTCTGTATGATGATCTTCATTGTTGCCTTTGATTCTCTTGTTTCCGATATGAGTAACTGAACTTGTAGAGCTTAGATTAGATGAACCCAAAGTGACCCAGGGCTTTAAAGCGGTCCACGGATCGGCGGTAATTAGATTCGAAGTTCAATCAGTTTCTCTTTGCATGTTTGATTCGTTCTTCATTGTTCATGTTTCTTGTCTGGATTGATCCCCTAATTAGATTCTTGTTAAGCTAAGGATAGAAGCGAACGCTCGCCTTACTTTAGAACATCGAATTGAACAATTAACCTTATAATTGGAGCGTGCCTTTCGTTGGAACCGGTTAGGGTTAATCCACTGCAAGAGTAACTCATAAATCACTAGTAATTGCACCAGTTAATTAAGTCGTTGCGAGAGGCGACCGTACCCGGGCGGCTAGTTAATCTTGGTAGTTAGAACGGATAGAGCGAACGTTCGCCGGTCTTAAACCTAAGGGTAAGGAGTTTATGGTGGGTATAGAAACCGATTGAATTAGAATTGAAAACCGCTGATCTTGTGATTGGCGTTGCTCTGGTGATCTAAGGGGATTCGAAATCTAAGTTCGTCTATCTTCCCGTTAGTCAATCTTTTAATCTTTCTGTCTTTTTTTTCCTTTGCTTAATAGATTAGAAGTTGTGGAACTCACACCACGCACAACGTGTTTTAACCTGAGTATTTTGCCAGCTTCTTCAAAGTAGTCGATTAGAAGAAACCTTGAGTCGAATACGATCTCTATACGTTTTTTCTTAGCATTAGTAGTTATTTGGTTGAACGCATCACAACGACACGCTCACCAACGAGATAGGGCAATTGATTGAATATTCGTTATTCTACCCTAAAAACCATGTCTTAAGCAAGGAAAGGTTGCTTAAATGAGGCTGATAATCACGTCAAATCGAGGGTCGTCAAAATACCCCACACTTAAGCTTTACTTGTCCTCAAGCAAACTAAATAGAAACGCTCATGTTCACAAATGATAAGATCGATTAAATTGGAGTTCAATCAAACACAATGAATTATTAGACAGATAGATCCTAGAACAAGAAACCTATCACGCATACTGATCAGCCAATACTACCTGGTCTCACTAATAAACTGCACACGACAAGTAGTAGCAACCAATTATGCACGAATTTGACCTGACCGACTAGAGTCCGGAGAGCCGGAAAGAGATCGTGACGCCATCCCTTCCATCTCGAAGACTCGAGCTAGGATTGCAGACTACTGAAGATTGAAGTATGCCAGAGTCATCTTAATTACCGTACTCGGGCGACTAATTAATCTTGGTAGCTAGAACGGATAGAGCGAACGTTCACCGGTCTTAAACCTAAGGGTCAGGAGTTATGGGTCTGTCTTAGAATTGATTGAATGAGAATCGAAATCCGGTGATCTGTTGATTGTCAATGCTCTGGGGAACGAAGGGGGATTCAAAGTCTAAGTTCGTCTGTCATCTCTGTTTTAATCAACCAATTTCCATTCTGTTCTTAGTTTCAATTTTTAATTTTTCTGCATTTCTTAGAATTAGAAGTCGTGGAACTCACACCACGCACGAAGTGCTTAAACCTGAGTAATTTGCTAGTTTATTTGAGTAGTCAATCATTAGAAGGCCCGTGGAATACGATCTACCCTAGATTGTTAGCTTTGTTAGTTATTTGTTTGAACCCGCACAACGATCTGAGGTTCACCATTTTTGCCGAAAAGTCTTTCCTTTTCCCAGCCGGTTTTGGACAGCACTATAAATACAAGCCGCAGGCCTCAAATTGAAACAGACTTACTTCTT
This sequence comes from Linum lewisii, assembly GCA_034768395.1. Taxonomy (NCBI): domain Eukaryota; kingdom Viridiplantae; phylum Streptophyta; class Magnoliopsida; order Malpighiales; family Linaceae; genus Linum; species Linum lewisii. The sequence continues at coordinate 48,002,803 of CM068303.1, read as the reverse complement.
GGGATTAAATCCCAGACTTAACAATGAGAACCAGGTCACGTTAGGAAGGATCATGTGTGCAGTGTATCATCATCTACACGAGCGGCATGATGGTTCAAGGAAATCGCGTCTACCATCTAGCTAGTAGAGTCGATATGCTTCACAAGGGAAGGTTCAAGGGTAACACCTACCTATCCTACGCATAATTTGACCGTTGAGCAAAGTTGTCAATGTCGTTAGAGTCTTGAGTCAAGTTTTCATTCATGTGGGGGACTATTGGAAAATTTGGGTTAACCAAATGGGTTTGTGCCATTTTTATGTGAATCGATGGCAACCATGGTCCGTGACCCTATACCAAATGCTCGACAACCTAGCAATTGAGTACAATCCTCAAAACCGGGGATGGAAGCAGACTTGGACCCACTAGCTATAAGGAGCTAGGAACCCGAAGTATGAAGTGAATGGTGCACACCAAGGGGTGATAACCCAAGATGATAAACCATGATCTCTCTAACCGAACGACAACACGCCAAGGGAAGAAGAAACCAAAAGTAACCATTGTGCTTAAAGCAAGCTGAATAAGTATGAATCAAATGTGATTTGAAAGAGTTACAATGGTTTCTTTATATAGGGGAAGAGAGCCACGAATCTATGGAATATAATAACATAAAAGCATCCTATTCCAACATGAAAAGGTTAGCTAAAACAAATTATGAAAAACAAGTCCTATTGGAAAAGGAGAAAGATTCTCTATTCTGTCCGTCACATTGAAACATGAATATCTCCTTAATCTGAACGAATCTAATGTACAGTGACTATGGATGGAAATATAACTGAATTATCTTTCTAACGCCGCTGACCTTGTATCAATCAGAGTCTTGTAGACGAAGTTATGACCGAAATACTAAAACTGGACAGAATATTAATTCTTCTAGAACAAGGATAATGTGACTCCTTCTTGCTTAGCTTCCAAGTTAGGGCCTTTGGGCTTATAGCTGAACCCATGCACTTCCGTTTCATCTCTTCTTGGGCCACTATCATGGTCCACGTGCTCAATGGGGCTATATGTCTCCAAATAAGAAAACTTCTTGTTCATTCTTGTTAGGGCCTCAACTAGGATCTCATCAATTTTGTTATGTGATTATGAGTGGGTTAAGTAATACCTTTTTTAAGATGATTACATAATCATGTTCTCCTACAAGAGAGCTTCGAATGAAGATATAATCTGTCCAAAATGGATTTAAGGCGAATGAGAAATTGATTCTCAAGGTACCTTGGTGCGAAAAGGAGTAATGTGTGAAAGTGATTTTATACCACATTGCTCAACTAAAGGGTTTGCTCCAGATTTTTTCCATATAAATACCCACCTATTCCTTCAGTTTTCACACACCTTCGAATAACAAAATCTCTCTCCCAAAAGTTCAAGTCTTCTTCCTTTCTTTTTATTTTTGGTTTATTTGTTAGTCGCTTTTCTCAAGTGCGGTTGTGTTCGGCAGTGTTTTACATCGTTGAGATTGTTGTATCTTGGGAGAAAGAACTCATTGTGTAGGGCGAATCTATCTTAAGGAAACTGTGAAAATACAGGTCTCGATTACAATTTTCTTTCGATTTCGATTTCGATTTCGTTATGATTTTTGTAATTCGCGTTGATTTTGTCCAACACAATCATGACCATAGTCCATATTCCATCATCATTCACAGCAAAAAACCGGCTCTTTAGCGTCGGTTGAAGACGACATTTAGCGTCGGTGACCGACGCTAAGCAATTTAGCGTTGGTCAGAAAAGCGACGCCAATTCTACAGACGCTAAATTTTAGCGTCGGTCAAAAACCAACCGACGCTAAATCTGAAAATCAACAGACAAGAGCCTCAGGATTTTGCAGGGGTGATTTACCCTTCAGGTATTTGGGGGTTCCCCTTACTACAGGGAAGCTTAGAAGAGTTAATTGTAGAGCTTTGCTGGATAAAATCACTAAAAGGATTACTGATTGGAGGGCCAAGAAGTTGTCATATGCAGGTAAAATCCAATTGCTGAACTCAGTTATTCCTGGTATACTCCAGTTCTGGATGGCTTCCTTTATCTTGCCAAGTGATCTTATTAAGGATATAGAAAACATTTGCAATAGATTCTTATGGGGAAAATTTGAGGGAGGCAGATCAAAAGTTGCTTGGGACATAGTTGCTTCCCCAAAAACTGAAGGAGGTGTTGGTATCCGAGATCTCAGGACCTGGAATCAGGCCAATGTAGTAAGACACATATGGAAAATATTGTTGAAGGCAAGGTCTCTATGGTTTCTTGGCTGTATTATTACAGAATCAAAAGGAGTTTGTTCTGGACAGTGACATCTGATGCTGGATCCTGGCACTGGAAACGGCTCCTTAAGCTAAGAGGCTTGTGTAAGTCAGTATATTGACCATGATGATGAAGGAGATTTAACTTGGAATGGGAAGTATGTCAAGAAGTTGAAAGTTGGTATTATTTGGGAGGATATAAGACAGAAGAAGACGGCTGTTGACTGGTATAAATGTGTCTGGTCAGGGTATAATATTCCTAGAAGAGCGGTGGTTACCTGGTTAATAGTGATGAATAGAATTACAACAAGGGATAAAGTTAAAGCTTGGGACCCTTAGGTGGACGCACTATGTGCTCTTTGTGAGAAGGAAGAGGAAAGTAGAGACCACCTGTTTGTTCAATGTAAGTTCACCAAGACTCTGCTGAGTTATTTTTTCAGAGGCATCAAGTTTACCTCCTTCGGTGAGATGATCAAGATTGTTAGCAGATTTGGTGAAAGTGTTACCGAAAAAGCTAGAAATCTGCTTTGGAGAGTACTCATTTGTAATGTTTGGAAGGAGAGATGTAACTGATTTTTTTTTGGGGGGGGGGGGTAGATTATAGGAGTAGTTCCCATGTCTTAGACGATATCAAGAGTGAAATGCTGAATTTTGCTCTTGGTAGACATGATGCGGATAGTATTGTAAGGGTAGTATAGTTTCTTAGTCTCTCCTTTTGGTCTTTTGTACTGTTATTCCTTGTTTTGATGAATACAAACCAAGCTCAATCCATCAAAAAAAAAAAAATCAACAAACGCTAAATCCTTGACCAAATGGGTCGCTGACCAACCCAATTTTTTTTCGTTTTCGTTTTTTATTCGTTTTTAATATTTGTTTTTTATTTTCATTTTCTATTTTGTCACTCCACTTTCTATTAATGTTCAATCAGTCACTCCATTTTCCAGTTATACAACTTGGTCACTTAGATTTATTAGGTCACCCTTTTGGTCACTTCTTGTCCAATCAGTCAATCCTTGACCGCAGGGATGACGGGAGATGGATGGCTTGGGAGAAACAGAGAAGAGGAGAAGAAGAGGAAGAAGAAAAAGGTTGATATGGAGATCTGGAAAAGGAAGAAGTGGAAGAGGAAGAAGAAGAAGGTGGATCTGGAGATATGGAAAAGGAAGAGGAGGAAGAGGAAAAAGAAAGAGGAAGAAGAAGAAGGTTGGTTGGAGAAGATTTTCAGAAAAAGAGAAGAGGAAGAAGAAGAAGGCTGGAGGAGGAAGAAGAAGAAGATGGTTGGCGATTAGAGTTAGGGGTTTAAATAAGTACATGTTTTAGCGTCGGTCGGCGACTGACGCTAAAACATGTCGGTAACCGACGCCAAAGCTGGTTTTTGGGTACGTGCTTCATTTCTGACCCAAAACCAAAATTAGCGTCAGTTTTTGGTTAGATTTAGCATCGGTCGATAAGCGACCGACGCTAAACGCTTGGTCAAACGCGAGTCAAGGGTTTAGCATCAGTTTCTAATCGACCGATGCTAAACGCTTCCCTACAAGCGACGATAAACCCCCTTTTTTGTAGTGATTCACCATCATCAACGACCACAATCACATATAGCTAAGGTGATTGCTAGCCTCACTAGCCACCCCACCTACAAAAACAATGGAAAACAAGGGTAGTCTTAATGAGCATCTAGGTTCACCCATATGTTTAACATAATCAGGATGATCATTTATAGGGATCATCTGTCTGCAACCACAATTGACAACTTAATATCCAACATATATAGACATGAACAATTTACCTTTAGTTCTCTCTTCTATATAAGATCTAATCACATTGTTAATCTTCCAAAACATCACACAACATAGAAATTTCCTCAATCAATCAAACAACATCAACCAAGTTTTCCCCAATTTTACTCTTTACGTTTCAAGCCAAACCCTAATTTCACATCTATATTAAATTGAAAAATCCTCACATAAATCATCAAAGCCTATCAACACAGAGCTCTAACCTGTAATAGAAGACGAGATTCTAATCGACTTCCAGACGCTTGATTTCAAGCTGCCCCCTCTTTCAATTTCGTAGCTCTCCTTTACAACCACATCAAACAGCAACTTCCCACCTCCGATTGGACTTGGAGTGTTTTTCTCCTTGTTCTAAGGATTCCATAGCAAGAAACAACGCTTCAATCTGACTATCGGAGCTCCCGAAACAAGGATGGAAGTTCAGAGAACTCAATGTGCCAAACGTTGTTGCAGGTCGAGTTAGGGAAGAAAAGAGGGAAAAACCCCGTCAAAATGAGTTAATTAATTTGTCGGGGGTTCATACACATCATGTATTTATAGTACATGTTGTGTATCACAGACACACGACCGTGTATTTCCTTTTGGGTGTTTTAGCCGAGAGAGACCAAAGCTGATGCTTGATCGTGTATCAAGGGTACAGGTCGTGTATCATAGGCACACAACTATGTACCTTCTACTGGCCACAATTCTTGTTGTCACGTCAACCCATCCCACTTTGGAGTGAACCAAATTTTGATGGGACCCTCAATGACATCATTTTCAACGCCTTGAATCAACAAAATACGTACGAGTCATAGAACATCTGGTTGGACGAGGATGTTACAATTCTCCACAACTTCAAAGGATTTTGCCCCCAAAATCACAACCTCGCTCATCCTCCAAATGTGCAGCAAGAACACTGCAAAATTGTAGTACAATTCTCCCCTAATCACATTTCCTAAACCCTAAACTCACACCCTCTAACGCCCCAAAACAACCAAGACCACTTCAACCACAATGGAAACATCGCTCCAAACACACAACTACAACAAGCTAGCCACTAATCAACCACTACAATAAAAACTACCACCGGTCATAGAAACACAGACCACACACCAAAACCAACCCTGTCACAAGGAAATATAGGAAAACTTAAATCGATATGAAGGACTAGATACCTGAAATGAAGGCCTCATCTAGTTACAGTATCGTTTACTTATGCTCTCCTCGATTTCCCAAGTTGTCGCTTCCCTCTCTTGGTTCCTCCACCTTGAGCATAGAAATTCGCTTATTATTCAAGACGCGGACTTGCCTATCCATGATAGCTACTAGCCTCTCCTCATACGTCATGTCTTCATCGATCTCTACCTCTTCCGACAGTAACACATGGAGCATGCTAACATGGAATACATTGTGTATCTACTCTAGCTTCTTAGGAAACGCCAAAACGTAGGCAATTGGACCAGCCTTTTCCAACCATTCATATGGACTGTGTATTGGGTGACACCTTAAAGAATACTTTGTCACAAACTTCAAAACTAAGCTCTCTAGTTCTACCATTCGCATGCATCTTCTGACAATCTTGGGAGGCTCTCAAATTCTCCTTAATAAACTTTACACGATCACTAGTTTCCTCGACAATCTAAGGTCCATTTAACATCCTAGCACCTTCTTCATCCCAACAAAGAGGAGCTATATACTTTAGTCCATACAAGGCTTCAAATGGAGAATACTGCAAACTACTACCAACAATACCAACTATAACAACTCTGTCTACAGAGTTTAAGACTCCATCACACAACTTCTCAATAGCTCTTTTGAGCTAATGATGGTTCACTTCGATTGACCATCAATTTGAGCATGATACACTGTAAAGAACCTCAACTTCGTTCCCAATGCATTATGCAAACCTTCCCAGACACACTACACAAAAATATCTGTTTCGCGTCGGTCGGACGCGCATTTTGGCATCAGTCATCGACCGACGCTAAATAGAATAGTGTGGGTCGAAAAAGTCGACGCCAGAACTGGTGACATTAAATTTAGCATCGGTTTTCGATCGGTCTACGCTAAGATACTGACCGACTGACGCTAAATCCACTGAAAATCACAAAAAATGCAGCTGCAGTTGTAGCCGATTCTTCTTCTTCTTCTCATCTCCCCATCTTTATATAGTTTGATAATATAGGGATGCAAATAAACATGAAATAAAGGATTATCAAAATTGAGTAAGACGAAAGAATAATGACGAAAAATGCTTGAGATCAAAGTGTAGTTACTTTTTACTTTTTGTTCATACAGATCTAGCTGCAGCGGCCATAATCGGGGGTGACGTTGGTCGAAATTGGGGATGACAGTGACAGATCCGGCTTCGGGCGGCCGACGGCTAAACTCTTGTTGTTTCTTCTTTTCTTTGATGACCACAGATCCGGATCTTTGGGCAGATCCCATTTAGGCGAGAAAAAAAGTAAGATTTCTAGGTTTTTGGTTCATGGAAAAGACAAAGGAAGATGACGAAGTTGAGAGAAAAAAGAAGAAAGAGAAGAGGGGGTTTGAGAGGAGGCGGCTGCATAGTGTAAGGGAGGGTAAGGGTTTCATCTTATTAACTATTTATAGGTTAGAGTTTTTCCAAACGACCGACGCTAAAACATGAGAAATTTTTTATGCGAAAGTATTTAGCGTCAGTCGACCAAACGACCGACGCTAAAACGCGAGAAATTTTTTAGCGTCGGTCATTTGGTCAATCGACACTAAATACTTTCGCATAAACTGACGCTAAAACACTTTTTTTGTAGTGAAATGAGTAGTGAAGCTAGGATCTCAGTCTGACATAATGGATTAAGGAAGACCATGCAACCTTACCACTACACTAATATACAACTCCTCTACATTTGTCTTATATTGGATGGTTATAAAGTAAGTGACCTTCTTCAAGCGATTAACTATAACCCAGGCCATGTGATGAGGTCATCCCTAGGAGCTTTGGACGATGTCTACAATTGGTCGTCAAGTCCCAAGGCAAGGTCATTCTTTTTCACGAAGATTGGGTGATCACGACCAACCAAAACCATAGTCGGGTTATCACTGCCCATCTGAGCATGGGAACCTCAATCTAGGCCTTGCCACAATATTATAAGACCCCAACACAACATTTGGAGGAGCCTTGAAGTCAAAGGAGGAAACCAAGTTCGAAGGCCAAAAGCATCACTCGACCGGGCCATCACACCACCATTGTTGGGTCGCCACGATCCATGGCCAATCCGCCACGCCCCGGAAGGCCACCCTCACGGTCGGGCATCCACACCTTGGTTCTCCACACCCCGAGTCGTCATACCTTAGTTTGCCACACTTTAGGTCATCGCACCGCGCCACCACTCGGGTCGAATCTCTAAATATTCAACCTTTGTACAACCAAACCTTAAGGCTTCCAGTGAGTGTCCTAGGCCTTATGCCACCCCTATAACACCACCACAAGACATGCCACCCTTCAATCTTCCCAGTTCATGAGATTATTTGTCAGACTAAGCGAAGTCCATCTCGTCAGCACCCGAAACCCGAATTAGGATTTCCTCGGCCGCCTCTTCGCCGTTGACTCCCAATCCTTTTGGGACTCATTATTTATTGTTATATAGTCCTAAGTCAAGTTGGATATGTATAATTTATTAGTCTTAGACTTGGATTCAACTTAGGATTTTAGGGCCCTTTGGCAGGCCCTCACCTATATAAGTGATGACACTCGATTTGACGTGATTATCAGCCTCATTTAAGCGACATTTCTTTGCTTAAGACATGGTTTTTAGGGTAGAATAACGAATATTCAATCGATTGCCTATCTCGTGCCATTTGTGTTACCTTGGCCCGTTTCGGGTCTATTTGATGGTTTTCTAGTGTTTTATGTTAGCACAGATTTTTGCCATCGAATACGGTAGCCAAAGACGTGTCTTAGACGTTGGAAGCCCGAAGAATCACACATAAATCAATCGGAGAGATCGACCAAGTCAAAGAAAACGCCTGCCCCATTTACACATGTATTTTTGGCAAAAATACCCTTGGGTTTTCGCCGAAATCATAAGAAGGAATCCGCTGCCCTGAGTAGGAAGAAGTTTTCGCCGAAATTCCCCTACTATTTTCGGCGAAAATCTCAGTTGAAATCAGAAAATTTCGGGTTGATATAAATACAGAATTCGGCGGCTAAGGAGGGACAGACACTTTTGTCAATCACTTAACACACACACACACAAGCCAAAAACGGAGAGAGAGACAGGGCGAGTAGATAGAGTTCAAAGAGCCAGGAACGGATCGTGACGCCATCCATCCATCTCGGGGAGCCAGTACTAGGAGTTGAAGATCCAGCAGATTGAAGCTGCCAGGAAACATCGAAATTAGGTTTTACAGTTCTTCTCTGTTCTCCTACCTGAGATGTATTCGTCGTTTGTCTTCGATTCTTCTGTATTGAATATGAATAACTAAACTCGTGTAGCTTAGATTAGATGAACCCTAAGTGACCCAGGGCTTAAAGCGGTCACGGATCGGTGGTGATTAGATTCGAAGTTCATTCAGTTTCATCTTTCATGTTTGATTTGTTCTTGGTTATCTGTGTTTCTTGTCTGGTTTGGCCACCTAGATTAGATTCTTGTTAAGCTAAGGATAGAAGCGAACGCTCACCTTACTTTAAAACACTAAATCGAACAATCAACCTTATAATTGGAGTGTGCCTTTCGTAGGAACCGATTAGGGTTGATCCATTGCTAGAGTAACTCATTAATCATTAGAAATTGCACCAGTTAAGTTAAGTCATTGCGAGAGGCGACCGTACCCGGGCGGCTAATTAATCGTGGTAGCTAGATTGGATAGAGTGAACGTTCGCCAGTCTTAAACCTAAGGGTCAGGAGTTATGATGGTGTCTATGAACTGAATGAACTAGAATCAAAAATCGCTGGTCTGTTGACTGCTGCTCTGGTAATCTAAGGGGGATTCGAAGTCTAAGCTTGTCTGTCATCTTTCTAGTCAATCAATCAATCTTCAATCTTTCTTCGCTTTAATTCTCATTTCAATTTATCGTTGCATTTTAGTATAGAAGTCGTGGAACTCACACCACGCACAACTTGTGTTTATGCCTGAATTAAATTGCCAACATCTTTGAGTAAGGAAGTAGAGGAAACCCTGGAATACGATCTACCCTAGCTTTTGTTAGCTTTGTTAGTTATTTGTTTGAACCCGAACAACGATCTTAGGTTCATCAAATTGGCGCCGTTGCCGGGGATCTCTTCTATTTCGTTGAAAGAAGAGTTGGCATTTTTATTCTTCTACCCTTCCATTTTTCATTTTCCATCACATTTTGATTTTACACCGGTTGTGTTTGTTTTTGTCTCTTGCAGATCATAGCAGGTACAGAAGCAGGTCACTTCCGTTCCATCTTCCTTTACCGCAATGGTTACTCTTAAGAGTGTTACGGACTACAGTAAGCCGCGCGCATCTAACCTCCGATCACCCATCACCGTGCTTACTAATGACGATGATCCTGACTATGAGATTCAGATTCCTCTCTTGGAGCTAATCTCTAGGGACATACAATTCGAGGGAAGACCAGATGATAATCCCTGCACACACATAACCAACTTTTTGGCTGTCTGCGACACCTTCAAGTCTGGGAATCTCAATAAGAATGCATTATATCTCCGAGCTTTCCCGTTTTCTATCAGAGGTGCTGCTAAGCAGTGGCTCAGCAGTAAACCACCGGGTCACTACACTGACTGGGATACATTAGCTCAAGATTTTGTTGAGGAATACTTTCCTCCCGCGAGGACAACTGCTTATAAAGACCGCATCTCCAGATTCACTCAGAGAGAGGATGCAAGCCTTTATGACACTTGGAATGAGTTCCAGTCTCTTCTCTTTGACTGTCCTCACCATGGGTATGAACAAAGACAGATGGCTGAATTCTTTGCTCGTGGTATGCGCGAAGAATCTTCAAAGTGGGTCAACTCCCTAGCTGGCGGAGATTGCACCGCCCTCACTCCCCAGGATGCTCTTCTACATTTTGCTAGCTGTTCTTCAAAGTCTAGAAACTGGGAGAGGAAAAAAGAAGGACCCAAGAGTCAGATAAATGTTGCAGAGCAGATCAAGACAGAAGTTCAGAAGCATCTACAAGCAGCCGGTATTCCCCTCGACTCTCCATCAGCTAGCGTCTTTTCGATTGACTGTGGATGGTGTGGATCATGTGTTCATGACGGTGGAAGTTGCCTAACCTTCGTCACAACTGAAGTCTGGTCTACAGAAGAGATCAACTTCATCGATCAGGGTTTCGCTAATAATCAGAAAGGCTATGCCGGTTACAGAAACTACATGCCACGGAACCAAAGCAACCGGTTAGTGGATCCTTATTATAGACCTACGGGCTTCATTGGAGGACAACACCAGTCTTAGGCTAAACCATACTACAACAGAGACATGAATTATGAGAAGAAGTTCGATCAGATTATGAGCAGGCTTGACGACCACGACATTCAACTAAAAGCCCAAGCTGCACTCAATCAAGGACAGAGAGCCCAGAGCCAGAGGATAGAGGATGCTATAAGTAATATGACTAAACTCTTTACTAGCAATCCTCTCCTTAATCCAGAAGCATTTCAGGCAGACTCTGGTACCACGAGCGAACACGCTCAAGCCATTACACCAGGAGCGGCAAACAAACAACTGATCCCAAGGCCCCAGAACCGGAAGTAATACCAGATACCAGTGCTTCCATGGATATGCCAGAAATTGAGGATATCACAGAAGAGGAAGAAGAAGCATCTGCTCCTCCTCCTAATCCGCCCAGGACAGCTCCTGAGCCTGTCTTGGCGCCATATGTTCCTCGGATTCCCTTCCCAAAAGCTGCAAGGAGCAAGGCTAAGGATCACGACACTCAGTACAAGAAGTGGTACAATGTTCTTAAGACTGCAGAGATCAAGATACCAGTGACTGAAGCTGTAGAAATCATACCACCACTTGGGAAATTCTTTAAGGATCTCGTGAAGAAAGTGAAGAACGGGGAGGCGTACTCTATCACGCTTACTAATGAATGCACGTCTATTCTCGGTGCGCCATCTCCCATTTGACAGCCGCCACCTCCCCCAGCTAAGTGCCCTGATCCCGGTTCTTTTACATTACCGTGCATTATTAATGGCATTAAAATTGATCACAGTCTGGTTGATTCTGGTGCTTCTATTAATGTTATGCCTGTTTATTTATATGAAAAGCTAATTTTGGTGTGAATATAAACTACAAACAAGGCCTGTTAACTCTAAGCGTAGGTCAAGAGAGTGTTGCATTCTGCATTAAAGATAGCATGAGATATTCTGTTGCCCAAGATGATAAATGTTATGCTGTTGATCCCCTAGAGTTGGCCGCGGCCAACTCCTTTACTAATGCTTTATCTAGTGATCCGCTAGAGTTGTGTTTGATTTCAGGGATTGATAATGCGTTAGACGATCCAGAGTAGTGTTATGGCAAGATGAGTTAGACGAACAGAAGGCAACATTCACACCCATCACCGCGCCTACACATATTGAGCCAGCTTCGAGTCGGATTACTACTTCATATGAGAATCCGCCAGAACTTACTTTGAAGGAGCTGCCTGACCACTTAGAATACGCATTTCTGGGGAAGGACTGTCAGTTACCAGTCATCATCAGTTCGAAACTATCTCCCGAGCAGAAAGAGCAATTGATTAGGCTACTCAAGAAGCACGTCCGAGCTATTGCCTGGCAGTTAGCAGACATCAGAGGCATCTCTGAAACCTTCTGCAAGCATCGGATAGTCGTTGATGAAGAATTCAAACCAGTCAGACAACCGCAGCGCCGACTTAACCCTCTGATGCAGGAAGTTGTAAAGAAAGAAGTGCTCAAGCTTCTGGATGCCGGTATCATCTATCCTATTGCCGATAGTCCTTGGGTCAGCCTGACTCAAGTCGTTCCAAAGAAAGGAGGAATCACAGTCATCCCTAATCCAAAGGGTGAACTCATTCCTACCCGAACAGTTATCGGATGGAGAGTCTGCATCGATTATCGACGACTCAATGATGCCACCAAGAAAGATCACTTCCCACTGCCGTTCATTGATCAGATGCTTGAACGGTTGGCTGGTCATGAATACTACTGCTTCTTAGACGGGATGTCCGGTTACTTTCAGATCCCCATCGAGCTTGATGATCAAGAGAAGACGACCTTCACATGCCCGTTCGGTACGTTTGCTTATCGTCGTATTCCTTTTGGTTTATGTAACAAGCCTGCCACCTTTCAGATATGCATGCTTGCAATATTTGGAGATCTGGTAGAGAATGTGGTGGAGGTGTTCATGGACGACTTCTCCGTCTATGGCGATTCATTTTCAAAGTGTCTAGCTAACTTGGATAAGGTGCTAGCCCGTTGTGAGGAGACCAACCTGGCACTTAGTTGGGAAAAATGTCATTTCATGGTTACAGAAGGTATTGTTCTTGGCCATAGAATATCTAAGACAGGTATAGAAGTCGATCGTGCTAAGCTCGAGACCATTGCCAGCTTACCGTCGCCGACCTCAGTTAAAACAGTTCAAAGTTTTCTCGGTCATGTTGGATTCTACCGGAGATTCATTAGAGACTTCTCCAAGATCACTATTCTAATGACGAAGCTCCTTGAGAAAGATGTTCCTTTTGTCTTTGACAAAGCCTGTCTTGAAGCTTTTGAGACCTTGAAGACTCAACTCACCACCGCACCAGATTGGAATCTTCCGTTCGAGATCATGTGCGATGCTAGTGACTTCGCCGTTGGCGCGGTTCTTGGTCAGAGAAAGGAGAAGAGATTTCATCCTATCTACTTTGCGAGCAAGACACTCAATGATGCTCAGAGAAACTACACTACTACAGAGAAAGAGCTTCTAGCTATCGTTTTCTCCTTTGATAAGTTTAGACAGTATCTGGTTCTCTCACATACCATTGTCTACATAGATCATGCTGCCCTGCGCCATTTATTAGCTAAGCAGGACTCGAAGCCACGTCTCATCCGATGGATCCTTCTCCTCCAAGAGTTCGACATTGAAATCAAAGACAAAAAGGGAGCAGAGAACTTAGCAGCAGATCATCTTTCTCGCCTCGAGGAATCTCAAACAGGTAAGTCTACTACCCCTATCAATGATTCTTTCCCTGACGAGCTGTTGCGTGTTGAAACATATGAACAGGTTAACAGCATAGCTATCGAGCCCTGGGCAATTCCTCACGCTCAAGATCTGAGTAATGCCGCCGATTCAGATGAGCCTTGGTATGCAACTCTGGCTAACTATCTCTCACACGGCATTGTACCTCCTGAACTGGATTTCAATGCACGCAAAAAGCTCTTTAAAGAAGCCAAGTCATACTTTTGGGATGAGCCTTTCTTATACCGCATCAGTCTTGACGGGATGATCCGGAGATGTGTCTCTGATGTGAACCGCTGCAACCGTGGGCAGATGACCCTTAAACACCGCAAGTTGAGACCGTGCAACGAGGTAAAACCGTCGGGAACCGGGGGCGGATAAGTACTTTGACCCGTCGGCTATATAACAGCCGGGAACCAGAAGTGTCCAGTCGAAGACGCCACGCCAAGAGATGGATGCTCTTGATGATAAGTCGATCCTTTAATATCGCGTCATGCAGATACAACAAGGTTTCAAGAACGAGTTCTTTCAAAAGGGGGTTTATTTCATCAAAGTCTGAGTACAAAGTGAGGCCGGCGGCTTCTATATATAGGTGAGGGAACAAGCTCTCCTCCCTAATCACTACTTCTAATAATAATAAAATAAAGAAATAAAAGAGTCCTAATTAGAAAACCTAAAGAGGACTTTATCTAATCCTAACCTAGACTAAAAAGAGGGAAAATTCGGACTCCAACCCTATAAGGGAAGAGAATCCTACCTAAACAAGAACTCCTAAAAAGGAGGCTGGAAAATCCTAAAAACAGCTAAACGGGTTCTGGAAATATTAGCCGAATAATTACTAAACAAATTCGTAAAATTCTTATCTTTTGCAGATCACTAGTAGACTCCATGGGCTACAACTTTCATGTTGGACATAAGCCCAAATTATGTCTCCAAGTAGCCCATATTCGTCACTCTTTGTCGGGCTACGAATCTGTCCAGAAATCCAGCTTTGCTTAGTATTAGTCCAGCTTTGGCCCGTGGCTGCTCGGTCATGGGCTGACCTCTTGGCTCTTCTCCAAGATTGGATTCTCCTTGATCCTCTCCTCTTGGATCAGGCTCAGGTGGTGGCCTGATTACAGCTCCTTGTTTGGCCTTCCTCGGATCAGCATCCGAGTCTTCCTCTTTGGTGCTCCCACCAAGCTTCACTAGGTCTTGGCCTAGCTCTATCTCTTTCAGTACTGCTCCAAATTGAGCACCGTTTGTTGGAGCTGATTCATGGGCCTTCAAAGTATCCAAGGCTTTTAGAAGAACCCTAATTCGGCCGTGGTTGGGCTGCTCGGGACAGTTGGGCCATGGTGGCGGTCGCGGGCCGGGTTCTCCGGGCTGGTCTGGGGCCGGGCTTCTTTAGGGTTCTTGGAGGTCAGGCTAGGGGCAGAATGAGGCTCGTCTTCAGTGCTAGGGCTTGTGTCCTTGGCCAATAGCATGGCCTGGAGCAGTATCCCATTTCTTGGAGTCTTTCTACCTCGGACAAGTGACCTTGGTAGGGCGTAGGAGTATCAGATGGTACTAGGGTCGCCAGGCTGGGTCATATCATTCCCCTCTTCTTGCCTTGGATTTGTCCCCAAATCCATCTCGGGTCATTTCCTAGTACTCATCACTCTATTCCGGACTTCAGCAATTTTGTTGGCCACGGTCGGGAAAGATTCAGCGACATCTTCAGACCTGGGAGTATCACTTGAGGCAGTGATGGACCAAGGCTCAGGTCCTTTAGGGCTTTCTTCATCTGTGTCCAAAGCTCCTTTTCCTGCAAAACTAGCAACTATAATGTTAAGACTTGGTAAGGTGGCCGGTGAAAGTTCCTTACTCATTTCCACATCCGGATCCGGCTTCGGATCTTCTTCGCTCGGGGCCGCCCTCAAAACTTGTCGGGAGGTGACCTCCCATGGAATCTTGGGTGAACAGGGAATCGTCGGTGAAGCGCCGGGTTGGGCACTGGGGTGCCAGAGGCGTCGGAGGTTGGCCAGGGCACGTCGGGGCTTTGGGTGGCGGCGTCGGGTAGTGGGGGATGGCGGCGTCGGGCAATGACGTGTTGGGCTGGCTGGGGCCGTCGAGCGGCAGTCAGTCGGCGGCGTCGAACATCATCGCGTCGCGGCAGTTGGGGCCGGGTAGGACCGCGGCAGAGCATCGGGCAGGGACGCGCCGGACGCGTCAGATGGTGATCCGTCGGGGGCCACGTCGGGTGGTGATGCGTCAGGCCGTTGGAAGACGGCGGCGGCGGCCAGTGGGGAGCCGGCGGCGGCTGCCAGTGGGGTGGCGGCGGCTGTGGCCAATGGGAAGGCGGCGGTGGCGGGCAGTGGGGAGGTGGCGGTGGCGGGCAGTGGGGAGGCGGCGGCGGCGGGCAGTGGGGAGGCGGCGGTGATCCGGGGTTGAGCAGGGCGACGACGGGGTCATGGGGCACGTTGGGTGCTGTGGGCGGAACTGGTGCTGGGACTGGGGCCGGGGCTGGTGCCGGTGCTGGGTGCGGGGGTGTCGGTGCTGGGCGCTGGGGCGCCGGTGCTGGGCACTCGGGCGCTGGGGCGTCGGGGCTGGACGCTCGGGCGCTGGGACGCTGGTGCTGGGCGCTGGGGCGCCGGTGCTAGGTGCTCGGGCGCTGGGCGCTGGGGCGCCTGTGCTAGGCGCTGTGTGCTGGGGCGCCGGGGCTAGGCGCTGGGGCGCTGGGGCTTGGGGCAGTGCGGAGGCTGAGGCCAAGCGCTGGAGCACTAGGACCTGGGGCAGCGCCGAGGCTGAGGTCGAGCGCTGGGGCGCTAGGGCCTGAGGCAGCGCCGAGGCTGGGGCCGAGCGCTGGGGCGCTAGGGCCTGGGGCAGCGCCGAGGCTGGGGCCGAGCGCTGGGGCGCTGGGGCCTGAGGCAGCGCCGAGGCTGGGGCCGAGCGCTGGGGCGCTAGGGCCTGGGGTAGTGCCGATGCTGGGGCCGAGCACTGGGGTGCTGGGCCTGGTGGGGCAGCGCCTGGTGGGGCAGCGCCTGGTCTGGGGCCGAGTGCTGGAGTACTGGGGCCTGGGGCAGCGCCGGGGCTGGGGCCGAGCGCTGGGGCGCTAGGGCCTGGGGCAGCGCCGAGGCTGGGGCCGAGCGCTGGGGTGCTGGGGCCTGGGGCAGCGCCGAGGCTGGGGCCGAGCGCTGGGGCGCTAGGGCCTGGCGCCGGGTTGTGCCAGCTTCTCTTGCCATCATGGTAGCTTGTATCTGTCGTAGGACTTGGGAAGCTTCCTCCAACGCCGCTTCTATCTTTCTAATCTCTCGTCTGCCATGGTTAGTACTAGCAAACGGAAACAATTTTCTATCCCCTCTTCTTAGAAATAAACGTACAACGAATGGAAATAACGTGGCAAGGTGACCTTGCTTTCTTTTCTTTTTCTTAACTCGAAACTAAAACAAGAATTGAAATAGAAGGGAATTTTCGAATCAATTTTCTAAAGAAAGCAATAAAGGATATGAATCCAGGTGAACCTGGAGACTGGGATAGATGTGGTCCTTGTGTTTGAACCGTGCTCTGATACCAACTGATGTGAACTGCTGCAACCGTGGGTAGTCGACCCTTAAACACCGCAAGTTGAGACCGTGCAACGAGGTAAAACCGTCGGGAACCGGGGGCGGATAAGTACTTTGACCCGTCGGCTATATAACAGTCGGGAACCAGAAGTGTCCAGTCGAAGACGCCACGCCAAGAGATGGATGCTCTTGATGATAAGTCGATCCTTCAGTATCGCGTCATGCAGATACAACAAGGTTTCAAGAACTGAGTTCTTTCAAAAGGGGTTTATTTCATCAAAGTCTGAGTACAAAGTGAGGCCGGCGGCCTCTATATATAGGTGAGGGAACAAGCTCTCCTCCCTAATCACTACTTCTAAATAATAATAAAATAAAGAAATAAAAGAGTCCTAATTAGAAAACCTAAAGAGGACTTCATCTAATCCTAACCTAGACTAAAAAGAGGGAAAATTCGGACTCCAACCCTATAAGGGAAGAGAATCCTACCTAAACAAGAACTCCTAAAAAGGAGGCTGGAAAATCCTAAAAACAGCTAAACGGGTTCTGGAAATATTATCTGAATAATTACTAAACAAATTCGTAAAATTCTGATCTTTTGCAGATCACTAGTAGACTCCATGGGCTACAACTTTCATGTTGGACATAAGCCCAAATTATGTCTCCAAGTAGCCCATATTCGTCACTCTTTGTCGGGCTACGAATCTGTCCAGAAATCCAGCTTTGCTTAGTATTAGTCCAGCTTTGGCCCGTGGCTGCTCGGTCATGGGCTGACCTCTTGGCTCTTCTCCAAGATTGGATTCTCCTTGATCCTCTCCTCTTGGATCGGGCTCAGGTGGTGGCCTGATTACAGCTCCTTGTTTGGCCTTCCTCGGATAAGCATCGGAGTCTTCCTCTTTGGTGCTCCCACCAAGCTTCACTAGGTCTTGGCCTAGCTCTATCTCTTTCAGTACTGCTCCAAATTGAGCACCGTTTGTTGGATCTGATTCATGGGCCTTCAAAGTAGCCAAGGCTTTTAGAAGAACCCTAATTCGGCAGTGGTTGGGCTGCTCGGGCCAGTTGGGCCATGGTGGCGGTCGCGGGCCGGGTGCTCCGGGCTGGTCTGGGGGCCGGGCTTCTTTAGGGTTCTTGGAGGTCAGGCTAGGGGCAGACTGAGGCTCGTCTTCAGTGCTAGGGCTTGTGTCCTTGGCCAATAGCATGGCCTGGAGCAGTATCCCATTTCTTGGAGTCTTTCTACCTCGGACAAGTGACCTTGGTAGGGCGTAGGAGTATCGGATGGTACTAGGGTCGCCAGGCTGGGTCATATCAGTCTCTTACACTGAAGCAGCTGACATCATGCGTAAGTGCCATGAAGGACAGTTCGGAGGACACTTTGGAGGAAACCGCACGGCAAGAAAGGTACTCGAAACAGGTTTTTATTGGCCTTCAATCTTTAGTGACTGCGACGTCTTCGCTCGACGTTGTGATGCATGCCAGCGATAAGGTAACATCTCAAACGTAATGAGATGCCCCAAATTGTTTCTTTAACTGTTGAAATTTTTAATGTTTGGGGAATCGATTTTATGGGTCCGTTCACACCCTCCAACGGAAACAAGTACATTCTTGTAGCCGTTGATTACGTTTCTAAGTGGGCTGAGGCTGAAGTTTTACCCACTAATGATTCTAGAGTGGTGGGTTGGTTCCTTACCCATCTTTTCACGCGTTTTGGTTCACCGCGCTTCATCATAAGCGATAGGGGTACCCATTTCCATGGACAATTCGATCGGGTGTGCAAACGCTTTGGCATCACCCACCGAATGTCCACGGCTTACCACCCTCAAGAAAATGGTCAGGCGGAAGTGACAAACCGTGAGCTCAAGCGGATTCTTGATAGGACAGTTGGCCAGTCTCGCAAGGACTGGTCATCTAAGCTCAATGACGCCTTATGGGCATATCGAACTGCCTACAAGACTCCCATCGGTACCTCACCGTATCAGCTGGTCTATGGCAAGGCATGTCATTTACCAGTTGAGCTTGAGCACAAGGCATTCTGGGCTAACAAAGAGTTGAATATGAGCTATGCAGTAGCAGGTAATAACCGCCATGACCAGATCGCTGAACTTGAGGAACACCGTCTCCACGCTTATGAGAGTACGAAGCTATACAAAGAACGCACCAAGAAAATTCATGACTCTCAATTGAAGACGATCAAGCAGTTCTACCCTGGAGAAGAAGTGCTCTTATATAACTCTCGATTAAAGCTCTTTCCGGGTAAGTTGAAATCTCGATGGTCTGGCCGTTATACAGTGGTCCGACAGACACCCTTAGGCAGCGTCTACATTAAATTGCACGATCAAGAGCCGTTTGTGGTCAACGGGCATAGGCTTAAGAAGTATCTGCAAGGGTTAGCCGTCTCTTCCATCGACGTGCACTACTTCACGTCGGAACCGTGACACGATTCCAGGTATCGTCTGGCTCACGGACGTTAAACAAGAGCGCTTCGTGGGAGGCAACCCACGGCTGGAGTCAGTTACTTTTCGTTTTGAGTCATTTTTGTTTTAAACTCATCTTTCAAAAAAAAAAGAAACAGCCGCTGTTTTCAAATAAATTTTCGGCGAAAATATGTCATTATTTTCGCCGAAAATGTGTTTTAAAAAATCAACCTGCTCCTCCTGTCTCCACTTTTCGGACCGAAACTTCTATCTTTTCGCCGAACTGGAACTTATTTTGAATTGCGTTTTCGCCAAAAATTACCCTTGATTTTTGCCGAAAATCTTGTGCCCCCCTTCGGCTATTTAACCCGGTTTCGGCCTCCCTATTTTCGCCTCCCATCCGAAAAAATTGCACAACTTCCTCACCTACTTTAAAAACCCGCCAGCCCGCCGATTGCCTCGCCACCGCCGCCTCCTTAAAACCGACCGCGCCGCCGCCACCGCCGCCACCGCCCCACTGAATAGTAGCCGCCGCTCATCTCCTTGTCCTGCCCTAGTTCCCAACCCTAGAATCGGAGCTTTTCAGCTCTGGTTTCGGCCGACCTAGTTTTCAAGTTGTTCATCGATTCCTAGGAGTTCCAATCGTTTTCTCGAATCACGTCTTCACGGTTAGTTGTTCAGCCTTTGATTGTGCATCTTTTGGCTTTTTTTGACTTTCGGTTTTCGGCATGGTTGACTTTTTGGTTCTCCCTCATTCTTCTTGATTGCTTTGTCGGTATCAATTGGCTAGGTTCTGGTATTGTTTTTGTGGCCTTTTCAGAAGCGTGATTTGTTGTCTGTGAGATTGTGTCACTGAATCATTCCGTTCTTCATGCTTGCTCCATGAATTGACAATTCTTCAATGATATTTCTTGTTTCGATGATCTTTCGGTTAATTAATTTACCCCAACTTGAAAACCTAAGTGTGGGGTAAGTTCATTGTCATCTCATGCTGGTCATCTGTGAGTTGTGTTTAACAGGGCTCCCAAGCATTTTAAGACTACCAGTGCAGATAGAGCGCAGCGATCCTCAGCTCGCCAGAGCAAGACACCACCTTCCGACGACCCGCACCAGCTGCGCAAAAATCGATGGCTGTGGCCATCATTCCCGAGGATGCGCCGACCCCTGCGACTCCCATTTCCTCTATTCCTACACCTGCCAATGGGGCCGTACATCCTTTCATCGCCGCCCTGGATGATCAACCCCACGGTCGGTGACATCTTTCACCCTATTCTTAAATTCTTGCATTATGTTTGGGTGCAATCTCTGTGTTATTGCAGCAAGTCGAGCCGTCACCATGTTTTTTTGGAGGAGCTTGTTTTATTTCGTGCTTTGGAGGAGGATTCCAACCTGCATCCTGGATGGTTGGTTGCCCGGTTCTTTCACAAGCGCACTTCCGCAAATAAGCTTCCTTCTGAGCTTCCAGGCGGGCCCTTCATTTCAATTCTGATCGAGAATCTCCAGCTCGGTGACAAATGGGGTCCTGATATTCCTCGTGTCTCGAGTGAGCGTATAGGTGCTGAGCTCGCCATAGCACGGGGCATCGACCTTTCGGCAGACTTTGAGCATTGCACGTCCCTCCCTCACCGAGTTCCCCAGTCAGTTGAGCGCCCACCGTCGCAAGCGCAAATCACCGCGGAGATGCATGAGAGGCTGGCGCGTATTGAGAAGTGGCAGATAGACTACTCAGCTAGTTCGCTTCAATGGCAGAAGGACCGAGTGGCACATGAAGAGGCTCAGAACGAGCGTTGGTCCACTCTCCAGCGATTCATGGCCACCCAGTCTGCCCTACACACGGATGATATCGCATGGCGACAGCAGCTGGAGCGGCGGCTCGGCCTTTCACCTATCACGATTCAATCACCACCCCCTCCCGAGGAGCAGTGATCAGGTTGTTTCTACCCTTTTCCATTTCTTTTCTTTCTTCTTTTCGGGTTTCCACCCAATTTTATTTTGTGTGGATCTGGGACACTTGTCCCGGTATCCTTTTGATCTTTTTGTTGTTTGTGTTTTGTAGGATTTTGAGTAGCTACTCCACTCCGCTCCGGACACTCCGCGTTTATCCACTACACCGCCCTCCACCCTCCAGGTTCTTCATTTCTCTCTGCTTTAGTTTGGTCCTGTGAGGACACAGAACAGTCTAAGTGTGGGGTAGGGTGTTAGATAACCATGCATGATCTTGATTGCATATCCTTGTGTGCCTCGTGATTCATGTCCAGTCTCTCTAGCATTAGAATGGCTCAGTTCTTGATTTTTGATGTTAAGTTGTTGTTCAAACCTTCATAATGATGCTTAGACTGCTTAACCTAGAACTTGAGAACCAACTTGTATACTTTGATGCTAAACTGCCTGGTCAGAACAGAATTTTAAAATCACACTTGTAGTTTGCAGCCTTGATTGCATGAAAATGACCAAATCCGACTAGCAAACCAACTGTGAGCTTTTGATCCATTGCACGTAACTCGCAATTTTAATTCTTTCTGAGTGGTTTTATGTTTGGTTGGATGAGTTAAAATTTGCATGAGACCTACTCGAGACCACACGATGACACGAGTTCTAGAAGGATATGGACATCTAGACTCAGCTACTAAACCAGATAGCCTACCAAACGATAAAATCCACTAGGTTTAGACCCTTGAGCTTGGCCTGTTCTTTCGGTTCGATAATACATTACAGCCATTTCCCATTTCTTTCATTCCCCGTTGATTCCCTGTGGTTGTAGTTCTAGATTGACCTACCGGAAGTCGGTTTGTGGTAACCTGCCTATAGCCATTAAACAGGTGGTCTTAGCTAATATGTCCAGACGTGTAAACCCCTCTAGCAACTAAAAGAAAATCGGCACAAAAGAAAAAAATAAGTAAAGTACGAAAAGAAAGAAAATTCGAAAAAATAGTGAAGAAAAGAAAAATCAGAAAAGTTGAAAGTTTCTAGTTCAATAAAACGTTCTTCTCCCTACAAATGGAAGAACGAAGTCAAAAGAAAAGTTCAAAAGAAAGAGAAGAAGAAAGAAATCGTATAAAGAAAAAGAATAAGTGCCAGGTTGCTTGAGGGTATCATAGGACGAGCGTTCATCATTCCACCCGTGTTTGGTTAGACGGTAGGAAACCATAGACTAGATTCGAGGGAAGTTAGTCGGAAGCTACACCGCACAAAGCCATCATCATTCATTCCCATCATCCATCTCATTATAAACCCGAGTAGTGTAGATTTCATTACGGTCCTAGCAGGGAAGTCCTTCTTGACTAGATACTCGTGTTGTCACAGTGGTGGAGATGTGGTCGAAATGCAAACCTATGACAGAATTCGGTAGCAGAAAATGATCGAGAGCAGAAACACGTCCTTAAACACAGAGAGTGAGAGTTCACATTGTACTATATATATCTTGTGTGAGGAGTCTGGTCGGTCAGGTCAAATTTGTGCATAATTGGTTGCTAATTACTTGTCATGTGCAGTTATTAGTTAGACCAGGTAGTTTGGCTAATCTGTATGCATGTTAGGTTTCTTGTTCTAGGGTCGATCTGTCTAATAATTCATTGTGTTTGATTGAGCTCCAATTTAATCGATCTTATCATTTATGAACATGAGCGTCTCTATTCAGTTTGCTTGAGGACAAGCAAAAGCTTAAGTGTGGGGTATTTGATGACACTCGATTTGACGTGATTATCAGCCTCATTTAAGCGACATTTCTTTGCTTAAGACATGGTTTTTAGGGTAGAATAACGAATATTCAATCGATTGCCCTATCTCGTGCCATTTGTGTTACCTTGGCCCGTTTCGGGTCTATTTGATGGTTTTCTAGTGTTTTATGTTAGCACAGATTTTTGACATCGAATACGGTAGCCAAGGACGTGTCTTAGACGTTGGAAGCCCGAAGAATCACACATAAATCAACCGGAGAGATCGCCCAAGTCAAAGAAAACGCCTGCCCCATTTACACATGTATTTTCGACAAAAATACCCTTGGGTTTTCGCCGAAATCATAAGAAGGAATCCGCTGCCCCGAGTAGGAAGAATTTTTCGCCGAAATTCTGCTACTATTTGCGGCGAAAATCCCAGTTGAAATAAGAAAATTTCGGGTTGATATAAATACAGAATTCGGCGGCTAAGGAGGGACAGACACTTTTGTCAATCACTTAACACACACACACACAAACCAAAAACGGAGAGAGAGACAGGGCGAGTAGATAGAGTTCAAAGAGCCAGGAACGGATCGTGACGCCATCCATCCATCTCGGGGAGCCAGTACTAGGAGTTGAAGATCCAGCAGATTGAAGCTGCCAGGAAACATCGAAATTAGGTTTTACAGTTCTTCTCTGTTCTCCTACCTGAGATGTATTCTTCGTTTGTCTTCGATGTATTGAATATGAATAACTAAACTCGTGTAGCTTAGATTAGATGAACCCTAAGTGACCCAGGGCTTAAAGCGGTCACGGATCGGTGGTGATTAGATTCGAAGTTCATTCAGTTTCATCTTTCATGTTTGATTTGTTCTTCGTTATCTGTGTTTCTTGTCTGGTTTGGCCACCTAGATTAGATTCTTGTTAAGCTAAGGATAGAAGCGAATGCTCGCTGATGACACTCGATTTGACGTGATTTTCATCCCCATTTAAGCGACATTTCATGCCCCTTTCATACCATTCTGATGAGTATTTGGTGAAAATGTGTTTATTATGTGATTCTAGGCTCCTAGTGCATACATTGTCCATTTATTGGCTATTTTTACCCTTTTTTGTGAGCTTTTATGTTGAGCCTCCAGGTTACCACATTATAGAGGACTCTCTCACAAGTCCAGCGCTTCAAACGGGGACCAAATCGGAGTTCAAACGGAGCGGGAATCATCGAAACAAGTTGGAGCTGGTTTTTAACTAATATTTTCGGCGAAAATGTGGTGATATTTTCGGCGAAAATTCCTATGAAAATCCGGGCAGAAACCCTATGTTTCAGCCTTTTCCAACTTGTAAAGGGTTTCTGGGGGTATATATAGACTTTTTGAAGCCAGATTAGAAACATACGAATTTTGGCTGATTAGCCACGACTCTAGGGTCGATAGATAGAGTTTAGAGAGTTCGAAGATCCGTGGATAGATCGTGACGCCATCCTTCCACCTCGGAGAGCTCGGAGCTTAAAGTTGAAGATCCAGGAGATTGAAGCTTCGCCGGAGTCGTCAGAATTAGGTTTTTCAGTTCTTATCTGTTCTTCCTCTGTATGATGATTTCCTTTGTTGCCTTTGATTCTTCTGTTATCGTTATGAGTAGCTAAACTTGTAGAGCTTAGATTAGATGAACCCTAAGTGACCCAGGGCTTTAAAGCGGTCACGGATCGGCGGTAATTAGATTCGAAGTTCAATCAGTTTCTCTTTGCATGGTTGTTTTGTTCTTGATTGTTTATGTTTCTTCTCTGGTTGATTGCCTAGATTAGGTTTTTGCAAGCTAGGGTTAGACGCCAGACATCTCCCTGCTTTGCCGCATAAACTTGTCTTCCTTGATCACCTAGTTTAGATTCTTGTTAAGCTAAGGATAGAAGCGAACGCTCGCCTCTCTTTAAAACATCAATTCAACCAGTTAACCTTATAATTGGAGTGTGCCTTTCGTAGGAACCGATTAGGGTTAATCCACTACAAGAGTAACTCATAAATCGTTAGTAATTACACCAGTTAATTAAGTCGTTGCGAGAGGCGACCGTACCCGGATGGCTAGTTAATCTTGGTAGTTAGATCGGATAGAGCGAACGTTCGCCAGTCTTAAACCTAAGGGTAAGGAGTTATGGTGGTGTATAGAAACCGATTGAATTAGAATTGAAAACTGCTGATCTGTTGATTGCCAATGCTCTGGTGATCTAAGGGGATTCGAAATCTAAGTTCGTCTATCTTTTTGTTAGTCAACCATTTTAATCTTTCTGTCTTTTTTTTTCCTTTGTTTATTAGATTAGAAGTCGTGGAACTCACACCACGCACTAAGTGTTCAAACCTGAGTAATTTGCCAGCTTATTTGAGTAGTCGATTAGTAGAAACCCGTGGAATATGATCTAGTCTACTTCGGTAGGTTAGTTATTTGATACCGCTAAAACTGCAGCATCAAATTGGCGCCGTTGCCGGGGACTCTTCTAATTGTTTGAAAGAAGAGTTGGCAAATTATTCTTCTTCCTTTCCGCCTTACCATTTATTTTCCTCCATATTTTCATGATTTACCTGGGTAGTGCTTCTTAGTTTTGATTATGCAGGATTACAGGTGGGATGACCGGTACCGAGAGCGGTACATCAATGAAGCACCATATCCTGATGATTATCAAGAAATGCTACATCAACAACAACAACAGACGGCGAGATTTGACTCCCTCTTTGATAAAATCTCTTCAATGCTACAAGGTTACCAAGAGACACACCAACAAGAGCATCGAAGAGGCGCTAGAGATAACCAAGAGATGCTTCATGAACATCAACAATGCTCGTTGAGAACCCAATCTGCCTTGGATAATATATCTTCAATGCTACAAGCTCATCTCGCGACGGACATCAAGCTTGAGCAACCAAAGCAGTTAATGACAGAAGACGCTCAAGAGCTGTTCGAAGAAGAAGATGATGATCCTATCCATGACTATTATGAGCTAGAAGAATCCTTGGCGGTGGTGGTTGATGAAGACATAAAGCCAATCCATCATGAAGTTGAAGCCGAAGAGGAGCACATAGAGATTGAGGAGATACCCTCACCTACACTTCTGCCGAGTCAACCTGTAGAGAAGATGGAGCTCATTGACCATGCCGCGCCGTACTACCTCTTTCCTCCTCTGGTAGGAGAATTTGAGAAGAACTGGTCATCCAACCAGAACTGCGATCTATTGGAGCACTACCGGCTATATCACCCTTCTGGAGTGCTACACGGCACTCAACCGCACACCTTGAAGAAGATGATTGACTTCAAGGAACTCCTAAGTTGGGGTCCCTAACAGGTACCGTCCGGCTCAAGGACGTTAAAAGAGAGCGCTTCGTGGGAGGCAACCCACGGTTGGAGTCTGTTTTTTAATTTTTTGTCGAACTTAGTATTTTAGAGTCGGTTCGGGGGAGCCAAAAGTGTCAGTTTATTTGTTTTCTTATTTTTCGTGTGTAGACTGCATGTCGTAGTGTCAGTCGCAAGTTGATTGAGGTCGTTCTGATTTTTGTGGAATTAACTGTGATTTTCTGAAGTTTGCCGGATTTGCGAAAATATTTTCACCCGAGTAGTTTAAAATTTTCGGCGAATATTCAACCCCATTTTCGGCAAAATCGCCTTTTGGTTTTCACTGAACCTCCCTGTTTAATATTTTCGGTCCGAAATTTATAATGTTTTTGGCGAAATTGAACTTGAAAACCAGGCAGTGATTTTAACGCTTATTTTTGGCGAAAACATATGGTTACTTTTGGCGAAAACACACTTGAAAAACCGGCAGTGCATTTGAACTAAAATTTTTGGCGAAAACACCCTCTTATTTTCGCCAAAAACTATTTTGAAAACCACCCAATCCTCCACTTAAAGAGAGTCAAAATATTTTCAAAATTCCCCTAACCGTCTTTGTTTGACTGTGTGGATCCGGGACACTTGTCCCGGTATCCTTTTGATCTTTTTGTTGTTTTTGTTTTTGTAGGAACTTGAGTAGCTACTCCGCTCCAATCCGGACTCTCCGTGCTCATCCGCTACACTGACCATCTCGTCACAGGTTCTTCGTATCTCTCTACTCTAGTTTAGTTCTGTGAGGACACAGAACCGTTTAAGTGTGGGGTAGGAGTCTAGGATTATGCATGATCTTGCTTGCTATCTATGATTCTATGGTTCAAATTTGAATTTCTCTAGCATAGAATTGCTCAATTCTTGACTTGTGATGTTAAATTGACTTCAATTTTGAACAATGACGTCTAGATTGTTCCACTTAGAACCTGTAACCAACGTGTCGAAACTGATATTAAATGAGTCTAGGTCAGAACAGATCATAAATCACTCTTGTAGTTGAAAATTTGAATCAATTTAACTGATTGACTTGTTAATAACAAAGCTCGATAACACCGTTCTAAGATGATAAATGCTAGCTTCTTCCATGTTTTTCACTCCATATTTGATCACCTGTGATTGTGGCTAGAGATTAGACGGAAATCCAATTCGAAATCTTGTGTAAAAAGTTATAACTAGCTAGGATCAAGTGGCTAAATTGGTTAAATCAAGTAATTAAGTGTTGAAAATCAATGCTAAGTTTTTGAAGTGCTAAAAATAAAGTTAGGCAAGCCCGACACCTAAGTGAAGTGTTCGGGTTGAGCACTAGCATAAGCACAAATACTGTGAGCTAGGCAGGTCCAACACCTAAGTGAAGTGTTTGGTATCGAGCACTAGTATGCAGTGAATAAATTGAAGGAAGTTGAAACTTGAAACAAATTGTTGTTTAAATCGGTCCTAGCTAGAACATGTAACGTACAGATCTAGAAACGGATTAAGTCAAGTCGATAGCCACGTCACTTTTCCTACCTCCGCGTCCACATCATGGCTAGAGCTTAAAGTCTTTTCTCATTAGAATTGGTGTTATCGTAGTCGGTTAATTATGATTAATTGTTTTGCCAAGAAACGAGCTTTGTTAAAACTACTACTTGAAGTGTGCAGAAATTAGTGAGATCGAAAACTTGTTTGATTGATGGTCTTGCATGTGTAGGTCACATTTTCTACGTGGAACAGTCTAAACCAAATCATTAGAATTCAATCTCAGTTTAATCTCGTGTCATTTGTGAATTTTAGTGTGTTCTAGTTCAGTTTGCTTGAGGACAAGCAAAAGCTTAAGTGTGGGGTATTTTGATGACACTCGATTTGACGTGATTTTCATCCCCATTTAAGCGACATTTCATGCCCCTTTCATGCCATTCTGATGAGTATTTGGTGAAAATGTGTTTATTATGTGATTCTAGGCTACTAGTGCATACATTGTCCATTTATTGGCTATTTTTACCCTTTTTTGTGAGCTTTTATGTTGAGCCTCCAGGTTACCACATTATAGAGGACTCTCTCACAAGTCCAGCGCTTCAAACGGGGACCAAATCGGAGTTCAAACGGAGCGGGAATCATCGAAACAAGTTGGAGCTGGTTTTTTAACTAATATTTTCGGCGAAAATGTGGTGATATTTTCGACGAAAATTCCAACTTGTAAAGGGTTTCTGGGGGTATATATAGACTTTTTGAAGCCAGATTAGAAACATACGAATTTTGGCTGATTAGCCACGACTCTAGGCTCGATAGATAGAGTTTAGAGAGTTCGAAGATTCGTGGAGAGATCGTGACGCCATCCTTCCACCTCGGAGAGCTCGGAGCTTAAAGTTGAAGATCCAGGAGATTGAAGCTTCGCCTGAGTCGTCAGAATTAGGTTTTTCAGTTCTTATCTGTTCTTCCTCTGTATGATGATTTCCTTTGTTGCCTTTAATTCTTCTGTTATCGTTATGAGTAGCTAAACTTGTAGAGCTTAGATTAGATGAACCCTAAGTGACCCAGGGCTTTAAAGCGGTCACGGATCGGCGGTAATTAGATTCGAAGTTCAATCAGTTTCTCTTTGCATGGTTGTTTTGTTCTTGATTGTTTATGTTTCTTCTCTGGTTGATCGCCTAGATTAGGTTTTTTCAAGATAGGGTTAGTCGCCAGACATCTCCCTGCTTTGCCGCATAAACTTGTCTTCCTTGATCACCTAGTTTAGATTCTTGTTAACCTGAGGATAGAAGCGAATGCTCGCCTCTCTTTAAAACATCAATTCAACCAGTTAACCTTATAATTGGAGTGTGCCTTTCGTAGGAACCGATTAGGGTTAATCCACTGCAAGAGTAACTCATAAATCGTTAGTAATTACACCAGTTAATTAAGTCGTTGCGAGAGGCGACCGTACCTGGACGGCTAGTTAATCTTGGTAGTTAGATCGGATAGAGCGAACATTCGCCAGTATTAAACCTAAGGGTAAGGAATTATGGTGGTGTATAGAAACCGATTGAATTAGAATTGAAAACTGCTGATCTGTTGATTGCCAATGCTCTGGTGATCTAAGGGGGATTCGAAATCTAAGTTCGTCTATCTTCTCGTTAGTCAACCGTTTTAATCTTTCTGTCTTTTATTTTCCTTTGTTTATTAGATTAGAAGTCGTGGAACTCACACCATGCACTAAGTGTTCAAACCTGAGTAATTTGCCAGCTTCTTTGAGTAGTCGATTAGTAGAAACCCGTGGAATACGATCTAGTCTACTTCGGTAGGTTAGTTATTTGATACCGCTGAAACTGCAGCATCACTCGCCTTACTTTAAAACACCAAATCGAACAATCAACCTTATAATTGGAGTGTGCCTTTCGTAGGAACCGATTAGGGTTGATCCATTGCTAGAGTAACTCATTAATCATTAGAAATTGCACCAGTTAAGTTAAGTCGTTGCGAGAGGCGACCGTACCCGGGTGGCTAATTAATCGTGGTAGCTAGATTGGATAGAGCGAACGTTCGCCAGTCTTAAACCTAAGGGTCAGGAGTTATGATGGTGTCTATGAACTGAATGAACTAGAATCGAAAATCGCTGGTCTGTTGACTGCTGCTGCTCTGGTAATCTAAGGGGGATTCGAAGTCTAAGCTTGTCTGTCATCTTTCTAGTCAATCAATTAATCTTCAATCTTTCTTCGCTTTAATTCTCATTTCAATTTATCGTTGCATTTTAGTATAGAAGTCGTGGAACTCACACCACGCACAACTTGTGTTTATGCCTGAATTAAATTGCCAACATCTTTGAGTAAGGAAGTAGAGGAAACCCCTGGAATACGATCTACCCTAGCTTTTGTTAGCTTTGTTAGTTATTTGTTTGAACCCGAACAACGATCTTAGGTTCATCAATAAGGGAGGGTTCATTCACTTGAAAACTCAACATTGGCTCATTGATAAAGTTTCTTTAAGCATTCTATTACTTATTTGATTTATTCTTGTTTTGGCGTGTTGTTGCTAGGCCAGATGGTTCGAGTTTATCGAGGCTATGTTATCACCCCCTAAATTTATGGCACTATTTACCTTGATAATTAGGGTTCATAGCTCCTTACCTATAGGGTTTGAGTCATATTCCATCCAATTTTGGAATTTTTTTATTCTCTTGATCACTGGACAAAAGGTGTCGGATCTTGTCTCTCTTATAGCCTTGGTTAACATCACCATACTCTTCCTTCTCTAGCAGTCGGAAAGGCCATCACGAAATCCATGGTAATATATGCAAATTTCCACTCCAAAATAGGTAGAGATTACACAAACCGCCAGGAGTTCTATCCTCAGCCTTCATCTTTTGGCACACCAGACATGTCGTCACCACTCGAGCTTCATCCTTCTTCATACTCGACCACTAAAAACCTACCTTCAGAGTTGTATACATCTTGGTCATCCCATGATGCCTAACATATGTTGAAGAGTGATCTTCTTCTAATATGTCTTTCCTTAGCTACTCAACCTCTAGAGTTCAAAACTACCCTGACATTTCAAAAATCCATCTACTTACCACTAAGAAATTCACATCGTTTGTCGTGGATAATAATGACCTTTGTTGCAAATAAAACTACAACAAATGGCATTTGTCGTGGATGCCGCATCTATGACTAAATCTAACCATATAAGTGCCCTTCATTGTGGATGCCACATCCGCAATAATGGACTTTGTCACAGATAATCAAATGTCACAAAAAATTACACGGTTTAAATATCCGCGACAAAGGCTTGATCATCTGAGACAACATTATTTTTTTTAACAATTATCCAACCGTCATCTATACGGTTTATAAATCTAAACATAGTTATCCCATCATGAACTACATGATTTCCACTTTGAACAATTCACATTCACATTGTTTCATACCTTACAATCGCCAATTCACGTTCCATAATAACACCCCCAAAAAAGATGAATCAAGCTGAATATAAGAACCGTGAAAACGAACAACTCACCGATGAGATCTATGACTGCTTGAACAGCTTTCTCCTTATCCAAGGCCGAATCGCCACATCGGTGGTATGGTAGTAGATCCAACGTTGCATACTCGTCGAGATTCGGTAATTCATCTAAATTTAAACGTAAAAAAAAACAATTGCAATTAATGAAGGAGCAACATGAATGGGCAGTGGGACGCTAACCTACACCAAGTCGATGATGAACTTGGGATAGTAAGTGACATGTTGCTTCAGCTTAGGAGCCAACAGCTTGCTCAGTGTCTTCACCACTAAGGTCCTGAGCTTCAACAATGGCAATACCATCGTGTGATGTTCATACCTTGAAATGTGATTCTAGGTTTAGTGGTAGGAAATTAGGAATTGAAATGAAGCTTATGGGGAGATTGAGGGTTGCGTTTTGAGGAAACATGGAGGAATGAGGATCATAGGTGGATAAGCGAGTGAGAGCTTCAAGGTGTTTCCATGGAGTTCAGTTTTTTGTAGGATTTGGAGGTATATTATTAAATCAAAGTTTTCTTGTATATGAATCTTGAATAGATCTAGAAAAATCAAAGCGAAGGAGAAAGAGAAGAGAGAATCTGTTTTCTTTGTCGCAGATATATGTAATTAGCCGTGACAATGGGTGTCGTGGATATCCTTTGTTGCATGTATATAAACTTATCCACAGCAACGACCGAAAAAAAGGCTCACGGTTGTCGTGGTTTCTATCTGCGATAAAGGATCAACATCAACCGACACAAATTTCTTGTAGTGTAATCAAATCCATTATCATCCCCTTCCTCATTCTCCGCCTTGACACTACCATCTTAGCATCATTAGCCTACTCCTCTCTAATCTGATTATGAAACAAACGATGAGTACTAAGCTTGGTGAACAAACCACCCACATCCTCCACTTACATCTCCACTCTCAACGCCCTCAAGTCAACCAACTCCTTACGACTTAAGGCATCAACTACAACATGGGCCTTCCCATGATGGTAGTTACTGGTTCAATCAAAATTCTTCAACAACTCTACCCAATGGCTTTGCCTACTATTCAACTACTTCTGATCCATCAAGTGCTTAAGGCTCTTATAATCCATCGTGATCCTAAATGTTTGACCATACAAACAGTGACTCCATGTGACATCCTAGGAAAATCCCACATCGAAAAAGCACGGGAGAGATCCATGGGCTATGAGGAATAGTTCAACCTTAACTTACAAAATGCGTTTTTGGGTGAAATGGAAGAGTTATTCTAAAAACTCTGAAGTTAAATGTGCTCGGGTGGGAGCACTGTGATGCATTGATTTTATAACCTTTTCCCGCTCATTTAACCTCTATTTCTAGGTGTTTTATCCCCTTTCAATGCCCTTTTAGTGGTGAAATCACTCATTTCAACAACTTGGTCGTTGCACCAACTAGGGACCTTCACGGTCCACTTTAATCTCTTTACAGTTGTTTTTCTATCTCATTTCCGGTTTCACCACTATAGCTTACTGAACAAGGAACCCATTAGTCCAAATGGTGCCCCAACCGGAGGTCTGAGGCTTTTGGTGTGATCATTCAAAGTAAGGGTTTGAAAGCAGTATTGTTGGGCACGCCAGCACTTCCCAACCCGCGTATGACACTCAAGGGTGCCCTCTTCATTTTTGAAATGCGGGTCGGGGCGCATTGGGCATTATTTGGGTAATTATACAAGCTCTTGGCTAAGAGTTTTGGCCAAAATGAAAGATCTAGGAGCTCTCGTCCTAGTCACTGCCTTTTCAGCCCACGCCCACTCGGAGTAACGCGTCCTTGTCAGCATAGTTGTACTCGCGCTTCACATAATAGCGTGCCCTTGTCCCCCTGTTGCAACACCTATTTAAGCCCATACTTGGGTATTTTGAAGGGAGTTGGATTTTGGTTCATTCTAAGGGTGATTTTTACAAAGAGGAGCTCTCTCCATCTCCATTGAAGGCACTCCCAAGTCCACCCAAGTCAAATCCACCAAGCTCAATTCCTCCATTGAGTTAAGGATGTCTTCCTCTTCTAGTTTCATGCTTAAGAGTGGTTGTTTCCTTCTCTTTTCCATAGCACACTAGACCCCAAGGGTTGGGTCAAGGGAACCCTAGGGGTTAGCTCTTGTTCTTCAGATTTCATGGTGTAATTAGTGATTAGATGCTAGCTTGTTTCTCTCTTTTGCTGTTATTGTGCTTTTACCCAAGTTTGTGTAAAACTTGGTGTTGAATGTGAGATTAAACATAACTTTTACCCTTGTTGTTGGTGGATTAGATCCTTGAATGATTAGATGTATGCTAGGATCTCAGGTCGAGGTGCTTGATAGCTCATTTATGCGTGGCACTCGAGAGAGGGGCACGTTTTTGGTCCTTGGCGAGTGAATTCTCACTCGGGCAATTCATCAAACACCTTGTGTGCGTATTTAGTTTGACTTGATTAGGTCGAAAGATCGATTACCTTATCTCCCGTGTGGTTCTTTGGGCCCATTAGGGACCTTAGATCGTCTTTGTTACTTGCCAAAGGTTGATTGGGAGTTATTTGGCTTGAAACTATGTTCTAACTACCGGGTTTTCATGTGTGACATTCTAGGTAAATCCCACATCGACAAATCACAGGAGAGATCCATGGGCTATGAGGAATAGTTCAACCTTAACTGACAAGACGAGTGTGGTGAAATGGATGAGTTCTTGTAAAAACTCCAAAGTTAAACGTGCTCGGGTGGGAGCACTACAAAATGGGTGACCTTGGGAAGTCACCATAATACACCCAAAAGCAAATCCGTGAAGGCCTTGGCACAAAGCGGACAATATCTTGTTAGGAAAGGTTGGGATGTTATGCTCCCACTACAAGAAAATTATTCATTGGTCACAGATTATTAGTCACGGATTTTTGAACCGTGACTAATTAGTCATGGTTCATAAGAAACCTTTATCTCAGTGGATCCACAACTTTAAAACGAACACTACTACAACTAATTCCAAATATTGAGTGGGCTAGTTCACCTCATGCACTCTCAGTTGTCGAGAATCATGAGCAACTACCTTCCCATCATGCATAAGCACACACCCTAATCTTTCTATATAATGAAACATCGGTATACATGCTATACTCTCCTTGTTCAATTGGTGGATTCAACACCGAAGCAGAAGTCAACCTCTTCTATAGCTTTTCAATGTTTCGTTGGCAAGCCTTTTATCACTCATACTTTGACTCGTTCCTTAGAAATTTGGTAAGGGGAGCAACAATGTTGTAGAATCCCTCTACAAACCTTTTATAATAACCCGCCAAACCCAAGAAACTCTTTAATTGCGACATATTCCTTGGTGGAGATCAATTCACCGTTGCCTTTATCTTCTTTGAATCTAGTTCCGCTTCTCTCTTGGAAACCATATGCCCCAAAACCTACATTTCCTCTAATAGGAAAGCACACCTCGAGAACTTCGCAAACAACCTCTGCTCCCTCAAGGTTTGGAAAATAATTATCAGGTGTTATTCATGCTCCTTATTACTCCTCGAGTACATTATAATGTCATCAATAAAATGATGACAAACTTATCCAAGAACTCATTGAATACCTTGCTCATGAGATCCATGAACGCATCAGGGGCATTGGTAAGACTGAACGTCATCACTAAGAATTCATAGTGTCCATATTTAATCCTAAAATTGGTCAAGGGTAGGTATCGATATCTCCCCGACCTTCAATTGTTGATACCTCAACCTCAAATCAATCTTGGAGAACACTCTACACCTTGCCATTGATCAAAGAGATCGTCAATCCTTGGAAGTGGATAACAATTCTTGACGATTGCCTTGTTCAACCTTTGATAATCTATGTACATCCTCATTGATCCATCCTTCTTCACAAGCAACACTAGTGATCAGATCCCCATGGGGAAACACTCGGATGGATGAAGCCCTTGACCAAAAGTTCTTGTAACTGCCCCTTCAACTCCTTCCATTTAACCGGTGCCATCCGGTTTGGTGGATTTGAAATGGGACTTGTTCCTGGAACTAGCTCAATTTTGAATTTAACTTCCCACTCAATTGGTGCTCTCGGTAAATCCTTAAAGACATCAGCAAAATTTCTGGTTTAAACCTATAAGAAACTCCCCATGCTCGAACAATTTAATTTATGTTTGTGTCGTTTCTGATTCTAATTAAATTTGTCTAATACACAGGTGGTGAATAAAAAGTGTGTGAGTTTAGTTCCTTGTCATTAATGACTGATTTAGGAGGATTTTTTCCACTACTATCTTGTTTTTTATTTGGAGGATGAGAAGCTCACTTCATTTGGAGACTCGAATGGGATGAGGGATATGTTGGAAGCTTTAGCTTTGGAGGTCTAAAACAACAATCAGTGTAACGATGTGGAGGAATAAGAAGGTCCCACAATAGGCGTGGACCAAGGAAAGGACATCAATTAGATGATAGCGCGATTTTCTTGCAAATTTTGATTCCCAATTTTGCTAAAAAGTACAACCCGGACACATACATCGACTGGGAGCGATGATGAACGTTCGTAGGACGTGATCAAATACTACCAAGCTGTGAAGCTAGGGTAGATTGTATTCAACGGGTCTCCTCTACTTCCTTACTCAAATGTGTTGGCAATTAAATTCGAGGGTAAACACTTAGTGCGTGGTGTGAGTTCCACGACTTCTATACTAAAATATGCAAAGATTGATTGAAATGAAATTAAAGCGAAATAATGATTGATTGATTGACTAAGACAGAAAACAGACAAGCTTAGATTTCGAATCCCCCTTAGATCACCAAGGCATAGGCAATCAACAGATCAACGATTTTCAATTCTAGTTCATTCAGCTCTCAGACACCACCATAACTCCTGACCCTTAGGTTTAACACTGGCGAACGTTCCCTCTATCCGATCTAGCTACCACGTTTAATTAGTCGCCCGGGTACGGTCGCCTCTCGCAACGACTTAACTTAACTGGTGCAAATTCTAACGATTTGTGAGTTACTCTTGAAGTGGATTAACCCTAATCGATTCCTACGTAAGGCACACTCCAATTATAAGGTTAATTGTTCAACTTGATGTTCTAAAGTAAGGCGAGCGTTCGCTTCTATCCTTAGCTTAACAAGAATCTAATCTAGGTGGCCAAACCAGACAAGAAACACGAAGAACAAAGAACAAGTCAAACATGAAGAAGAAACTGAATGAATTTCGAATCTAATCACCGCCGATCCGTGACCGCTTTAAAACCCTGGGTCACTTAGGGTTCATCTAATCTAAGCTACACGAGTTTAGCTACTCATATTCAATACAGAAGAATCTAAAACCAACAAAGAATACATCTCAGGCAGGGAAGACAGAGAAGAACTGTAAAACCTAATTCCGACGACTCCTTGCAGCTTCAATCTACTGGATCTTTAACTCTTAGCACCGGCTCTCCGAGATGGATGGATGGCGTCACGATCCGTTCCTAGCTCCTCGAACTCTGTCCACTTGTTCTCTCTATTTCTCTGTCTTGGGATTTTTCGTCCCGTCTGTGTTTTTGCGTAAAATTCGATCTCCCTTTATTTAGCCGCGCGTTTCAGTATTTATACCTAACCGGTGATTTTTTCTTTTCCACTGGAATTTTTGCCAAAAATCCAAGGATATTTTCGGCGAAAATATCTGTTCAAATGTCACTTGATCCCGTCTGTTTCTCCTGGTTGATTTGGCTTAGGATTTTCGACCAAAAATCCCAATAATTTTCGGCGAGAATTTCTTCTTGCTCGGGACAGTGGATTTCTTCTTCCATTTTTGGCAAAAACCCAAGAGTATTTTCGCCGAAAATATATGCATAAATGGGGCAGGACTTCTTTCGGGTTGAATGGCTTTCTGGTTGATGCGGGTGTGATTCTTCGGGATTCCAGTGCCTTAGACACATCCTTGGCTACCACATTTGATGGCGAACACATGTGCTAACATGAAAATGCTAGAAAACCATCAAAATAGACCCGAACGGGCCAAGGTAACACAAATGGCATGAGATAGGGCAATCGATTGAATATTTGTTATTCTACCCTAAAAACCATGTCTTAAGCAAGGAAATGTCGCTTAAATGAGGCTGATAATCACGTCAATTCGGGTGTCATCAAAATACCCCACACTTAAGCTTTTGCTTGTCCTCAAGCAAACTGAATAGAAACGCTCATGTTCACAAATGATAGGATCGATTAAATTGGAGCTCAATCAAACACAATGAATTATTAGACAGATAGATCCTAGAACAAGAAACCTAACATGCATACAGATCAGCCAAACTACCTGGTCTCACTAATAATCTGCACACGACAAGTAGCAGCAACCAATTATGCACGAATTTGACCTGACCGACCAGACTCCTCACACAGGATATATTTAGTAAAATGGAAACTCTCACTCTCTGTGTTTAAGGACGTGTTTCTGCTCTCAATCATTTTCTGTTACTGAATTCTGTCATAAGTTTGCATTTCGACCACATCTCCACCACTGTGATAACACGAGTAACTAGTCAAGAAGGACTTCCTTGCTAGGACCGTAATGAATTCTACACTACAAGGGTTTATGATGCGATGGATGACTTGGTGCGGTGTAGTTTTCGACTAACTTCCCTCGAATCTAATCTGCGGCTTCCTACCGTCTAACCAGGCACGGGTGGAATAATGAACGCTCGTCCTATGACACCCTCAAGCAACCTAGCACTTTTTATTTCTCTTTACACACTTTTCTTAAGACTTCGTTCTTCCATTTGTAGGGAGAAGAACGTTTTATTGAACTAAAACTTTGAAACCTTTTTGGCTTTTCTGATTTTTCTTCTTTTCATTTTTTCCGATACTTGCTTCTTTTTCTTTTCTTTTTCTAATTTTTTTTATTTGTTTTTCTTTTGTGCCGATTTTTCTTTTAGTTGCTAGAGGGGTTTACACGTCTGGACATAATAGCTAAGACCACCTGTTTAATGGCTATAGGCAGGTTACCACAAACCGACTTCCGGTAGGTCAATCTAGAACTACAACCACAGGGGATCAACGGGGAATGAAAGAATGGGAAATGGTTGTAATGTATATCGAATCGAAAGAACAGGCCAAGCTCAAGGGTCTACACCTAATGGATTTTATCGTTGGGTAGGCTATCTGGCTTAGTAGCTGAATATAGGTGCCCCTATCATTCTAGAACTCGTGTCATCGTGTGGTCTCGAGTAGGTCTCATGCAGATTCTAACTCATTCAAGCAAACAGAAAACCACTAAAAAAGAATTAAAATTGCAAGTTACGTGCAATGGATCAAAAGCTCACAGTTGGTTTGCTAGTCGGATTCGGTCATTTTCATGCAATCAAGGCTACAAACTACAAGTGTGATTTTAAAAATTCTGTTCTGACCAGGCAATTTAGCATCAAAGTATACAAGTTGGTTGTCAAGTTCTAGGTTAAGCACTCTAAGCATCATTATGAAAGTTTGAACAACAACTTAACATCAAGAATCAAGAACTGAGCCATTCTAATGCTAGAGAGACTGAAATGGAATCACGAGGCACACAAAGATATAGGCAATCAAGATCATGCATGGTTCTCTAACATCCTACCCCACACTTAGACTGTTCTGTGTCCTCACAGGACCAAACTAAAGGAGAGAGATACGATGAACCTGAAAGGTGATGGGCGGTGTAGTGGTCGAGCACGAAGAGTCCGGGGCGCAGCAGAGCAGCTACTCAAAATCCTACAAAACACAAACAACAAAAAGAACAAAAGGATACCGGGACAAGTGCCCCGGATCCACACAGAATAAAAGTGGGTCGAGATCCAAAAAGAAGAAAGAAAAGAAATGGAAAAGATAGAAACAACCTGATCACTGTTCTGAGGGTGGGGGTGGAGGCGGGGTCGGGAGAGGTGAAATGCCAAGCTGCTGCTCTAGCTGCTGTCGCCATGCGATATCATCCGTGTGTCTTGCAGACTGGTCGGCCATGAATTTCTGGAGAATGGACCAACGCTCGTTCTGAGTCTCTTCATGTGCTACTCGGTCCTTCTGCCATTGAGCGAGCCAGCCGAGTAGTCTAGCTGCCACTTCTCAATATGCGCCAGCCTCTCATTCATCTCCGTGTTGATTTGTGCTCGCGACGGCGGGCGCTCAACTGACTGGGGAACGCGGTGAGGGAGCGACGTGCAGTGCTCAAAATCCGCTGAAAGGTTGATGCCCCGTGCTATGGCGAGTTCAGAACCTATATGCTCAACCGGGACACGAGGAATGTCGGGGCTCCATTTGTCACCGAGCTGGAGATTGTCGATCAAAACTGAAATGAAAGGTCCTCCTGGAAGCTCAGAATGAAGCTTTTTGGCGGTAGGGCACTTGTGAAAGAATCGTGCAAGCCACCATCCGGGATGCAGGTTGGCATCCTCCTCTACAGCACAGAATAATACGAGCTCCTCCAAAGAAACATGGTGACGGCTCGTCTTGCTGCAATAACACAAAGATTGCACCCAAACATAATGCAAGAACTTAAGAATAGGGTGAAAGATGTCACCTACCGTGGGGTTGACGATAGGTGAGACCTCATCTTCGCAGGAGGCCCATCTCCACACGTCTGGGTAAGGAGCACTCGTGATGGAGTATGTGTCCTTGAAGCCAGCTAATGTGGCATCGAGGTTAACGTGCGGGTCCAGCTGGCGGCCGAACTCTTGAATGGACTTCTCATGGAGAACACCACCGAGGTGAAATGATACGAATTTCTGCTCACGTATGGGCTTCGGGGTGAGGCGCCGGAATGAACTCCAGAATTCTTGAAGAGCGACAAGCAGGTAGGGGGAGCCATGAGCGGTCAGCACTCGTAAACCAGCTTTATGAAGGGCGGTGTCGATGGTGGAGTGCCAAGCCGGATCGTGCGCCTTGAGACTGTCTGGAGAAAGAACTGCCACCTTAGACAGAGGAATGTCTTTGATCTTCTGAAAGACCTCTAGCTGGTGCGGCTCCAGGGCAGCGATGAAAGGATGTAGGGCCCCATTGGCAGGAATAGATGAGATAGGAGTCACAGGGATTGGTGCATCCTCGGGGATGATGGCCACGGCCCTCGATGTTTGTGCAGCTGGTGCGGGTGGTCGGGAGGGTGGTGTCCTGTTCTGGCGAGCTGAGGATCGCTGCGCTCTATCTACACTGGTGGTCGTAAAACATTTGGGAGCCGTGGAAAACACAACTCAGGAAGGACCATCATCAGAAGACAAGAACCCTACCCCACACTTAGGTTGACAAGCGGGGGCAAGCAAATAAAATCGAGAGATCACCGAATCGAGATATAGCAGTAAAGAACTGTCAATCAATTAAGCAAACACGCGGATTGGAATGATTCATTAACACGATCGCATAGACAATAAGTCACGAGCCCTAAAAGGGTCACAAAGAAATGCCAGAACCTAGCCAATTGGCACCGACAAAGCAATCAAGAAAATTGAGGGAGAACCAAAAAGTCAACCAAAGTCAACCATGCCGAAAACCAAAAGTCAAAAAGCCAAAAGATTCACAATCAAGGGCTGAACAACTAACCGTGAAGACATGACTCGAGAAAACGATTGGAAATCCAGGAAAACGACGAAAAGAGCTTGAAAACTAGGTCGGGAGGAACCGGAGCTGTGGAGCTCCGATTCTAGGGTTTGGACTGAGGGCTAGGCAAGGGAGAAGGGTTGGCGCAGCTTTGGTCAAGGTGGCGGCGGCTGGTCGGTGGTCAAGGGGGAAAGCGGCGGCTGGACGGCGCTCGGCGAACAGAGGAATAGAGAGTTTGGTTTTGTTTGAAATTTTCGGATGGGGGGGCGAAAATCAGAAGTCGAAACCGGTATAAATAGTCGGCGGAAAACACCAGATTTTTGGCGAAAATGAATGAAAATTTTTGGCGAAAATGTCTTGTAAAATCAAAATCCGGTTCGGCGAAAAGTGTAGTTGTTTTCAGTCGAGAAATAGAAACAGGGGAACAGGTTGGTTTTAAACAGGAATTTTCGGCGAAAATATGGGTGAATTTTCACCGAAAATCCATTTGAAAATGGCCGGCAGTTTTTTTTTTCAACAGGGGTTTTAAAAACGGAACGACTCAAAATGAAAACAAATGACTCCAGCCGTGGGTTGCCTCCCACGAAGCGCTCTTGTTTAACATCCGTGAGCCAGACAATACCTGGATTTGTGTCATGATTGTAAAGCAAGGTAGTGCACATCAATGGAGGAGACAGCTAGTCCTTGCAGATACTTCTTAAGCCTATGCCCGGTGACCATAAACGGCTTCTGATCATGCAATTTGATGAGGACACTGCCTAACGATGCCGCACCACGGTATAAGGGCCAGACCAACGAGACTTCATTTTACCCGGGAAGAGCTTCAATCGAGAGTTATATAAGAGGACTTCATCTCCTGGGTAGAACTGCTTGATCGTCTTCAATTGAGAGTCATGAATTTTCTTTGTGCGCTCTTTGTATAACTTCGTGCTCTCATATGCGTGGAGTCGGTGCTCCTCAAGCTCAGCGATCTGGTCGTGACGCATATTACCTGCTACTGCATAGCTCATGTTCAACTCTTTGTTAGCCCAGAATGCCTTGTTCTCAAGCTCAACTGGCAAATGACATGCCTTGCCATAGACCAGCTGATACGGTGAGGTACCGATGGGAGTCTTGTAGGCAGTTCGATAAGCCCATAAGGCATCATTGAGCTTAGATGACCAGTCCTTGCGGGACCGGCCAACTGTCCTATCAAGAATCTGCTTGAGCTCATGGTTCGTCACTTCCGCTTGACCATTCGCTTGAGGATGATAAGCGGTGGACATACGGTGGGTGACGCCAAAATGTTTGCACACCCGGTCGAATTGTCCATGGAAGTGGGTACCCCTATCGCTTATGATGAAACGTGGTGATGACACTCGATTTGACGTGATTATCAGCCTCATTTAAGCGACATTTCTTTGCTTAAGACATGGTTTTTAGGGTAGAATAACGAGTATTCAATCGATTGCCCTATCTCGTGCCATTTGGGTTACCTTGGCCCGTTTCGGGTCTATTGGATGGTTTTCTAGTGTTTTTATGTTAGCACAGGTTTTTGCCATTGAATAAGTAACCAAGGACGTGTCTAAGGCGTTGGAATCTCGAAGGATTGCACCAGGATCGATCAAAGGAGCCAATCAAGTTCAAACAAATTCCTGCCCGGATTACAAAGGAATTTTCGCCGAAAATATCCTTGTATTTTCAGCGAAAATATCATCACAAATCGACTGTTGGTAACTGAAGGAATTTTCGGTGAAACCGATCAGGTTTTTGATCTGAAAAAGAAGTCCAGGAGAATCAGCCGGCAAAGCCCTCAAATGCAAAGGAATTTTCGCCAAAAATTCCTTAAGAATTTTGGCGAAAATAATAGGGAAATCCAGACTGATTAGGGTTAAGAATAAATATTTAACCCAGCGGCCCAAAAAGGAGATATCTCATAACATATCATTCATAATTACGTTTTCCAAGGATTCTCTGGAGTTCTGGAGCGAAGAGTTAGAGTTCGAAGAGCCGGAAAGAGATCGTGATGCCATCCCTTTCATCTCGGAGAACCGGAGCTAGGAGTGTAGTTTACCGAAGATCTAAGTCTGTCAGAGTCGTCTAAATTAGGTTTTTCAGATTCTTTTCTGTTCTTCCTCTGGATGATGAACTCTTTCTTTGTCTTTGTTTCTTTTATGATAAACATGAGTAGCTAAACTCGTTAGAGCTTAGACTAGATGAACCCTAAGTGACCCAGGGCTTTAAAGCGGTCACGGATCGGCGGCGATTAGATTCGAAATTCAATCAGTTTCTCATTCATGTTTGATTTGTCCTTCATTGTTCATGTTTCTTGTCTGGATTGATCACCTAGATTAGATTCTGGTTAAGCTAAGGATAGAAGCGAACACTCGCCTTACTTTAGAACATCGAATTGAAGAATTAACCTTATAATTGGAGCGTGCCTTTCGTAGGAACCGGTTAGGGTTAATTCATTGCAAGAGTAACTCATTAATCATTAGTAATTGCACCAGTTAATTAAGTCGTTGCGAGAGGCGACCGTACCCGGGCGGCTAGTTAATCTTGGTAGTTAGAAC
The DNA here is from genome assembly GCA_034768395.1 of Linum lewisii. Taxonomy (NCBI): domain Eukaryota; kingdom Viridiplantae; phylum Streptophyta; class Magnoliopsida; order Malpighiales; family Linaceae; genus Linum; species Linum lewisii. The sequence continues at coordinate 47,959,639 of CM068303.1, read as the reverse complement.
GGATAGAGCGAACGTTCGCCGGTCTTAAACCTAAGGGTAAGGAGTTATGGTGGTGTCTTAGTAATTGATTGAATGAGAATCGAAATCCGCTGATCTGTTGATTGCCAATGCTCTGGGGAACAAAGGGGGATTCAAAGTCTAAGTTCGTTTGTTATCTCTGTTTTAAAACCCTAATTTCCAATCTGCTTTAGTTTAATTTTTAATTTCTCTGCATTTCTTAGAATTAGAAGTCGTGGAACTCACACCACGCACAACTTGTCTGCATTCGAGTATTTTGCTAGTTTTGAAGTAGTCAATCTTAGAAGACCCCTGGAATACGATCTACCCTAGCTTTTGTCAGCTTGGTAGTATTTGATCACCGCTCTGCAGCGTTCATCAAATTGGCGCCGTTGCCGGGGAACTCTTTTGATTGTTCGAAAGAAGAACTGGCAATATATTCTTCTACTTTCCATCTTTCACCTTACCATCCACTTCGATTTTACACTGGTTTTGTTTGTCTTTATTATCTGTAGGTTTACAGGTGTATGCCTCACCGTCCTTGGACTCGCTCTCAAACCGAACAGGCTAAGAGTGCAGAGAGACCAGGCAGTTCTGCTCCACCTCTACGATCACAGATTCTGAAGAAAGGCAGATCCAATCCATTCATCACTCCGATCAAGATCGAGGAACTGAAGGAGAGTTCCTCATCTCCATCTTCACCTGTACCATCATCTTCATCCGCTTCATACACCGAGTCACTCTCACCTCCTCCATCTCCTGCCATGGATGATAGATTACCGCCGCCACCACCTGCACAGAAGAGTCTAGCAGAGTATAACAAGCCGAGTGCGACTAGCGTTCGATCTGCCATTGTCGTTCCGCGCATTGAAGGAGATCCTGACTATGAGATCAAGATTCCATTCTTGACTATGATCTCTAGGGATTTATAGTTTGAAGGCAGGCCCCTAGACAATCTGTGCACTCATCTTGCAGACTTCCTTGATCTCTGCAGCACTTTCAAGAGCGGAAACCTCGACAAAAACACTCTTTGCCTGAGAGCTTTCCCGTTCTCTCTGAAAGGCCCTGCTAAGAGGTGGCATACTGGCAAACCACCTGGCTATTACACTGATTGGGATACTCTGGCTCAGGACTTCGTTGAAGAATACTTCCCTCCGGCCAGAACAACCGCCATCAAGGACAGCATCGCCAGATTCTCCCAGAAAGAAGGAGAAAGCTTGTATGATACTTGGAATCGATTCCAAGAACTTCTCTACACCTGCCCTCATCATGGATTCGAGCAAAGGCAGTTAGCTGAAATTTTCGCTCGAGGAATTTGAGAAGAATCTGCCAAGTTGGTCAATTCTCTAGCTGAAGGGGATTGCACTACACTAACACCTGAAGCTGCTCTTCTTCACTTCGCAAACTGTGCTTCCAAGTCAAGGAACTGGGAACGACAATCTAAAGGATCAAGGAGCAAGCTAGACCTCGAAGCCACAATCAAAGCAGAAGTAGAGAAGCATTTGAAGAAGTCTACCACACCGATCAAGCCGCCGGCAGCTTCTGTCTACGTTGCCGATTGCGAGTGGTGTGGAGCTTGTGCACATAACGGAGGCCGTTGTCAGAATTTTGGTAAGGCAGAAGTCTGGTCTGCCGAAGAGGTAAATTTCATTCAACAAGGCTTCGTTAATAATCAGAATGGTTATGCTGGCTACCGTAACTTCAGACAGCAAGGGAACTATCAAGACAGACCTCCCTACAATGCTGGCGCCAACCACAACCAGAACCAGAATAACCGCCTGGGTGGTCCAGCTCAGGATCAGAAGCCTAACCATCCGCCGGCAGGTGTCTACCAGCCACCGCATCGCAATTTGGGTAATTATGGAACTGCTCCTAGCAATCGCCAGAATCAATATCTTAATAATACCTATCCAGGGCAGCAACATCAAAGAGAGAACAATGTCAGTGACCTGGATAAGAAGCTCAGCCAGATCATCACCAGACTCGATGATCATGACAGTCAGTTTAAGGCTCAAGCTCTTCTCAATCAAGAACAGATAGCATCTGGACAAAGAATTGAGCAAGCCGTGAACAACATCTCGAGCATGCTAGCATCTGGTCGACCATTTGGCCAACTTCCAAGCCAGACAGAGCCAAGTCCGAGAAAGGAGCAAGCCAAGATGGTAACCGCTCAAAAACTCCCAAACTTAATTGCTGATGCTTGTTCTGTCTTACGCAGGATCGCTGAAACTCTGGAGGAAGAAGAAGAACAGGAACCGGCGCCTAAGGAGGATGATCCTCCTCTTGCACCGTACGTCGTAAAGCCTCATTTTCCAAGAGCATTGCTGCCAAATGCAAGGATAGAGAATGGCATGAAGGGGAACAAGGAAGGATATCCTGACATTCGTATTAAGAAACCTGCCTCTCCATATCCAGCTAAGTTATCTGATCCTGGTTCTTTTACTTTGCCTTTGGTCATCAATGATGTTGAGATTGAACGTTGTTTAGTTGATCTAGGAGCATCTGTTAATGTCATGCCTATGAGCCTGTTTGAAAAATTGAACCTAGGAGAACTTGAGCCACCTAGTATGCAACTTGTCTTTGCTGATAGATCACTTAAAACCCCTAAGGGAGAGATTAAAGACGTTGTTACTAAATGTGGTCCGTTAACGTTCTTAGCTGACTATGTGATTATGGATACTAGTACAGATGACTCTACTATTCTCATAGGTCGACCTTTCATGGCTACTACTGGAATGAATATTAATGTTCCAAATGGTTCTTTAACTCTAAGGGTCGGTAAAGAAACGAAAACGTTCCGTCTTAAAGATGGCATGAAATATGACTCTAAGAATGAAGAATCTCACTGCCTAGCTGTTGAAACTGTGGAGTTGACTCCGGTCAACTCCATTACTAATGCTTCTTCTAGTGTCTCTAGATCAGTTGTTGCGGCAGATATTGAACAGGTTATTAAAAAGAAGCCAGAAACTTCGGTTCAGAAGCCGCCCAAGAAGAAGAAGGAACTGCAAGCCTCTTCTAAGCCACCGAGCACTAAACCGAGCAGGCCTCGAGGAAAGAACAAGAAGACGAAGACCCAAATGGTCTGGAGGCCAAAAATTCCACCGTCTTCCACCGAGCCAGCTGCACCCTCAATTAGTTCCGAGAAACCGGCGCTGGAACAAGTATGGAAGGAGAAGCCGAAAGCATCTCCTAAGGAAATACTGACGATCACCGATCCTGGTGATACCAAGCCGGAGATAAAAGAAAAGAAGAAGTCGACAGTCCTCATTCCTTCCATCGTAACACTCAAGAAGGATGATCTTTCCAGAGAGCTGTTCGGACCATTCAAGTTCATAGATCATCTTCCCGATGGACGTACCAAGCTCTTACATGCGAACGGGAAGAGATTCACGCTTACCGGAGAAGCCCCGAAGCTGTACTTTATGAACTCCGACATGAGCGTGAAGGAGAACCTGAGTTGGGATGTCTCCTAATACCGTCCAGGTATCGTCCAGCTCAAGGACGTTAGTAAAAGAGCGCTTCGTGGGAGGCAACCCACGGCTAGAGTCTGTTTTTAATTTTTGTCGAACTTAGTATTTTAGAGTCGGTTCGGGGGAGCCAAAAGTGTCAGTTTGTTTGATTTATTATTTTTCGTGTAGAGTCTGTGTGTCATAGTGTCGTTCGCAAGTTTAGTGAGGTCGTTCCGATTTTTGTGGATTTAACTGTGATTTTTTGAAGTCTGCCGGGATTGCGAAAATATTTTCAATACGTAGTGTTCAAAATTTTCGGCGAAAATTAAACCCTATTTTCGGCAAAATCACTTTTGAATTTTTGAACCCGGTCTCCTGTTTCATATTTTCGGTTCGAAAAGTTGAGTGGTTTCGGCGAAAATCCATTTGAAAACCAGCAGCCATTTTAACTTCCATTTTCGGCGAAAATTACCTATTAGTTTCGCCGAAAATACCTTTGAAAATCAGACATTTTTTCACTTAAAAATCGGATTTCAGCCTCTCTCTTTCCTCACTTCTCATTTTCGAACCGCAAAACAAAAACACCCCTCCCCTTTGTTTTCAAAACCGCCGACCGCCGCCACCCTTTTTAAACCGCCGCTGGTGAGACCTCCGGTCGTTGTTCGGACGTTCAAACAAATAAAAACTACTAATGCTATGAAAAAGCGTATAGCAGATCGTATTCCACGGGCCTTCAAATGATTGGCTACTTCAGAACTAACAAATTATTCAAAGAAAAACACTTAGTGCGTGGTGTGAGTTCCACGACTTCTACTTCTAAGCAATGCAGAAAAATTAAAAAGATTAAACTAAAGCAGATTGAGAATTAGGGTTTTGAAACAAGAATGACAGACGAACTTAGACTTTGAATCCCCCTTCGTTCCCCAGAGCATTGGCAATCAACAGATTAGCGGATTTCGATTCTTATTCAATCAATTACTAAGACACCACCATAACTCCTTACCCTTAGGTTTAAGACCGGCGAACGTTCGCTCTATCCGTTCTAACTACCAAGATTAACTAGCCGCACGGGTACGGTCGCCTCTCGCAACGACTTAATTAATTGGTGTGATTACTAGTGATTAATGAGTTACTCTTGCAGTGAATTAACCCTAACCGGTTCCTACGAAAGGCACATTCCAATTATAAGGTTAATTGTTTAATTCGATGTTCTAAAGTAAGGCGAGCGTTCGCTTCTATCCTTAGCTTAACAAGAATCTAATCTAGGTGATCAATCCAGACAAGAAACATGCACAATGAAGAACGAATCAAACATGGAAAAGAACTGATTGAATTTCGAATCTAATCATCGCCGATCCGTGACCGCTTTAAAGCCCTGGGTCACTTAGGGTTCATCTAGTCTAAGCTCTAAAGGGTTTAGCTACTCATGATCATTACAAAAGAAACAAAGACAAGGAAAGAGTTCATCATTCAAAGGAAGAACAGAAAAGGATCTGAAAAACCTAATTCAGACGACTCTGACAGACTCCGATCTTCGGTAAGTTGCACTCCTAGCTCCGGTTCTCCGAGGTGGAAGGGATGGCGTCACGATCTCTATCTGGCTCTTCGAACTCCAACTCTTCGCTCCCGAACTTCAGAGAATTCTGATCTCGAAAAGTTGTATTATGATTAATTATGATTCTCCTCTCCAATCTCCCTTCCCTCGGGCCGCCGGATTAAGTATAAATACTTAACCCTAGTTGGGCCGGGCTGAGCTGATGTTTTCGCCGAAACCATAGGGATAGTTTCGGCGAAACTGGCTTTGAGTTCAGGGCTCCGCCGGCTGTTCATTATTTTCGGTCCGAGCAGTTGAATGGTTTCGCCGAAACCATCCTTCTCTTGGAATCAGTTGATTTGAACTGCTGGTTTCGCCAAAACTGGAGGCCTGGTTTCGCTGAAACTGTAAGTGTGAATGGCAGATTTTCGGTTTGACTTGATTGGCTCCTTGGATCGATTCCAGTTTGATTCCTCGAGGTTCCAACGCCTTAGACACGTCCATGGCTACTTTATTTGACGGCAAAAACCTGTGCTAACATGAAAACACTAAAAAACCATCAAATAGACCCGAAACGGGCCAAGGTAACACAAATGGCACGAGATAGGGCAATCGATTGAATATTCGTTATTCGACCCTAAAAACAATGTCTTAAGCAAAGAAATGTTGCTTAAATGAGGCTGATAATCACGTCAAATCGAGTGTCATCAAATACCCCACACTTAAGCTTTTGCTTGTCCTCAAGCAAACTGAATAGAAACGCTCATGTTCATAAATGATAAGATCGATTAAATTGGAGCTCAATCAAACACAATGAATAATTAGACAGATCGATCCTAGAACAAGAAACCTCACATGCATACAGATCAGCCAAACTACCTGGTCTCACTAATAAACTGCACACGACAAGTAATTAGCAATCAATCATGCACGAATTTGACCTGACCGACCAGACTCCTTACACAGGGTAAATTTTGTACAATGGGATCTCTCACTCTCTGTGTTTAGGGACGTGTTTCTGCTCTCGATCATTTTCTGTTACCGAATTCTGTCATAGGTTTGCATTTCGACCACATCTCCACCACTGTGACAACACGAGTATCTAGTCAAGAAGGACTTCCCTGCTAGGACCGTAATGAAATCTACACTACTCGGGTTTATAATGAGATGGATGATGGGAATGAATGATGATGGCTTGGTGCGGTGTAGCTTTCGACTAACTTCCCTTGAATCTAATCTATGGCTTCCTACCGTCTAACCAAACACGGGGTAGAATAATGAACGCTCGTCCTATGATACCCTCAAGCAACCTAGCACTTATTCTTTTCCTTTTGCATACACATTTTTTTCTTTTCTTTTCAACTTTTCTTTCTACTTCATTCTTCCATTTATAGGGAGAAGAACGTTTTATTTGAACTACACTTTGAACTTTTTCTTATTTTTCTGATTTTTCTGCTTCTCTTCATTCTTTTCTGAAGCTTGATTCTTTTCTTACTTTACTTTTACTTTTTCTTTTAGTTGCTAGAGGGGTTTACACGTCTGGACATATTAGCTAAGAACCATTCGTGGTAAATGGCCATAGGCTCAAGAAGTACCTCCAAGGCATAGTTGTTACGCAGGTTGATGTACATTTCTTCACCTCAACTCTTTGATCACCGTCCAGGTATCATCTAGCTCAAGGAATTTAAATGAGAGTGCTTCGTGGGAGGCAACCCACGGCTGGAGTCAGTCTTTGTGTTTTGAGTCGGTTCTAGAGGGAGCCAAAAGTGTCAAGTTCGTGTTTCGTATTCTTTTTGTGTGTGTCGTGTGTTATCAGATCAGTTCCAGTTTATTTGGGATTTTTCCAATTTTTGTTGATTTTGTTTTAAATTTTTGAGGTTCGATTCGTCGGTGTTTTAGATTTCATTTTCAGCGTCAGATGGCTTTGTTCTCGCCTAAAACTATACAGTTCTCAGTGAGAACTCTGTTTGTTTTAATTCGATTTTGGGCATCCAATTTCCAGAATTATTTTTTGAACAGGTTTTCGGTGAGAATTACAAAGTTCTCGCCGAGAAATTTGGGCGAAGGGAGCCAGATTTCATGTCGTTTTTTTCGTCAAACTATTTTCAAACAAGTTCTTGGTGAACACTTCAAAGTTCTCGCTGAGAACTTTGGTCTTTCAGGTCAATTTTTTTCTCTGTTGAAATTCCCCCTACACTTTTAACGTTTGTTCTCGGCGAGAACTTTAAATATTCTCGCCGAGAATTTCGCCCTAAATTTTTAAACCCTCTCCTCTAAGTTCGCTTCACTTTCACTGATTCTCTCCATCCTCTCGCCGAAAACCTCTCACCCAACTCTCCCCTATCGTCGTCTGTCCCAACCACCACCCCAAATCCTTCGCCTTCGGTCACCGCCTCTAGCGTCGCACCCTTCCACTCGTCGATCCGAGTCCGTCGCCACGTAGATCACCCAAATCGGAGCTCTATAGCTCCAGTTTCACCCGAAACAAGTTTTTTGTGTTTTTGGTTGATATCGTCAGTCTCCATCCATTTTATCACGTCATGGCGTCAAGGTTAGTTGTTGGGTTTTCAATTGCTAATCTTTTTCCATGCTGATTTTTGAATCTCAATGAAGTTCTTTTCGGTCTACCTCAATTTGCGTGCCTGCTGTTTCGGTGTGAATTTTGCTGATCTGATTGAACTTAGTTGATCTAGACTGCTCTAGGAAGTATTGTGCCATGAATTTATGCCAATTGCTCATCGTTTGCTTTGCCGAATTGTTGAATATTGTCAGACATGTTGAATTTTGTTGACTGATGAGTGGACTTTAAATTCTAGCCGTGATGTTGCTCTCCCTTTTATTCATGTGATTGTCGTGTGCTTAATGAATATTGTTGAATGTTGAACTACTTCCCCCCACTCAATCGCCCTTGTTTCTAGCGAGGTTGATGTCTTCAACCAAGTGTGCGGTGAGCTTTCAAATTACTAATTGTGGTTTGTTTTGAGCCCCACCTTCCAGGAATCCAGTTACTTTTAAGACCACGACAGTAGATAGAGAGAAAAGAAAGAAGGCCAAATTAAAGAGAGGTTAGGGCTCGTTTTCATCCGCCACACAGACCGCGACTCCCGACTTTATCCCCCTCGCCACAGTCACCCCAGAGATCCCCATCCATGATGCCGCTCCCAAAGACAACATCCCCACCTCGGGCATTCAGGACCCCCACACCATCCATAGCCTCCACCCATGCATTGCCTCCCTCCCTCCGGCATACCTTGAGAATTACTGTAAGATAAAGGACATTCCTCCGGGCCAACTAGCAACCCTTTACTTGGATTCCCTCAAGGGGCACAATCCGGCGTGGTACGACAATGTCTACCGCAACCTACTGATGACACTTGATTTGACGTGATTATCAGCCTCATTTAAGCGACATTTCTTGGCTTACGGGTTTTAGGGTAGAATAGCGAATATTCTCTCAACTGCTTTATCTCGTGCCATTTGTGTTACTTTGGCCCGTTTCGGGTCTATTTGATGGTTTTCTAGTGTTTTCGTGATAGCACAGGTTTTTGCCGTCAAATAATGTAGCCAAGGACGTGTCTAAGGCATTGGAACCTCGAGGAATTGCATCAGAATCGATCCAAGGAGTCAATCAAGTCAACACAAATCCTGCCCAGTTTTACGTAGAAGTTTTCGGCGAAAAAGACCAGAGGTTTTCGCCGAAAAATCCAAAAGAAATCGACATAGCTTACAAGAAGAAGTTTTTGGCGAGAAGTCAAAGTTCTCGCCGAAAACTCTAAGCACAAAACTCACGGGAGATCAGTCGACAGAAGCCAGCATTTTACACATAAGTTTTCGGTGAAAAACTCCTGAAGTTTTCGCCAAAAAATCCTGACCAAATCTGGCGCTGATAGGGTTAAGTACAAATACTTAACCGGCGGCTCAAAAGAAAAATACACTTTTCATAATAGAACTTTCACGAGTTCCAGACCTAAAGAGTTTGAGAGAGCAGAGTCTGAGAGAGCTGAGTTTGAGAGTTCAAAGAGCCAGGAAGAGATCGTGACGTCATCCCTTCACCTCGGAGACTCGGAGCTAGGATTGAAGATTACCGGAGAGCGAAGCTTTGCCAGAGTCGTCTTAATTAGGTTTTACAGTTTCTATCTATTCTTCCTTTTGATGATGAACTCTGTTCCTGTCTTTGATTCTGTCATTATGAACATGAGTAGCTAAACTCGTAGAGCTTAGACTAGATGAACCCTAAGTGACCCAGGGCTTTAAAGCGGTCACGGATCAGCTGTGTTTAGATTCAAAGTTCAATCAGTTTCTCTTTCATGTTTGATTTGTTCTTCATTGTTTAAGTTTCTTGTCTAGCTTAATACACCTAGATTAGATTCTTGTTAAGCTGAGGATAGAAGCGAACGCTCGCCTCTCTTTAGAACATCAATTCAACCAATTAACCTATTCATTGGAGCGTGCCTTTCGTAGGAACCAATTAGGGTTAATTCACTTCAAGAGTAACTCATAAATCGTTAGTAATTCCACCAGTTAGTTCAGTCATCGCAAGAAGCGACCGTACTCGGGCGGCTAATTAATCTTGGTAGCTAGATCGGATAGAAAGAACGTTCGCCAGTCTTAAACCTAAGGGTAAGGAGTTATGCTGGTGTGCTAATGCTCTGGTGAACTAAGGGGGATTCGAAGTCTAAGCTTGTCTGTCATCTTTGTTAAGTCAACCAATCTTTCAATCTGTCTTTCAGTTTAGTTTTTAATTTGCTTGCATTTTATAGAATAGAAGTCGTGGAACTCACACCACGCACAACGTGTTAAACCTGAATAGTCTGCCTTTACATTTGAGTAGACGATTATTAGAAGACCCGTGGAATACGATCTGTCTTGCTTTGTGCTTGATAGTTATTTAACTACACGCGCGTGAAAACGCGTCCATCAAATTGGCTCCGTTACCGGGGAACTTCTTTTAATTGTTTGCAAGAAGAACTGGCATTTTATTCCTCTACTTTCCATCGTTCATTTTTCCATCCACTTTGATTTTACACCGGCTGTGCTTGTTTTTGTCATTTGTAGGTTGTTTACAGGTTTATGCGTCACCGCCCTCTCACGCGCTCTCTGACCAAGACTGACAAGGCTAAGAGTGTAGGGAAACCGGGTAGTTCTGCTCCGCCAAAACAACCACAGATTCCGAAGAAAGGCGGAATCAATCCACCTCCATCCTTCACACCAATTAAGATCGAGGAACTGAAGGAGAGTTCCTCATCTTCGTCTTCATCTTCTTCATACACCGCATCACTTTCACCTCCTCCATCTCCTAGGATGGAAGATCAAGTACCACCACCAGTTGCACCAAAGAGTCTAGCTAACTACAACAAGCCGAGCGCAACTAGCGTTCGATCTTCTATCGCCGTGCCACGCATCGAAGGAGATCCTGACTATAAGATCAAGATTCCATTCTTGACCATGATCTCTAGGGATTTACAATTTGAAGGCAGGCCACTTGACAATCCGTGCACGCATCTGGCGGATTTCATCGATCTCTGCGGCACTTTCAAGAATGGGAATCTTGACAAGAACACTCTATGCTTGAGAGCTTTCCCATTCTCTCTTAAAGGCGCAGCTAAGAGGTGGCTCACTGGCAAACCACCTGGTCACTACACAGATTTGGATGCTCTTGCTCAAGACTTCGTTGAAGAGTACTTCCCTCCTTCCAGAACAACAGCCTTCAAGGACAGCATCGCTAGATTTTCTCATAAGGAGGGTGCGAGCTTATATGACACTTGGAATGAATTCCAAGAACTTCTTTACAACTATCCTCACCATGGTTTCGAGCAGAGACAGTTAGATGAAATCTTTGCTCGAGGTCTTCGTGAAGAATCTGCTAAATGGGTCAATTCCCTAGCAGAAGGGGATTGCACTACCCTCACACCTGAAGCTGCTCTTATCCATTTCGCGAACTGTGCTTCCAATTCAAGGAACTGGGAACGACAATCAGAAGGATCAAAAAGCAAGCTCAATCTTGAAGCAACCATTAAAGCAGAAGTTGAGAAGCATCTGAAGAAGTCTACTACACCTATCAAGCCGCCAGCAGCTTCCGTTTATGTTGCTGATTGCTAGTGGTGTGGAGCTTGTGCTCATAACGGAGGCCGTTGCCAGAACTTTGGCAAGGCAGAAGTCTGGTCTAACGAAGAAGTCAACTTCATCTCTCAAAGCTTCAGCAACAATCAACAAGGTTATGTTGGCTACCGCAACTACAGAACATGGAAACTTCCAAGAGTGACCTCCCTACAATGTCGGTGCCAACCAGAACCAAGGTCAAAATTAGAATAACCGACCAGCTGGTACAGTTCAGGATCAGAACCCAAACAATCCGACGGGAGGTATCTACCAGCCGCCTCACCGAAATCCGGGTAACTATGGAACAGCTCCTGCCAATCGCCAGAATCAATACTTGAACCACACTTATACAGGACAACAACATTAGAGGGACAACAAGGATAGTGAACTCGACAAGAAGCTCAATCAGATCATCACCAGACTTGACGATCATGATAGTCAGTTCAAAGCTCAAGCTATCCTCAACCAGGAACAGATCGCTTCCGGACAAAGAATAGAGCATGCAGTGAACCAGATCTCCAGCATGTTAGCATCTGGTCGCCCTTCTGGCCAGCTCCCGAGCCAAACCGAGCCGAATCCGAGAAAAGAGCAAGCTAAGATGGTATCTATTCAAAGTCCGATGAACTCACCTGCTAATGCTTCTTCTAATCTATACAGGGCCATTAAAGTTCCGGAGAAGAAGGTAGCAAAGAAGGAGGCGCCTAAGGAGTACGATCCTCCTCTTGCTCCGTACTACGAGAAGCCCCCCTTCCCGAATGCATTCCTACCGAATGCAAGGATCGAGACCGGCATGTGGGGAAACAAAGAAAAATACTCTACCATCCGTACTAAGAAGCCTTCATCGCCATATCCAACTAAGTTTCCCGATCCTGGTTCTTTCAGTTTACCTCTTATCATTAACGATGTTGAAGTAGAACGTAGTTTGGTAGATCTAGGTGCGTCCGTAAATGTCATGCCTATGAGTCTGTTTGAGAAATTGAATCTAGGAGAACTTAAACCAACTAGCGTGCAACTTGTCTTTGCTGATTGCTCTTTGAAATCACCTAAGGGAGAAATTAAAGATGTTGTTACTAGATGTGGTCCTTTCACTTTTCTAGTTGATTTCGTAGTTATGGAAACCCGAGAGGATGATGCTACTATCTTCATTGGTCGACCCTTCATGGCGACATCCGGGATGCAAATCAATGTCCCGAGTGGTTCCTTGACATTAAGGGTTAGCAAGGATACGGTAACATTCCACCTTAAGGATGGTATGAAATATATCCCTAAAGAAGGAGAAGGTCACTGTCTTTCTGTTACAACTGTGGAGTTGACCCCGGCCAACTCCGTTACTAATATCTCTCCTAGCGTTTCTTCGAAGATTGTTGTTGCAGATGCTGAACAGGTAACCAAGATGAAGATCGGACCTCCGGCACAAAAGACAAAGAAGAAGGAGGAACTGAAAGCCTCCTCTTCTAAGCTGCTACCTAATAAAGATCCTAGTGAACCAAAGAAGAAGACAACTCCGAAGAAAGCCAAGATGGTATGGAGGCCAGTTGCTCCGCCATCCTCTTCCGAGCCAGTTGCACCACCAATTCCTGTCAAGCCACCGGCGCAGAAGCAAGTGAAGAAGGAGAAGCCAAAAGCATCTCCCAATGAAGCGCCAAAGATCACAGATCCCGGAGAAATAAAGCTGGAGGCTAAAGAGAAGACAAAGCCAACTGCTCTCATTCCTTTCACTGTAACACTCGCCAAGGATGATCTCTCAGGAGAACTGTTCGGGCCGTGCAAGATTACCGACCATCTTTCCGATGGATGTACTAAGATCATTCAGGCTAACGAGAAGAAATTCACGCTCGTCGGAGGTACCCCAAAGCTCTACTTCATGAATTCCGATGCTAGTGTTAAGGAGATCCTGAGTTGGGATGTCTCCTAATACCGTCCAGGTATCATCCAGCTCAAGGACGTTCATCAAGAGTGCTTCGTGGCAGGCAACCCACGGCTGGAGTCAGTTTTTAATTTGTGTCAAACTCAGTGTTTTAGAGTCAGTTCGGGGGAGCCAAAAGTGTCAGTTGCATGATTTCTTATTTTTCGTGTGTAGTTTGAGTGTCATCGTTTCAATCGCTAGTTGTTTGAGGTTGTTCCGATTTTTGTCAAATTAGTTCTGATTTTCTGAAGTTTGCTGGAATTGCGAAAACGTTTTGAAAAAAAATGCAGGACAAAGTTTTCGCCGAAAATTGCACTCATTTCGGCGAAAACTCCTCTTTAAAATCCACTGTGTTTTCTGTCCAATTTTTTATAAACTTTTCGACGAAAATTCACTTTGAAATCCGGCAAACGATTTGAACTACACTTTTCGGCGAAAAATTGCACTTCTTTTTTCTTTCTTTTTCCCGGTCTCTTTCTCTCTCTCCCCATAGATTTTCGAACGAAAAAATAACCCCCCCCCCTTTTTTCAAAAATTGCCGCCACTTTTCCAATGTCGCCGCCGCCCATTTACGCCGCCACCAGTGTCACCGACCATCGCCGCACTCCTCCTCATCCTCCCCTGATCATTTCAAGCAGTAGAATGTCCGAATCGGAGCTCTGTAGCCTCGGTTCCGCCAAAACCTAATTTCTCGAGTTTTTCACCGATTCCTCTTCGTCCGTTCGTTTTCAGCCACTATGACTTCAAGGTAAGCTGTAGAGTTTTTCATTACGAGTCTTTTGACATATTGATTGCTAAATTTAGTTGGGGTTGACTTTGGTTGACTTTTTTCGTCTACCTCGATTTGTGTGCTGACTGTTTCGCGAGAATTTTGGTGAACTGATTGCTTTGGACTGTTCTAGCATGCTTAGGAAAAATTGTGTTGAAATTTAATACCATTTGATCATAAATTGCTATGCTTAAAGGATGATTCTTTGTGGTGTTGACTATTATGAAATGTTGGTTTGACCACGAACTGTTGTTGCTCATTTGGCTTCCATGTTTGTCCATTCACGTTCGTTGTTGGTTGTCAGAGCTGATGTTATGTCGTCATTCCCCCATTTGTGCTAGCAATTGCCATGATTAGGGTTCAATGCGTTCAATGTTGACTTTTTGAATGTCAGTTTGACTTCTGGACCCTAATTGTGATGTTGACATTCTAGCTAGTCCTATGCGTGCTTTGTGATTCATTGTGATTTTCGGTTACTCGCTTTGCTTACCCCCACTTAGTTTTCCTCATTTCTCTGTGAAATTGAGTTTTTCTACTAAGTGTGGGGTATGTTCTTAGTTTGACTAATCTGGTTTCGTTTCTTGCTATGAAATAGGAATGTAACCAATGAGCACAGGACTAAGGCCAGACTTGACACCGGGTCTAGCTCCCGAGCACCAGCCCCCGTCACACCCGTCGTGCACGGTCCTCCGCCAGCATACCCAGGCCGCGTCGGGTACCATTCCACCGTCGCCCGCTTGCCCGTGCACTACTTCGAGCGCTACCAGAGGTTCGAGCATGTGCCCGGAGCCGATGTGCGACCACTTTCTCTGGATTCCCTCTTCGATCATGATGAGTGGCATAGGAACGTGCTCGACTCTTTGACAGCTGCAGGTCTTTTGGAGCTGACCACCTTAGCTGATGGGTTCCCGAACATAGCACTCTAGGAATTCTGGGCCACCTTCGAGCTTGACGAGCACAAGAGGAGGCAGCATAAGAAGGTCGTTTCCTTCTATCTCGGCGGGGTATACAAAGAATTCACCTATGACGAGTTCGCAGCCCACCTCGGCATCCCACGAGAACACTACCAGGCTACCACCTCGGCTGGGAGAACAACTCAGGCATAGGCCCAGAATATGACGCGCTCTAGAGCCACATCACTGGAGTGCTGGACGCTCAGACCACGGCTCATAACTCCGTCAGGTCACTCTCTCACCCTTTCTTTCGTTTCATTCATATGGTTTGGCGTAGATCCATGTTGTTTGCACCAGAGAAGGAACGCCACCACATCAGCAAAGAGGAGCTCCTACTCCTCTGTGCCATCCGAGAGGCTTATCCGCTTCATCCAGGATGGGTGCTTGCACGCCTCTTCCACCAGAAGACCCAGAAGCCAAAGCCGCCTCGCTCACTCCTTGGCGGCAACTTCGTAGGCCGCCTCATCATCTCCTCGGTCACAACCAGTCATATGGCCTTCACGTCTCATGTCGCATAGTACACACCGTCGGTGGTGATTTAGCGGTCGAATACGGGGTCCAGTTGGACTACGGTCCGCAGGTGGCGGCAGCTCCTCCTCTACACCGTGGGGACGAATCGGACGAAGAAGATGATTCTAAGGAGCAGCTCCCTCAGCCGGAGCTGGAGTTTGACGATCATATACCCTCGCCGCAGCAGTAGGCAGGTATGCTTACCATCAGCTACTGCCCCTCCAGGATCCGTTCCAGGTTCCTCACGCAGATCCACAGCAGACTCCAGCTGACTTTGGAGAGCTGTATGCGCGGCTCCAGGAGTGGCGAGTCACAGTCACCGCCACCCAAGATGCCAGATGGCTGAATATGCAGCAGCACATGCACCTCCAGGATGAGAGGTATGAGGCGCAGCTGGCCTGGCAGCAGCAGGTCAACGACGTCCTCCACATTCCACCTCCCGATGCACCTGACCAGCAGTGATCGGGTTGTATCATCTTCCTTGTCCTTTCTTTTTATTTATTCTTTTCGGACTTCAGTCCAACTTTTTTTCTGTGTGGATCCGGGACACTTGTCCCGGTTTCCTTTTTATGTTTCATTAGTTTTTGTTTTGTAGGTAGTTTGGTAGATTCCCTTTGCTTAGGGTCTACTACATTTTCTTTAAGTTTTGGTAGATTCCCTTCCAACTCCGAGGACCGGTGCTCATCCCCTACATCAATCATCTCGATCCAGGTTTCTTCTTTCTACTCTCTACTCCAGTTTAGTCCTGTGAGGACACAGAACGGTTTAAGTGTGGGGTAGGATGCTAGAGAACCTTGCATGAACTTGATTGCCTTTGATTGTGTGCATATGTGTTTCTCGGTACCTTTCCTGCTTCTCTAGCATTAGAATTGCTCGGTTCTTGATTTTTTATGTTAAGTTTTTGTTCAATCTGTCATAATGATGCTTAGACTGCTTAACCTAGAACCTGAGAACCAACGTGTATACTTTGATGCTAAATTGCCTAGTCAGAACAGATTTTCGAAATCACACTTGTAGTTTGTCGCTTTGATTGCATGAGAATGGCCGAAACCGACTAGCAAACCAAATGTGAGCTTTTGATCCATTGCACATAACCTGCAATTTTAATTCTTTTTGAGTGATTTTCTGTTGTCTTGAATGAGTTAGAATTTGCATGAGACCTACTCGAGACCACACGATGACACGAGTTCTACAAGGATAGGGGCACTTAGAATTTTGCTACTAAACCAGGAGCCAACCCAACGATAAATCCCTTAGGTTTAGACCCTTGAGGTTGGCCTTTTCTTTCGGTTCGTTATACGTTACAGCCACTCCCCATTCTTTCATTCCGCATTGATCCCCTGTGGTAGTAGTTCTAGATTAGCCTACCGGAAGTCGGTTTGTGGTAACTTGCCCTATAGCTATTAAATAGGTGGTCTTAGCTATTATGTCCAAACGTGTAAACCCCTCTAGCAACTAAAAGAAAAACGGCACAAAAGAAACAAAGAAGAAAATCAGAAAATTCGAAAAATCCAAAGTTATAAAGTTTGTAGTATAGTTCAAATAATGTTCTTCTCCCTACAGATGGAAGAACGAAGTCAAAGTAAATGTAGAAAAGTCCGAAAAATAGAAAAAGAAAAAGTCAAAAAAATAGAAAATAAAGTGCTAGGTTGCTTGAGGGTATCATAGGACGAGCGTACATTATTCCATCCATGTTTGGTCAGACGGTAGAAAGCCATAGGCTAGATTCGAGGGAAGTTTCTTGAAAGCTACACCGCACCAAAGCCATCATCATACATTCCCATCATCCATCTCATTATAAACCCTTGTAGTATAGTGATCGTTACAGTCCTAAGCAGTGAAGTCCTTCTTGACTAGATACTCGTGTTGTCAGAGTGGTGGAGATGTGGTCGAATTGCAAACCTATGACAGAATTCGATGACAAAAAATTATTGAGAGCAGAAACACGCCAAAACACAGAGAGCGAGAGTCCCCCATGTACTAAATATAATTGGTGATTGCTACTTGTCGTGTGCAGCTTTTTAGTGAGACCAGGTTGTTTGGTTGATTGGTATGCACGTTAGGTTTCGTGTTCTAGAAGTAGCGGTCTAATAATTCATTGTGTATGCTTGAACTTCAATTTAATCGATCTTATCATTTGTGAACATGAGCGTGTTCTATTTAGTTTGCTTGAGGCCAAGCAAAAGTTTAAGTGTGGGGTATTTGATGACACTCGATTTGAAGTGATTATCAGCCTCATTTAAGTGACATTTCTTGGCTTAAGACATGGTATTTAGGTAGAATAGCGAATATTCTCTCAACTGCTTTATCTCGTGCCATTTGTGTTACTTTGGCCCGTTTTGCGTCTATTTGATGGTTTTCTAATGTTTTCATGATAGCACAGGTTTTTGCCATCAAATAATGTGGCCAAGGACGTGTCTAAGGCATTGGAACCTCGAGGAATCGCACCGGAATCGATCCAAGGAGTCAATCAAGTCAACACAAATCCTCCCAGTTTTACACAGAAGTTTTCGGCGAAAAAGACCAGAGGTTTTCGCCGAAAACTCTAGAAGAAATCGACAGAGCTTACAAGAAGAAGTTTTCAGCGAGAAGTCAAAGTTCTCGCCGAAAAATCTAAACACAAAAGCCAGCATTTTACACAGAAGTTTTTAGCGAAAAACTCGTGAAGTTTTCGCCGAAAAATCCTGACCAAATCCGGCGCTGATAGGGTTAAGTATAAATACTTAACCGGCGGCTCAAAAGAAAAATACACTTTTCATAATAGAACTTTCACGAGTTCCAGACCTAAAGAGTTTGAGAGAGCAGAGTTTGAGAGTTCGAAGAGCCAGAAAGAGATCGTGACGCCATCCCTTCACCTCGGACTCGGAGCTAGGATTGAAGATTACCGGAGAGCGAAGCTTTGCCAGAGTCGTCTTAATTAGGTTTTACAGTTTCTATCTGTTCTTCCTTTTGATGATGAACTCTGTTTCTGTCTTTGATTCTTTCGTTATGAACATGAGTAGCTAAACTCGTAGAGCTTAGACTAGATGAACCCTAAGTGACCCAGGACTTTAAAGCGGTCACAGGTCTGCGGTGATTAGATTCAAAGTTCAATCAGTTTCTCTTTCATGTTTGATTTGTTCTTCATTGTTTATGTTTCTTGGTTGGCTTGATCACCTAGATTAGATTCTTGTTAAGCTGAGGATAGAAGCGAACGCTCGCCTCTCTTTAGAACAACAATTCAACCAATTACCCTATTCATTGGAGTGTGCCTTTCGTAGGAACCAATTAGGGTTAATTCACTTCAAGAGTAACTCATAAATCATTAGTAATTCCTCCAGTTAGTTTAGTCGTCGCAAGAAGTGACCATACTCGGGCGACTAATTAATCTTGGTAGCTAGATCGGATAGAGCGAATGTTCGCCAGTCTTAAACCTAAGGGTAAGGAGTTATGGTGGTGTCTTAGAATTGATTGAACGAGAAATGAAATCCGCCAGTCTGTTGATTGCTAATGCTCTGGTGAACTAAGGGGGATTCGAAGTCTAAGCTTTTCTGTCATCTTTGTTAAGTCAACCAATCTTTCAATCTATCTTTCAGTTTAGTTTTTAATTTGCTTTCATTTTCTAGAATAGAAGTCGTGGAACTCACACCACGCACAACGTGTTAAACCTGAATAGTTTGCCTTTACATTTGAGTAGACGATTATTAGAAGACCCGTGGAATACGATCTATCTTGCTTTGTGCTTGATAGTTATTTGACTACACGCGCGTGAAAACGCGTCCATCACCTACGCAACTCTGGGATACTCTATCTGTCCACTCGCGGATTCGTCTACCCACTAGTCGCACTCCAAGAATTCTGGAGCTCATTCGAGTGGTACGACCACAAGTCCCTTTAACACAAGAAGTGTATATCATTCTGCCTTGGCGGCATTTTTCACGAGAAGACCTTCAACGAGCTCGCCAAGTTGGTCGGTCACGGCCGTGTCCCCCACGCGAACCCCATACCTGGTTATCTCCCTTACTCGAACTT
This sequence comes from Linum lewisii, assembly GCA_034768395.1. Lineage (NCBI taxonomy): Eukaryota > Viridiplantae > Streptophyta > Magnoliopsida > Malpighiales > Linaceae > Linum > Linum lewisii. Next base: position 47,940,411 of record CM068303.1, on the reverse strand, counting down.
CGTGCATGGTTGGTAGAACATCAACTCTGCCGCTCACTCTCCATACCCCAAGATATGGTGCCACATCATTGGCTACCCGGAAGCCGACCATCGCCGCGCCACCGTAGGTGACATCTCTCACCCACTCTTTCGATTTTTACATTATTTGTGGACGAGATCGTTGTGTTTTTTGAGTGAGGCAGGACGCGGTCGCCACCACATCTCCATGGAAGAACTCATCCTCTTTCGTGCCGTCTTTGAGGGCACTCGAATCCACCTCATGTGGTGGTTAACTCGTTTCTTCCATAAGCGCACCAGGGCTAAGAAGCTGCCCCCCGCACTAGCTGGCGGCCCCTTTATCTCCTCCCTGATCTCCGTCCTCCACCTCCGCGACAAGTGGGGCTCTGAAGTCCCTCGCATTCGCTATGAGCACATTGGGGCGGAACTCGCCATCGAGTACGGCCTCGACCTGTCGGTCAGCCCCACCACTTTTGTCCCGGCTCTGGGACCATCACGGGCAGAACCTCAGGACGATGGACATGCTCCTCAGCTACCAGAACCCCAGATGTCGGCCCCCCAGCCGCCTCAGTTTCCTGACTAGTTTGGTCCAATGTTGCAACAGATGCAACAGTGGCAGACAGATTTCTCATCCGGCTCCCATCAGAGGCAGAAGGACAGGGTGGCATTCGAGGAAGACAGGTTAACTCACGAGGGAGACCTTACCTCTTGGAGAGCAGAGCAAGACGCCCAATGGATTATAACTCATCGCCAGTACGAGCACCAGAACGCTTGGCATGATGAGGAGGTCGCTTGACGCCGAGTGATGATGGATCACTTCCACATTCCACCTCCACCCCCACCTGAGGATCAGTGATCAAGTTGTATCCTTTCCTTTCTTTTTATTTCTTATTTTTAGATTCCAATCCATTTTTATATATGTGAATCTGGGACACTTGTCTCGGTTTCCATTTGATCTTTTTGTTATTTTTGTTTTGTAGGACTTGTGTAGCTACTTTGCTCTGCTCCGGGCTCTCCGCTTTCAACCTCGACATCGACCATCACTTTCCAGGTTCTCCAGATATCTCTACTCTAATTTTTAGTCCTATGAGGACACAGAACAGTCTAAGTGTGGGGTAGGCGTTTGTTTTTCTGTGATTCCGTGGTGCATTCCAATTCCTCTAGCATAGAATTACCCGGTTCTTGACTTTTGATGTTAAGTTGACTTCAATCTTTCACAATGATGCTTAGACTACTTAACTTAGAACCTGTAACCAACTTTCCTGCATTGATGCTAAATAACCTGGTCAGCACAGAAATTAAAATCACGCTTGTAGTATCACCTTGAATTGCATGAAAATGATCGAATCCGATTGACAAACCAATTGTGAGCTTTTGATCCGTTGCACATAACTAGCAACTTTAATTCTTTTTTAGTGGCTTTCTCCTACGTTGAATGAGTTAGAATTTTCATGAGACCTATTCGAGACAACACGATAACACGAGTACTAGGATGATAAAGGCACCTAGAAATTGCTACTTAAACTAGAAGCCAACCCAACATTAAATCCTCTAGGTGTAAACCCTTGAGCTTAGCCTTTCTTTCGGTTCGTTAATACATTACAGCCAGTTCTCATGTTTTTCTTCACCCTGTTGATCCCATGTGGTAGTACTTTGAGATTAGCTAATCGAAAGTTAGTATGTGGTGACTTGCGTATAGCCAGTAAACCGGTGGTCTTAGCTATTGTGTCCAGACGAGTAAACCCCTCTAGCAACTAAAAAACTAGCACTAAAAGAAAAGAAAAAAATAGAAAAATTCACAGAAAAGTTCAAACAAAGTTCAAAGTCAAAGTAGTAGTTCAATAGTTCAAAACGTTCTTCTTCCTACATATGGAAGAACGAAAGCAAATAAATGTAGAAAGAAAAAGAAAAATCAGAAAAAATAAATAAATAAAAGTGCTAGGTTGCTTGAGGGTATCATAGGACGAGCATACATTATTCCACCCGTGTGTGGTTAGACGGTATGGATCGATAGATCTTGATCTGAGGGAAGTTAGTCGATTTCTACACGGCACCAAAGCCATCATCATCACACATCCCTTCATCCATTCATTATAAGCCATTGTAGTGTAGGATCGTTATAGTCCCTCGCAAAGTCCTTTTGACTAGTTTCTCGTGGTGTCATAGTGGTGGAGATTGTAGTCGAAATGCAAACTTATGACATTATTCGGTCGAGAAAGTGATTGAGAGCATAAACACGCCCCCAAACACGGAGTGTGAGAGTTCCCCCATTTACTAAATATTTCCCGTGTCAGGAAGTCTGGTCGGTTAGGTCGGATTTGTGCATGATTGGTGATTGCTTCTTGTTTGTGTGCAAAGAATTAGTGAGACCAGGTTGTTTGGTTGATATGTATGCATGTTAGGTTAATTGTTCTAATTGTAGCTGTTTAATATTCATTGTGAAGGCTTGAATCTCAATTTAATTGATCTTGTCATTTGTGAACCTGAGTGTGTTCTAATTTAGTTTGCTTGAGGACAAACAAAAGCTTAAGTGTGGGGTAGTTTGATGACACTAGATTTAACGGGATTATCAGCCCCGTTTAAGCGACATTTCATTGCTTGTAACACAGTTTAGGGGTAGTTTAGTGTGTTTTAACTCTTTAGCACTATTTCCTACCAATTTGGTTACTTTGGCCCATTTCGGGTCTATTTGATATGTTTTCTAGTGTCTCGTTGAGTACACAGGTCTTGCCGTCAAATAGGTAGCCATTGGACGTGTTCGGGAAGCGATGGAACCTCGAGGAATGACCCGAAATCATGTGGAAAAGTCAAACTGATCAAAGGACAGAAGAAATCTGCCCAGCACAAGAGTTCTCGGCGAGAACATCAACATTCTCACCGAGAATGTGTTAAGGAACTCAGTCAAAATTCTCGTCGCTTGAGCAAAAAAATATTACAAAGAAGTTCTCGGCGAGAACTTCAATGTTCTCACCGAGAACCTATGAAGGAACTAATTCAGAATTTTCGTTGCCAGTCTCCAATTTATTGACAAAGAAGATCTCGGCGAGAACTTCTAATATTCTCGCCGAGAACTTTCCCCTTTTCCAGCTGTGACGAGGAAATGGAGTATTTAAGCAGCCGTTACTCTCCATACCGGATATACTTTTTCAGAATACAAATTCCTAGACTTCAGAACTGCGAGATAGAGTTTAGAGACCATCTTGGAATTCCTAGAGAGATCCTGACACCGTCTTTCCACCTCGGAGTGCTCGGAGCTAAGAGTGAAGATTGCTAGAGATCGAAGCTTAGCCGGAGCCGTCACAATTAGGTTTTACAGTTCTTCTCTATCTTTCCTTGTTAAGATGAACTCCCTTGTAATCTTTGATTCTTTTGCTTTAAACATGATTAGCTAAACTTGTTAAGCTTAGATTAGATGAAGGCTAAGTGACCCGGGGCTTTAAAGCGGTCACGGATCAGCGGTAATTAGATCTTAATTCAGAAAATCTCTCTTGCATGATTGTTTTGTTCTTATCCTTACTCTTGTGCTTGTTCATGGATTGTTAATACTTTTTGTGATGCCCCTTGATGACACTCGATTTGACGTGATTATCAGCCTCATTTAAGCGACATTTCTTTGCTTAAGACATGGTTTTTAGGGTAGAATAACGAATATTCAATCAATTGCCCTATCTCGTGCCATTTGTGTTACCTTGGCCCTTTTCGGGTCTATTTGATGGTTTTCTAGTGTTTTGCGTAAGCACAGGTTTTTGCCGTCAGATAAAGTAGCCATGGACGTGTCTAAGGCATAGGAACATCGAGGAACTGAACCGGAATCGATCAAAGGAGCCAATCAAAGTCCAACCAAAGGTCTGCCCGAATACAAAGATACTTTCGCCGAAAATACCCTAGGGGTTTCGGCGAAAACAATACCACATTCAGACTGGTGCCAACAGAAGGATGATTTCGGCGAAAATGATCTCACAGTTTTGGCGAAATCAACAATGCAAATCAGCTGATGCCAAGAGAAGACTGATTTCGGCGAAACCATTAAGCTCTTCAGACCGAAAATGCAAGGCAGAGAAATCATGGCCATTTACACAAGAATTTTTGCCGAAACTATCCCTATGGTTTCGGCGAAAATATCAGCTCAGCCCGGCCCAACTAGGGTTAAGTATTTATACTTAATCCGGCGGCCCGAGGAGAGGGAGGACGATACAATTCATAATTCCAGAAACACAACTTTTGGGAGATCAGTTTTCTCTGAACTTCGGGAGCGAAGAGTTGGAGTTCAAAGAGCCGGGTAGAGATCGTGACGCCATCCCTTCCATCTCAGAGAACCGGAGCTAGGAGTGCAACTTACCGAAGATCGGAGTCTGTCAGAGTCGTCTGAATTAGGTTTTTCAGATCCTTTTCTGTTCTTCCTCTGAATGATGAACTCTTTCCTTGTCTTTGTGTCTTTTGTAATGATCATGAGTAGCTAAACTCGTTAGAGCTTAGACTAGATGAACCCTAAGTGACCCAGGGCTTTAAAGCGGTCACGGATCGGCGGTGATTAGATTCGAAATTCAATCAGTTCTTTTTCATGTTTGATTTGTTCTTCTTTGTTTATGTTTCTAGTCTGGATTGATCACCTAGATTAGATTATGGTTAAGCTAAGGATAGAAGCGAACGCTCGTCTTACTTTAGAACATCGAATTGAACAATTAACCTTATAATTGGAGCGTGCCTTTCGTAGGAACCGGTTAGGGTTAATTCACTGCAAGAGTAACTCATGAATCACTAGTAATCTCACCAATTAATTAAGTCGTTGCGAGAGGAGACCGTACCCGGGCGGCTAGTTAATCTTGGTAGTTAGAACGGATAGAGCGAACGTTCGCCGGTCTTAAACCTAAGGGTAAGGAGTTATGGTGTTGTCTTAGTAATTGATTGAATAAGAATCGAAATCCGCTGATCTGTTGATTGCCAATGCTCTGGGGAACGAAGGGGGATTCAAAGTCTAAGTTCGTCTGTCATTCTTGTTTCCAAACCCTAATTCTCAATCTGCTTTAGTTTAATTTGTTTTAATTTTTCTGCATTCCTTAGAATTAGAAGTCGTGGAACTCACACCACGCACAACGTGTTTTTTCCTTGAGTAATTTGCTAGTTCTGAAGTAGCCAATCATTCAAAGGCCCATGGAATACGATCTATCCTAGCTCTTGAGCTTGATAGTTATTTGATTGAACCTGCTCAGCACAACGACGGTTCCATCAAATTGGCGTCGTTGCCGGGGACTTCTTTTGATTGTTGAAAGAAGATCTGGCAATTTATTCTTCTATTTTCCATCTTTCATTTTTCCATCCACTTCGATTTTACACTGGTTTTGTTCGTCTTTGTTATCTGTAGGTTTACAGGTGCATGCCTCACCGTCCTTGGACTCGCTCTCAGACCGAACAGGCTAAGATTGTAGGGAATCCAGGCAGTTCTGCTACACCTCTACGATCACAGATTCTGAAGGAAGGCAGATCCAATCCATTCATCACTCCGATCAAGATCGAGGAACCGAAGGAGAGTTCCTCATCTCCGTCTTCACCGCACTCTTCATCCGCTTCATACACCGAGTCACTTTCACCCCCTCCATCTCCCACCATGACCGATAGATTACTACCAAACGGCGATCAACCGCCGCCACCCCCACCTGCACAGAAGAGTCTAGCAGACTATAACAAGCCGAGCGCGACTAGCGTTCGATCTGCCATTGCCGTTCCACGCATTGAAGGAGATCCTGACTATGAGATCAAGATTCCATTCTTGACCATGATCTCTAGGGATTTACAGTTTGAAGGCAGGCCCCTAGACAATCCGTGCACTCATCTTGCAGACTTCCTTGATCTCTGCAATACTTTTAAAAACGGAAACCTCGACAAAAACACTCTTTGTCTGAGGGCGTTCCCGTTCTCTTTGAAAGGCGCTGCTAAGAGGTGGCTTACTGGCAAACCACCTGGCTACTACACTAACTGGGATACTCTGGCTCAGGACTTTGTTGAAGAATACTTCCCTCCGGCCAGAACAACCGCCATCAAGGACAGCATCGCCAGATTCTCCCAGAAAGAAGGAGAAAGTTTATATGATACTTGGAATCGATTCCAAGAACTTCTCTACACCTGCCCTCATCATGGATTCGAGCAGAGGCAGTTAGCTGAAATCTTCTCTCGAGGACTTCGAGAAGAATCTGCCAAGTGGGTCAATTCTCTAGCTGAAGGGGATTGCACTACACTCACTCCTGAAGCTGCTCTTCTGCACTTCGCAAACTGTGCCTCCAAGTCAAGGAACTGGGAGCTACAATATGAAGGATCGAGGAGCAAGCTAGATTTCGAAGCAGCTATCAAGGCAGAGGTAGAGAAGCATTTGAATAAGTCTACCACACCAATCAAGCCACCGGCAGCTTCTGTCTATGTTGCCGATTGCGAGTGGTGTGGAGCTTGCACACATAACGGAGGCCGTTGTCAGAATTTTGGTAAGGCAGAAGTCTGGTCTGCCGAAGAGGTAAACTTCATCCAACAAGGCTTTGTTAATAATCAGAATGGTTATGCCGGCTATCGTAACTTCAGACAGCAAGGGAATTATCACGACAAACCTCCCTACAATGCTGGAGCCAATCATAACCAGAACCAGAATAACCGCCCGGCTGGTCAAGTTCAGGATCAGAAGCCTAACCATCCGTCGGCAGGTGTCTACCAGCCGCCGCATCGCAATCCGGGTAATTATGGAACTGCTCCTGGCAATCGCCAGAATCAATATCTTAACAATACCTATCCAGGATAGCAGTATCAAAGAGATAATAATGTCAGTGACCTGGATAAGAAGCTCAGCCAGATCATCACAAGACTCGATGATCATGACAGTCAGTTCAAGGCTCAAGCTCTTCTCAATCAAGAACAAATAGCATCTGTACAACGGATTGAGCAAGTCGTGAACAACATCTCGAGCATGCTAGCGTCTGGTCGACCATTTGGCCAGCTTCCAAGCCAGACGGAGCCAAACCCGAGAAAAGAACAGGCTAAAATGGTAACTGCTCAAAAACTTCTGAACTTAATTGCTGATGCCTTTTCTGTTTTACGCAGGATCGCTGAAACTCCGGAAGAAGAGGAAGAAGAGGAACAGAAACCAGCACCTAAGGATGATCCTCCTCTTGCACCATACGTCGTGAAGCCTCCTTTTCCTAGAGCACTGCTGCCAAACGCAAGGATCGAGACTGGCATGAAGGGGAACAAGGAAGGATGCCCCGACATTCGTATTAAGAAACCTGTCTCTCCATATCCAGCTAAGTTATCTGATCCTGGTTCTTTTACTTTGCCTTTGGTCATCAATGATGTTGAAATTGAACGTTGCTTAGTTGATCTAGGAGCATCTGTTAATGTTATGCCTGTGAGTCTATATGAAAGATTAAAACTAGGAGAACTTGAATCGCCCAGTATGCAACTTGTCTTTGCTCATTGATGACACTCGAATTGACGTGATTATCAGCCTCATTTAAGCGACATTTCTTTGCTTAAGACATTGTTTTTAGGGTAGAATGACGAATAATCAATCGATTGCCCTACCTCATGCCACTTGTGTTACCTTGGCCCGTTTCGGGTCTATTTGATGGTTTTCTAGTGTTTTTTTACGTAAGCACAGGTTTTTGCCGTCAAATAAAGTAACCATGGATGTGTCTGAAGCGTTGGAACCTCGAGGAATTGAACCAGAATCAGTCAAAGAAGCCATTCAAGTTCGAACAAATCCTGCCCAGTTTATACACATATTTTCGGCGAAACTACCCTTTGGTTTTCGCCGAAAATGGAAGAAGAAACCACTGGCCGATTGAGAGGAAGGTTTCGGCGAAGATACCATGGAGTTTAAGCCGAAACCGTAGGAAGGAATCAACCGCTTCAAGTATGAAGAAATTTTCGCCGAAATCACTCTACTATTTTCGGTGAAAATTTCAGTTCAAATCAGGAAATCTCGGGTTAATATAAATAGAGAACTCGACGGCTGATTAAGGAGGACATCACTTTTACAACTGGAACAGACACAAATGATGACAGAGAGAGAGGCAGGGCGAGTAGATAGAGTTCGAGGAGCCGGAACGGATCGTGACACCATCCATCCATCGCGAAGAGCCAGTGCGAGGAGTTGAAAATCCAGCAGATTTGAGCTGCCAGGAAACATCGAAATTAGGTTTTGCAGTTCTTCTCTGTTTTCCTACCTGAGATGTATTTCTTGTCTGTCTTCGATTCTTCTGTATTGAGTATGAGTAGATAAACTCGTGTAGCTTAGATTAGTTTCCAGCTGTTGTTCCCCTCCCAAGGGCAGGTTCTTGCGCGTTACTCACCCGTCCGCCACCCAGGGCTTAAAGCGGTCACGGATCGGCGGTGATTAGATTCGAAGTTCATTCAGTTTCATCTTGCATGTTTGATTTGTTCTTCATTGTTTATGTTTCTTGTCTGGTTTGGCCACCTAGATTAGATTCTTGTTAAGCTAAGGATAGAAGCGAACGCTCACCTTACTTTAAAACATCAAATCGAACAATCAACCTTATAATTGGAGTGTGCCTTTCATAGGAACCGATTAGGGTTGATCCATTGCTAGAGTAACTCATTAATCACTAGAATTTGCACCAGTTAAGTTAAGTCGTTGCGAGAGGCGACCGTACCCGGGCGACTAATTAATCGTGGTAGCTAGATCGGATAGAGCGAACGTTCGCCAGTCTTAAACCTAAGGGTCAGGAGTTATGATGGTGTCTGTGAACTGAATGAACTAGAATCGAAAATTGCTGGTCTGTGACTATTGTTTCCTTGGTGATCTAAGGGGAATTTGAAATCTAAGCTTGTCTGTCATCTTTCTAGTCAATCTTCAATCTTTCTTCGGTTTAATTTTCATTTCTTTTTATTTTTGCATTCTTAGTATAGAAGTCGTGGAACTCACACCACGCACAACTTGTGTTAGAATTTGAATTAAAACTGTCAACTCCCTGGAGTAAGGAAGTAGAGGAAACCCCTGGAATACGATCTGCTATAGCCTTTTATTAGCATTAGTAGTTATTTGGTTAAACGCATCACAACGACACGTTCACCAAATTGGCGCCGTTGTCGTGGACTCTTCTACTTCGTTGAAAGAAGAGTTGGCATTTTTATTCTTCTACCTTTCCATCTTTCATTTTTCATCACACTTTGATTTTACACCGGTTGTGTTTGTTTTTGTCTCGTGCAGATCATAGCAGGTACAAAAGCAGATCACTTCCGTTCCACCTTCCTTTACCACAATGGTTACTCTTAAGAGTGTTGCGGAATACAGTAAACCGCGCGCATCTAACCTCCGTTCACCCATCACCGTGCTTACTAATGACGATGATCCCGACTATGAGATTCAGATTCCTCTCTTGGAGCTAATCTCTAGGGACATACAATTCGAGGGAAGACCAGATGATAATCCCTGCACACACATAACCAACTTTTTGGTTGTCTGCGACACCTTCAAGTTTGGGAATCTTAATAAGAATGCATTATATCTCCGAGCTTTCCCATTTTCTCTCAGAGGTGCAGCTAAACAATGGCTTAACAGCAAACCGCCAGGTCATTACACTGAATGGGAGACATTAGCTCAAGATTTTGTTGAGGAATACTTTCCTCCTGCAAGAACAACTGCTTATAGAGACCGCATCTCCAGGTTCACACAGAGAGAGGATGCAAGCCTGTATGACACTTGGAACGAATTTCAGTCTCTTCTCTTCGACTGCCCTCACCATGGGTATGAACAGAGACAGCTGGCTGACTTCTTTACTCAAGGTATGCGCAAAGAATCTGCAAACTGGGTCAACACCTTAGCCGGTGGAGATTGCACCGCTCTCACTCCTCAGGATGCTCTCCTGCATTTTGCTGACTGTGCGTCGAAATCTAGAAACTGGGAGAGGCATATAGAAGGAACCAAGAGTCAGAGCCAGAGTCAGATAAATGTTGCAGAGTAGATCAAGGCAGAAGTTCAGAAGCATCTGCAAGCAGCTGGTATCCCTCTCGACTCTCCCGTCAGCTACCGCTTTTCGTTGACTGTGGATGGTGTGGATCATGTGCTCATAGCGGCGGAAGTTGCCTCAATTTCGTGCAGCAGAAGTCTTGTCTACTGAGGAGGTATGTGACATCCTAGGCAAATCCCACATCGACAAAGCCGGGGGAGATCCATGGGCTATGTGGAATGGTTCAACCTTAACTGACATGACGCGGTTTTGTGGTGTAGTGTGGGGGGTTGATCTTGAGAGGAGGAGGTCATAAGGGTTCGAATCCCACCAACACCCAAAAGCAAATCCGTGAGGGGGGGAGGCCCAAAGCGGACAATACTTGTCAGGAAAGGTTGGGATGTTACAAGTGGTATCAGAGCCTCTCCCCGTCCCTCTTGAACGATGGTGGGCAAAACCTCAACGAGGACGTTGAGTTCCCTGAGGGGGGGTGTATGTGACATCCTAGGCAAATCCCCCAATCGACAAAGCGCGGGGGAGATCCATGGGCTAGGTGATCCCACATCGACAAACCCCCTTTCCATATTTTAATTCCCTAGAAGCAGTCTAGGTGATCACGTTGGTCAGTTCTCGTTCTCAAGCACATTTCATAAGATAGAATCACACCGAAGTAGTACATCAATCCACAGCACACACAGCATCATCATCACATCACATCCATCAATCAAGTCACAACCACAACCACAAGCCACGAACATACACATTCATATATCCTAGGTGAGTTATAGGCGCCAAGGAGTTATCCCACACCACCACCGCCGGCCATCACAACAACCAGACGCATCCACTAGGATCCTTCCACGAAGGAGAACGACATCCGACGCATCCTCAAGGGATCCTTCCACTAAGAGAAACGACAACCATCCTTATACCCAACCAAGGGATTCACCCCAGTGAATCAGACTCAAACCATCGTATTGGTCGGTGGGGTCAGTGTGGGCTCCTCAGTTCTACTTTGACATTCAAATACCAACACCACAAATCCAACTCAACACAGCTCATTCTCACAAGGCACAATTCACATCATCCATGTTCATATCACAGTGCACAGTTCCCAGTACATCCCTGGGTTCCACGCTCCAGCCACGACCACAACACACACTTACAATCAACCAAAGGGTAACCGCTAGCTCACCGGCCACCCCACCTGCAAGTACACGGGAGGCCATGTCATGAGTCTAGGGGTCACCCACCTGTTCCTCTTATTCAGAGCGACCCCACATGGCAGGGCAACTCTCCTGCATCCACAACCAACAATTCATAGTATCATGAGCACCCGCACTCATTTTCCCCCACCTTCTAATTCTCATTCCTAAGTCAATCCATTACTTAATTCACTTCAGTTCACACCCAATCCCAAATCATATCAATCAACAACAACAATCAATCACGGCAATCAAACAATAGCAATCAAGCACATTCACAAGAACAGTTTATCCCCTTTTACGCTCATAACTTTCATGCATAACCTAGGTTTTGTTCTAAAGTCCAATTGAAACTCCTCACGCTGTCCATACTACTTACACAACGCTAGGCCCTCACCTGGAATAGAAGACGAGGCTCTAATCGTCTTCTAGTTCCCCAGAAACTCGAACTCCAACCTCCAAACTCGTAGCTCTACCCTTCCTTACTGCTCACGACCTACACCCAGAAACCCAAAATCGAGGTTAGGCGATCTCTTCTCCTCGTCGCTACGAATCCATAGCAACAAACGGAACTCAATTCCGACCTCTATAGCTCCCGGAATCACCCTTCGAAGGTTGCTTGAAGTTGGTTCGTCAATGGATTTTCGGGGAGAGAGAAAGGAAGACGAAAGTACGGATTACTGTGCAATTTCCGTCCTTTTATGCACAAAATGTGCGCCTGGCATGTCAAAATGTGCGCCGCGCACATTGACCCCTAAATGGCGCACATTTTTGAATATTCTCCGAAAGTTTGCTGATTTAATTGAAAAGTGCGCCTGACACTTCCAAATGTGCGCCTGCGCACATTAGGGCCCGAAATGAGCACTTTTGGTACTGTTCACAGTTCCCCTCTTTTGCAACTTCGACCGGCACACACCCAAACGTCCCGAACCTCAAGAGACCCTCTTAAGTACCGTTCCGGCACTCTAGTCACCCAGACTTGAGTTCTAACCCCGTTCGTTGGCGGGGATGTTACAAGTCTCCACAACTCAAGGATTTCGTCCCCGAAATCATCCCTAACTCATCCTAGCAATATGGACACCGAACACACCCTAAACCTTCTTGGAACCAACACCACCATATAGACAACCACAGAAGCATACATCAAGGGAATTAATACCTGATTCATACACTTCCACTAATTCCGGTACCGCCGCCTCATACTCTCCTCTCTCCCAAGTAGCCGACTCGCTCTTCATGTTCCTCCATACCACCTTGAGCTGCGGAATCTTCTTATTCCTCAAGACCCGAACTTGCCTATCCACGATCGCGACTGGCTTCTCCTCATAAGTTAAGTCTTGCTCAATCTCCACTTCTCTTCCGGCTGAATTACATGAGAAGGTCCCCATGATACCGCCTACGCACGCTCACATGGAACACATTGTGTATCCCGTTCCAACTCCCTCGGCAAGGCCAACACATAAGCCACCGGACCCGACTTAGCGAGGATCTCATAAGGACCGATGTACCGAGGCGCCAACTTCCCCTTTCTACCGAAACGCATCAGCCCTTTCCACGGTGACACCTTCAAAAATCCTTCTCCCCAACATTGAAACTCAGCTCTCTAGCACGAACCGTCGGCATACGCTTTTTGCCTATCTTAGCCGCTCTCAATCTCTCCTTGATAACCTTAACCGATCAGCCGTGTCTCTTGCACAACTTGAGACCCGACATCAACCCTCGCACCTTCCTCATCCCAACACAATGGCGTCCTACACTTCCTCCCATACAGCCTCAAAAGGAGCGGACTTCAAACTACTATGGTAACGAGTTGTTATAGGCGAACTCAATCAAAGGTAGCAATTCAGCTCCAAGGGGTTTGAAACTCCATAGTCACAGCTTCTCAACAACTACCTCCAAAGTGAGGATCGTTCCTCCTCCGATTGCCCATCCGTCTGAGGATGGTACGCCGTCGAGAACTTGAGCTTAGTTCCCAATGCTGTATGCAGCCCCTCCCAAAATGGGACGTGAAACCGGATCCCGGTCGGAGACGATGGATGAGGAACCCCATGCAACCTTACCACCTCTTCTATGTACAACTTTGCTAACACCTCCACACTAGGCTTAAACCGAATGGGTATGAAATGAGCAACTTTCGTCAAGCGATCAACTATTACCCACCACGGCATCTTTCCCCTCTCTAGTCGCGGAAAACCTGATACAAAGTCCATGTGATGTCCGCAAACTTCCACTCCGGAATAGTAGGACTGAAGTAACCCACCCGGGGCTCTATGCTCCGCCTTAGCTTTTTGACAAACCAAACAAGTCGCCACATAACGACCACATCCTTCTTCATCCCTGGCCCACCAAAAACTTAACTTCAAGTCATTGTACATCTTTGTCATCCCGGATGCATAGCATACATCGAGGAATGAGCCCTCCTCCAAAATCCCTTCCTCATTCCTCAACTTCTGGTACGCACACTCGACCCTTGCATTTCAACAATCCGCCAACTACCTCAAATCCATATCCAAGCCCTTCTCAACCTCCCCTCGAATAGCCACCAGAGTAGCATCTTTGAGCTGCTCCTCACCAATCCTATCATTCACATAGGCCTAATGTTGAGCTTGGCAAGCAAACTTCCCACATCATCTAACTGCATCTCTACCCTTAAAGCTCTAAGATCCACCAACTCCTTCCGACTTAAAGCATCCGCAACCACATTAGCTTTACCAGGTGGTAGTCAATGATACAGTCATAATCCTTCAAGAGCTCCACCCAACGCCGTTCCTGCCATTCAGCTCCTTTTGATCCATAAGTGCTTAAGACTCTTGTGATCAGTCATGATCTTAAACGTCTCACCATACAAATAAGCCTCCACAACTTCAAGGCAAACCCACCACCGCAGCTAACTCCAATCATGGTTGGGTAGTTCACCTCATGCACCCTAAGTTGTCGGGAGGCGTAAGCGACAACCTTCCCATTCCTGCATCAACACACAGCCCAACCCTTGCAAAGACGCATCACTAAACACCCACATACTCTCCACCTTTCTACTGGCAAGGTCAACACCGGAGCTGAAGTCAACTTCTTCTTCAACCTTCAAACTCCTCTGACATTCATTCGCTCCACTCATACCTCGACTCCTTCCTCAACAACTATGTAGAGGAGACGCATGGTAAGAACCCTTCTACGAACCTTCGGTAGTAACCAGCTAACCCAAGAAGCTCCTCAGTTGCGACACATCCTTAGGTGGAGACCAATTAACCACCGCTTCAATCTTCTTTGTGTCAACCTCCACGCCTCTCTTAAAACCACATGCCCAAGAAACAATACTTCCTCCAACCAAAAGGCACACTTTGAAAACTTGGCAAAAAGTGCTGCTGCTCCCTCAACCTATGAAAAACAATCCTCAAGTGCTCCTCATGCTCCTTCTTAGTCTTAGAGTAAATGAGGATACATCGATGAACACTATCACGAACTTATCCAAATATTCATGGAAGACCTTTTCATGAGAGCCATGAACGCGGCGGGAGCATTGGTGAGGCCAACGGCATTACCAGAAACTCATAGTGTCCATAGCGGGTCCTAAAGGCTGTCATTGGCACCGATCCTTGCCTCCACCTTCAACTGGTTGATAACCCGACCTCAGTCTATCTTCGAAAACACTTCAGCCCTTGCAGTTGGTCGAAGAGATCGTCTATCCTTGAAGTGGTAACGATTCTTGATCGTCGCCTTGTTCAACCGCCTATAGTTCAATACACACCGCATCGACCCATCCTTCTTCTTCACAAACACAACCGGTGCCCCCCACGGATGACACCTTGGGCGGATGAACCCCTTATCCAGATCTCCTGCAATTGCTCCTTCAACTCCTTTAACTCCGCCGTGCCATGCGATAAGGTGGAATAGAGATTGGAGCATTCCAGGAACCAGCTCTAATTGAACTCCACCTCACGCTCGATCGGTGCTCCGGGTAGTTCTCAAACACATCCGCAAACTCCCGAGCTACCGTACCTTCTCCAACTCGTCATTCCGCTCAACTGACACTTGCACAATAAAGCCTCACACCCTTCCTTGGATCAGAGAGAAGGCTTGCATTGCTGAAATTACTCCCATAGGTGCGGACTCCCTCTTTCCTGACACCCTTGAACAACCACCTGGCCAACACCTCCCACCTGAAGCAACACCTCCTTCTTCTGACAGTCGAGCAAGGCCCCATGCCTAGCCAACCAATCCATCCGAGAATAACGTCGAATTCATTGAAAGGAAGCACCACCAAATCAGCCAAGAACTCTACAACCCCCCCACTAGCACTCTACAAACCCTCTACACACTCTATCCACCCAAACAGAAGTCCCCAAAGGAGTTCTGACGCCCCAACTAACACCCAAACTACTAGCTACGACACCCAAACTACTCAAACATTTCTCAGATACAAAGGAATGGGTTGACCCCGAATCAAACAAAGCGTAAACGAAAGATCTAAGATGGAGATCATACCGTCACCACGTCGTTCGCATTCTCTGCCGCACCCTTGGTAAGAGCATAAAGCCTCCTTGCTCCCCTCCAGCTCCAACAGGTGTGGCATTAGCTCCCGTTCCTCGACCAGCAACTCGCAGCCCCCGCCCCATACTGCCTCCAACTCTGCTTCCATAGCTCCTAGATGGAGCCCTAGGCCCCTGCACGATCCCACAGACGGTGCTGGTGCACATCCTCGGACAGATGTTTATCCTATGACCCCCTGGCTTCCACAAGTGTAGCAGGTCACCGGAGCTGGTCTCAGTAAATGACATTCCCCAAAATGTGGCTTCTTGCAAATACCCACACATCGGCAACCCTCTCGATGCTCCACTTCCACTAGCCGACGTCCCCGCCCTCAGCAGGTAGCACTCCTATGACCGGGAGGCCACAAGTATAACAAACCATCACACCCCTCTGCGGAGCAGACCGCGCCGCCTCGAAAGTCGAGTAAGATGTCTGGGCCCTCTTAGCCGGGTGGCTATGAGTGACCGAGGGAGAAGCTGAGTCGACGCCTTCCGCTTCTTCCTTCCTTCTTCTTGTTCTCCAGCTTTCCCTTTCCAAAGCCGCTGCCTTAACTGACACACAGGCTCCCCATATCAGCGGTGGTGACTCCCTCCTGAATCTCCACCTCAACCCATTCTTGAACTTGTATGAGCTTCCTCTCCGGTTGGCCCGCTCATCATACCACTAGAGAGAGAAGTGAACTCTATGTAATATGCCAGAACGGACTTCTCCCCTTGCTCCAAAACTCATGAACTCCTTGGCTTTCTCTCACGCCAGAGGTCCGGGCAAAACTGATCACGAAACACTCCACAAACTCATCCAACTCCATCTCTGGCGGAACCACTCGACTCTGCGGCATCGACTTCCACCAGTTCAAAGCATGACCCTTAAACAGGAAGGGCCATGCTTGCACCTTAAGCTCCTCATCAAGTCCCATCTGCAGGACCTTGTACTCACACTCCTGAAGCCACTGCTCCGCCACCTCAGGATCGGCTACCTCACCGCTAAACTCCCCAAAGTTCCATCCCTTCAACAGACTCGGTTGGAACCTAGGAGCTCCTCCTCCAAAACCCGAGTTCCCCGGTGGACCTACTTCCCATTGCTTGACTGGATTCACTACAGGAGGACATTAAACATTTCAGTTGACCGCTCAAGAAACTTCAGACATCGCAATTCATCACTTGAATTTCAAAACATCCCACCCATTTAAAACAGTTTGACAAAAACCCTTGGAATGTCGGTCCCATACCGATGTCTCATCTCCCTCCCAACGAGGTTAATTACTCCCCAAGGAAGAAATATTCAACCGTACAAGCAGCGCAAACAGGCTCTGATACCATTTGTAACACCCGTCCCGAATCAACTCGGTGAAACCGAGGTTGAACCGGTATCGAGTATACCCAGTGAAAACGACGGTGATAACAATCAAATCCAAGCTCAAAATAAGATATAAATGGAGGCCTCCATAAAACCAGGAAAAACATAAACTGTTTACAACTCCAAATCCATCATAAAACCCATAAAATCCAACATAATCTGAAGATACATAAATCCAAGTAAAACCCCCAAAGTGTCCCCAGGTCAACTGAAATATATAAATAGGTCAACTCCAATAGGCACCGGTCTTCACCTCATAGCTTCAGCCCAGCTCTTCTCGGAATCCCCCCAACTCTGACTCCACACCCTCCTCTCTAACCACGAGATCCTGAAAGGGAGAAAGGGATCAATTTCCTATTGAAATTGAGTGAACCACTGGCCTACCTACACGTTGTCCTACCTCTATGGAGCGATTCCAACTCCGCACAAGACATTCAACAATGGAACCATACCCAAACCCCCTTTCCATTATTTTAATTCCCTAGAAGCAGTCTAGTGATCACGTTGGTCACTTCTCGTTCTCAAGCACATTTCATAAGATAGAATCACACCGAAGTAGTACATCAATCCACAGCACACACAGCATCATCACATCACATCCATCAATCAAGTCACAACCACAACCACAAGCTCACGAACATACACATTCATATTATCTAGGTGAGTTATTAGGCGCCAAGAGTTATCCACACCACCACCGCCGGCCATCACACAACCAGACGCATCCACTAGGACCTTCCACGAAGGAGAACGACATCCCGACGCATCCTCAAGGGATCCTTCCACTAAGGAGAACGACAACCATCCTTGATACCCAACCAAGGATTCACCCCAGTAATCAGACTCAAACCATCGGTATTTTCGGGTGGGGCATGTGGGCTCCCTTCAGGTTCTACTTTGACATTCAAATACCAACACCACAAATCCAACTCATCCAGCTCATTCTCACAAGGCACAATTCACATCATCCATTTCATATCACTCAGTGCACAGTTCCCAGTACATCCCTGGGTTCCACGCTCCAGCCACGACCCACAACACACACTTACAATCAACCAAAGGGTAACCGGCTAGCTCACCGGCCACCCCCACCTGCAAGTACAGGGAGGCCATGTCATGAGTCTAGGGGTCACCCACCTGTTCCTCTTATTCAGAGCGACCCCACATTGGCAGGGCAACTCTCCTGCATCCACAACCAACAATTCATAGTATCATAGCACCCGCACTCATTTCCCCCACCTTCCTAATTCTCATTCCTAAGTCAATCCATTACTTAATTCACTTCAGTTCACACCCAATCCCAAATCATATCAATCAACAACAACAATCAATCACGGCAATCAAACAATAGCAATCAAGCACATTCACAGAACAGTTTATCCCCTTTACGCTCATAACTTTCATGCATAACTAGGTTTTTGTTCTAAGTCCAATTGAAAACTCCTCACGCTGTCCATACTAACTTACACAACGCTAGGCCCTCACCTGGAATAGAAGACGAGGCTCTAATCGTCTTCTAGTTCCCCAGAAACTCGAACTCCAACCTCCAACCGTAGCTCTACCCTTCCTTACTGCTCACGACCTACACCCAGAAACCCAAATCGAGGTTAGCGATCTCTTCTCCTCGTCGCTACGAATCCATAGCAACAAACGGAACTCAATTCCTGACCTCTATAGCTCCCGAATCACCCTTCGAAGGTTGCTTGAAGTTGGTTCGTCAATGATTTTCGGGAGAGAGAAAGGAAGACGAAAGTAACGGATTACTGTGCAATTTCCGTCCTTTTATGCACAAAATGTGCGCCTGGCATGTCAAAAATGTGCGCCGGCGCACATTGACCCCCTAAATGGCGCACATTTTGAATATTCCTGCCTAAAGTTTGCTGATTTAATTGAAAAGTGCGCCTGACACTTCCAAATGTGCGCCTGCGCACATTAGGGCCCGAAATGAGCACTTTTGGTACTGTTCACAGTTCCCCTCTTTTGCAACTTCGACCCGGCACACCACCCAAACGTCCCGAACCTCAAGAGACCCTCTTAAGTACCAGTTTCCGGCACTCTAGTCACCCCAACTTGAGTTCTAACCCGTTCGGTTGGGCGGGATGTTACAAGGTAAACTTCATTGATCAAGGTTTTGCCAACAATCAGAAAGGCTATGCCGTTACAGAAAACTACGTGCCACGGAAGCAAAGCAACCGTTGGAAGATCCTTATTATAAGACCTCCGGGATTCATTGGAGGGCAACACCAGTTTCAGGCAAAGCCGTGCTACAATAGAGATATGGACTATGAGAGGAAGTTTGATCAGATCATGAGCCGACTTGACGACCATGACATTCAGTTAAAAGCCCAAGCCGCACTTAATCAAGGGAACAAAGGCTCAAACCCAGAGATAGAAGACCGCGGTACTCAATATAGCGAAGCTTTTGCTAGCAATCCTCTCCTTAATCCAGAGGCATTTTCAAGCAGACTCCGATATAAGGAGTGAACACGCTCAAGCTATTACCACTAGGAGCGCAAGCAAACAACTGATCCGAAAGCTCCGGAACCTGACCATGATACCAGATCCTAGTGCTGCCATAGATATGCCAGAAATAGAAGATATCACAAAAAAGGAAGAAGAAGCACCTGCTCCTCCTCTGCCGCCCAAACAGCCCTGAACCTGCTTGGCCGCCATATGTACCTAGGATTCCTTTTCCAAAAGCTGCAAGGAGCACAGCCAAGGATCACGACACCAGTATAAGAAATGGTACAATGTTCTTAAGACTGCAGAAATCAAGATACCAGTGACGGACGCTGTAGAGATTATACCACCACTTGGGAAGTTCTTTAAAGACCTCGTGAAGAAAGTGAAGAGGGCGAGGTGTACTCTATCACGCTCACTAATAATGCGTATCTATTCTAGGTGCGCCATCTCCCATATCGACAGCCGACACCACCCCCAGCTAAGTGTCCTGATCCCGGTTCTTTTACATTACCGTGCATTATTAATGGCATTCAAATTGATCGCAGCCTGGTTTGATTCTGGTGCTTTTATTAATGTTATGCCTATCTATCTATATGAAAAGCTGAATCTAGGGGGAAATTAAAACTGATTACTCTGCATCTCGTTTAGCCGATAGTCCTGTCAAACGGCCTAGAGGTATAATAAAGATGTAACTGTTTGTTGTGGTCCGTTTACTATACTGGCAGACTTGTTGTTTTAGATACTCGTGAGCTAGAACGGAACACTTATCCTAGTCGACTATTCTTAGCAACTGCTGGTGTGAATATAAATTGCAAACAAGGCTTATTAACTCTAAGCCAAGGTCAAGAGAGTGTTGAATTCCGCATTAAAGAATAGCATGAGATATTCTATTGCTCAAGATGATAAATGCTATGCTGTTGATCCCTTAGAGACGGCCTCGGCCGACCCCTTTACTAATGCTTTATCTAGTGATCCGCTAGAGTTGTGGTTTGATTCAGGATTGATAATGCGTTAGACGACCCAGAGCAGCGCTTATGGCAAGATGAGCTAGATGAACAACAGGCAACATTCACCACCCTTACATGCGCCTCCACACATCGAACCAGCTTCGAGTCGGATTACTACTTCATATGAGAATCCACCAGAACTTACTCTGAAGGAGCTGCCTGACCACTTAGAGTACGCATTTCTGGGAAAGGATCGCCAGTTACCTGACATTATCAATGCGAATCTATCTCCCGAGCAGAAAGAGCAACTGATTGGCTATCTCAAGAAGCATGTTCGAGCTATTGCCTGGCAGTTGGCAGACATCAAGGTATCTCTGAAACCTTCTGCAAACATCGGATAGTTGTTGATGAAGAATTCAAACCAGTCAGACAACCACAACGCCGACTTAACCCTCAGATGCAGGAAGTCGTAAAGAAAGAAGTACTCAAGCTTCTAGATGCCGTATCATCTATCCTATAGCCGACAGTCCTTGGGTCAGTCCAACTCAAGTTGTTCCGAAGAAAGGAGGAATCACCGTCATCCCTAATCCAAAGGGTGAACTCATTCCACCCGAACAGTTACAGGATGGAGAGTCTGCATTGATTATCGACGACTAAATGATGCCACCAAGAAGGATCACTTTCCTCACAGCCGTTCATTGATCAGATGCTTGAACGATTGGCTGGTCATGAATACTACTCCGCTTCTTAGACGGGATGTCCGGTTACTTTCAGATCCCCATTGAGCTTGCTGATCAAGAGAAGACAACCTTCACATGCCCGTTCGGTACGTTTGCTTATCGTCGTATTCCCTTTGATTATGTAATGCTCCCCGCTAACTTTTCAGAGATGCATGCTTGCAATATTTGGAGATCTGGTAGAGAATGGGTAAAGGGGTTTCATGGATGACTTCTCTGCCCAATGGAGATTCATTTTCAAAGGGTTTGGCTAATCGGGAAAGGGGTTTAGCTCGTTTGAGGAACAAAACCTAGCCCTTAGCTGGGAGAAATGTCACTTCATGGTTCCCAGAAGGTAATTGTTCTTGGCCATCAGAATATCTAAGACAGGTAATAGAAGTCGATCGTCCCCCAAGCTTGAGCCCTTTGCCAGTCTACCCCCCCGCCCGACCCATCAAGACAGTTCAAAAGCTTCCTCGGTCATGCGGTTTTCTACCCGGAGATCATCCAAGACTTCTCCAAGATCGCTCTACCAATGACCAAGCTACTCGAGAAAGATGCTCCGTTCGTCTTTGACAAGCCATCTTGAAGCCTTTGAGACTCAAGACTCAATGACCACCGCAACCCATTTTACGCACAATTGGAATCTCCCATTCGAGATCATGTGCGATGCTGTGATTTCGCCGTTGCGATTCTTGGTCAAAGAAAGGGAAGAAATTTCTCCTACTACCAAGACACTCAATTGCCAAGAAATACACTACCACGGAGAAGGAACTCCTAGCTATGTTTTCCTCCTTTGATAAATTTAGACAGTATCTTTCTCTCACTACTCGTCTACACAGTCATCTGCCCGCGCCATCTTTTACTAAGCAAATTCAAACCAGCTCATCCGGTGGATCCTTCTCCTCCAGAATTCGACATAGAAATTAAAGACAAGAAAAGCAGAAACTTAACAGCAGACCATCTTTCTCGACTGAGGAATCACAAACAGGTAATTGCTACCCCCCACAAGATCTTTCCCAGGAGTGTTGCTTTAAAATATAACAGGTTTAAAACACATATATTGACCCTGGGCAATCCCTCACGCTCAAGATTTAGTAATGCTACCGATTCGGAAGAGCATGGTTGCTACCCGGGCCAATAATCTTTCTCACGCATTATCCCTCCTGAGTGGATATAATGCACTAAAAATTGCTTAAAAACCAAGTCATCTTCTGGGAGAGCCTTTCTTATACCGCATCATTTACGGATACCGGAATGTGCTCTTACAATAACAGGGAATCATTCGCAAATGCCGAAGGATCGTTCGGAGGACATTTCGGAGGCAACCGCCGGCGAGAAAGGTACTCAAAACAGTTTTTCTGGCCCCAATTTTTTATTATTGCGATGTTTATGCTAGACTGTGTGCATGCCAGCTCAGTAACATCTTAATCGTAAGAGATGCCCAAATTTGTTTTTTAACTGTTAAATCTTTATGTCTGGGAATGATTTTTGGGTCCATTCACGCCCTCCAACGGAAACAATACTTCCCGTCGCCGTTGATTATGTTTCAAGTGGGCCGAAGCGGAGGCTTTACCCACAATGATTCTAGGAGGGTGGAGGTTCCTTACTCGTCTTTTACGTGTTTTGGTTCCCGCGCTTCTCATAAGCGATAGGGGTAAACCCCTTACACAAATTACGGGTGTGCAAACCTTTGGTGTCCCCACCGAATTCCACGCTTATCACCCAAGAAATGGCCAAGCGGAAGTGACAAACCCATAGCCAAGCGATTCTTGATAGGACGGGGCCGGTCTCGTAAGGACTGGTCATCTAAGTCAATGATGCCCTATGGGCATATCGAACTGCTACAAGACTCCCTCTACCCTCCACCGTATCATGGTCTAGGCAAGGCATGCCATTTACCATTATTGCACAAAGGCATTTCGGGCTAACAAAGAGTTGAACATGAGCATGCATAGCAGGTATAACGCCACACAGATCGCCGGCTTGAGGAGCACGTCTCCACGTTATGAGACACAAAGCTATACAAAAACGCACGAAGCGAATTCATGATCTCAGTTAAGACATCAAGCAGTTACCCGGGAAAAGGGGAAATGCTCTTATAAAAATTCTCGAATAAACTCTTTCCGGGTAAGTGAAATCTCGATGGTCTGGCCCTTATACACTGGTCCGACAACAACCCTAGGCAGCGTCTACATTCAATTACCGTCAAAGCCGTTGTGGTCAACGGGCATAGGCTTAAGAAGTTCTGCAGGTTACCTACCTCCAAACGGCACTACCTCGTTTTGGAATCCGACCCAATCCACGTATCGTCTGCTCACCTTAAACAAGAGCGCTTCTGGGAGGCAACCCAGGCTGGATCATTATTTTTCATTGATCTTTTGTTTTGAAACCATTGTTTAAAAAAAAAACCCTCCCGCCTTTTTTCAAAACGTTTTCGGCGAAACTTGTCATTTTTTCCCCGAAACCATGTTCTCCAACTCAAACCTCTCTCCCCTGTTCGGCATTTTCGGATCGAAAACCACAACCCTTTTTTCCCAAAAAATTTTTCCTTCATTTTCACACAATTTTCGCCCGAAACCGACCCCTTCTTTTCGCCGAAAAACCCAGTTCACATTAATTTTTCCCTTGTCTAAAATTTTCGCCGAAAATTCCCCCTTTATTTTCCCGAAAAACCGGGTTTTTCCCCTTTCTATTTAAGGACCCACACCTTTTTTTTTTTTCCTCTACACCGAAACCTTGAAGCCCGTCGCCCCCTTCCCTGCTTTGCAATCCGCGCCGCCCCCACGTTAACCTGCCACCCCCGACTGCCTCCCCACCGCCGCCCCACTGAACATAACCGCCCACCCGACAGTCCCACCCCCGACCCTAGCCCCTGTTCCAAACCCCTAGAACCACCTTCTTAGCTCCGATTCCGACCGACCTATTTTCAAGTTTTTCCCTGTTTTTGGATTTTCCAATCTTTTTCTCGAATCATGTCTTCACTTAGTTTTCAGCCTTTGATTGTGCATCTTTTGGGGTTTTTACTTTCGGTTTTGGCATGGTTGACTAGGTTGCTTTTGGTTTCCCCCATTTTATAATTGCTTTGTCGTATCAATTGGCTAGGTTCTTGGTATTGTTTTGTAGCCTTTTCGGAAGTGTGACTGTTGGCTGTGCGATCGTGTTCTTGCCCTCATTCCATTATTCTTGCTTGCCTACTGAATTGACAATTCTTCAATGATATATCTTGATTCTATGATCCTCGGTTAATTGGTCTACCCCCACTTGTCACATTAAGTGTGGGGTAAGAGTCTTGTAATCTAATCTGGTCATCTCGAGTTATGTTTAACAGGGCTCCCAAGCGTTTAAGACTACCAGTGCAGATAGAGCACACCGATCCTCAGCTCGCCAGAGCAGGACACCACCTCCTCGTCGACCCGCACCAGCTGCACGAAAATCGACGGCTGTACCATCATTCCGAGGATGCGACTACCCCTACACTCCCATCTCCCCTATTCCTACACCTGCCAATGGAGCCGTGCATCTTTCATCGCTGCCCTGGAGCCGCACCAGTTTGAGGTCTTTCAAAAATCAAAGAAAATCCCTCCGGCTAAGGTGGCATTCTGTCTCTTGACAGTCTCAAAGCGCACAATGCGGCTTGGCACTCGACAATTGACACCGCTCTTACTAAAGCCGGATTGCGAGTGTTTGACCACTCATGGAATCCCCCTACCCGCCTCGTCGCCCTCCAGGAGTTCTGGAGTTCATTTCGGGCCTCACCCCAAGCCCTTTCGTGAGCAGAAATTCGTTTCCTTTCGCCTCGTGGTGTTCTTCATGAGAAGTCCCTTCGCGGTTCGGCCGCTTGCTGGATCCGCACGTTAATTTTCGATACCCGCATTAGCTGGCTTTGAGACACATACTCCATCACAAGTGCTCATTCCCAGGATGTGTGGAAATGGGCATGCTGCGAGGATGAGAGCTCACCTATCGTCCACCCCACGGTCGGTGACATCTTTCACCCTGTTCTTAAATTCTTGCATTATGTTTGGGTGCAATCTCTGTGTTTTTGCAGCAAGACGAGCCGCCACCACGTTTCTCTGGAGGAGCTCGTATTGTTCCGTGCTTTAGAGGAGGATGCCAACCTGCACCCCGACTGGTGGCTTGCACGATTCTTTCACAAGCGCACTACCGCCAAGAAGCTTCCTACTGAGCTTCCAAGAGGCCCCTTCATTTCTATTCTGATCGACAACCTCCAGCTCGGTGATACATGGGGCCCCGATATTCCTCGTATCCCGATTGAGCATGTAGGCGCTGAACTTGCCATAGCACGGCGCATCAACCTTTCAGAGACTATTGAGCATTGCACATCGCTCCCTCATCGCACGACCAGCCAGTTGACCGCCCACCGTCGCGATCGTAAATCACCGCGAAAATGAATGAAAGGCTGGCGCGTATTGAGAAGTGGCAGCTAGACTACTCGGCTGGTTCGTTGCAATGGCAGAAGGGACCGAGTGGCACATGAGGAGACTCAGAATGAGCGTTGGTCCACTCTACAGCAATTCATGGCTGACCAATCAGCCAGACACATGGACGAGCTGCATGGCGACAGCAGATGGAGCAGCGTTCGCCATATCCTCCCTTCCCACTGCACCTCCACCTCCTCCTGCGGAATAGTGATCAGGTTGCTTCTATCTTTTTCCTTTCTTTTTTTTTCTTCTTTTCGGGTTTCGACCCAATTTTCTTCTGTGTGGATTCGGGACACTTGTCCGATGTCCTTTTGTTCTTTTTTTTTGTTGTTTGTGTTTTGTAGGATTTTGAGTAACTCTGCTCCACGCCGGACTCTCCGTGCTCATCCGCTACACCGCCCATCACCATCCAGGTTCTTCGTCACTCTCTACTCTAGATTAGTCCTGTGAGGACACAGAACAGTTTAAGTGTGGGGTAAGGTGTTAGATAGCCATGCATGATCTTGATTGCCTATATCTTTGTGTGTGCCTCGTGATTCCCGTCCAGCTCTCTAGCATCGAATTGCTCAATTCGTGACTTTGGATGTTAAATTGATTCAATCTTGAACAATGACGTCTAGACTGTTCCACTTAGAACCTGTAACCAACGTGTCAGAACTGATATTAAATGGGTCTAGGTCAGAACAGATCATAGATCACTTCTGTAGTTGGAACTGGAATTAATTGAATCAATTAACTTGTTAACAACAAAGCTCGTTAACACCGTTCTGAGATGATAACTGCTAGCTTCTTCCATGCTTTCACTCCATATTTGATCACCTGTGATTGTGGCTTGAGATTAGACGGAAATCCAATTCGAAATCTTGTGTAAAAAGTTATAACAGCTAGATTAAGTGGCTAAATGGTGAAATCAGTGATTGAGTAAATCAAATCAATGCTAAGTTCCTTAAAGTGCTAGAAATAAAGCTAGGCAACCCGAACCTAAGTGAAGTGTTCGGGTTGAGCACTTGCATAAGCACAAATACTGTGAGCTAGGCAGGTCCAACACCTAAGTGTAGTGTTTGGTATCGAGCACTAGTATGCAGTGAAGAAATTAAAAGAAAGTTTGAACTTGAAATAAATCATTGTTTAAATCGGTCCTAGCTAGAACGGGTAACGTACAGATCTAGAAGCGGATGAAGTCGAGTCGATAGCCACGTCACTTTTCCTGCCTCCGCGTCCATATCATGGCCAGAGCTTAAAGTCGTTTTGATTAGAGTTGGTGTTATCATAGTCGGTTAATCATGATTACCAAGAAACGAGCTTTGTTAAAACCACTACTTGAAGTGTGCAGAAATTAGTGAGATCGAAAGCTTGTTTCGTTGATGTTCTTGCATGTGTAGGTCACTCTTTCTACGTGGAACAGTCTAAACCAAATGTTAGAATTGAATCTCGGTTTAATCTCGTCTCATTTATGAATTTGAGTGTGTTCTAGTTCAGTTTGCTTGAGGACAAGCAAAAGCTTAAGTGTGGGGTATTTGATGACACTCGAATTGACGTGATTATCAGCCTCATTTAAGCGACATTTCTTTGCTTAAGACATTATTTTTAGGTAGAATGACGAATAATCAATCGATTGCCCTACCTCATGCCACTTGTGTTACCTTGGCCCGTTTCGGGTCTACTTGATGGTTTTCTAGTGTTTTTTACGTAAGCACAGGTTTTTGCCGTCAAATAAAGTAACCATGGATGTGTCTGAAGGTTTTGGAACCTTGAGGAATTGAACCGGAATCAGTCAAAGAAGCCATTCAAGTTCGAACAAATCCTGCCCAGTTTATACACATATTTTCGGCGAAACTACCCTTTGGTTTTCGCCGAAAATGGAAGAAGAAACCACTGGCCGATTGAGAGGAAGGTTTCGGCGAAGATACCATGAGTTTTCGCCGAAACGTAGGAAGGAATCAACCGCTTCAAGTATGAAGAAATTTTCGCCGAAATCACTCTACTATTTTTGGCGAAAATTTCAGTTCAAATCAGGAAATCTCGGGTTAATATAAATAGAGAACTCGGCGGCTGATTAAGGAGGACATCAATTTTACAACTGGAACAGACACAAACGACGATAGAGAGAGAGGCAGGGCGAGTAGATAGAGTTCGAGGAGCCGGAACGGATCGTGACACCATCCATCCATCGCGGAGAGCCAGTGCGAGGAGTTGAAAATCCAGCAGATTTGAGCTGCCAGGAAACATCGAAATTAGGTTTTGCAGTTCTTCTCTGTTTTCCTACCTGAGATGTATTTCTTGTCTGTCTTCAATTCTTCTGTATTGAGTATGAGTAGATAAACTCGTGTAGCTTAGATTAGATGAACCCTAAGTGACCCAGGGATTAAAGCGGTCACGGATCGGCGGTGATTTAGATTCGAAGTTCATTCAGTTTCATCTTGCATGTTTGATTTGTTTTTCATTGTTTATGTTTCTTGTCTGGTTTGGCCACCTAGATTAGATTCTTGTTAAGCTAAGGATAGAAGCGAACGCTCGCCTTACTTTAAAACATCAAATCGAACAATCAACCTTATAATTGGAGTGTGCCTTTCGTAGGAACCGATTAGGGTTGATCCATTGCTAGAGTAACTCATTAATCACTAGAATTTGCACCAGTTAAGTTAAGTCGTTGCGAGAGGCGACCGTACCCGGGCGACTAATTAATCGTGGTAGCTAGATCAGATAGAGCGAACGTTCGCCAGTCTTAAACCTAAGGGTCAGGAGTTATGATGGTGTCTGTGAACTGAATGAACTAGAATCGAAAATTGCCGGTCTGTGACTGTTGTTGCCTTGGTGATCTAAGGGGAATTCGAAATCTAAGCTTGTCTGTCATCTTTCTAGTCAATCTTCAATCTTTCTTCGGTTTAATTTTCATTTCTTTTTATTTTTGCATTCTTGGTATAGAAGTCGTGGAACTCACACCACGCACAACTTGTGTTAGAATTTGAATTAAAACTGTCAACTCCCTAGAGTAAGGAAGTAGAGGAAACCCCTGGAATACGATCTGCTATAGCCTTTTATTAGCATTAGTAGTTATTTGGTTGAACGCATCACAACGACACGTTCACCACTGATAGATCGCTTAAAACCCCTAAGGGAGAGATTAAAGACGTTGTTACTAAATGTGGTCCGTTCACGTTTTTAGCTGATTATGTGATTATGGATACTAGTACCGATGATTCTACAATTCTCATAGTTCGACCTTTCATGGCTACTACTGGAATGAATATTAACGTTCCTAATGGTTCTTTGACTTTAAGAATTGGTAAAGAAACAAAAACGTTCCGTCTTAAAGATGACATGAAACATGACTCTAGGAATGAAGAATCTCACTGCTTAGCTGTTGAAACTGTGGAGTTGACTCCGGTCAACTCCATTACTAATGCTTCTTCCAGTATCTCTAGATCAGTTGTTGCTGCAGGTATTAAGCAGGTTATAAAGAAGAAGCCACCTAAGAAGAAGAAGGAACTGCAAGCCTCTTCTAAACCACCGAGCCGACCTCGAGGAAAGAACAAGAAGGCAAAGACCCAAATGGTCTGGAGACCAAAAATTCTGCCGTCTTCCACCGAGCCAGCTGCACCACCAACACGTTCCGAGAAACCGGCGCCGGAGCAAGTATGGAGGGAGAAGCCGAAAGCATCTCCGAAGGAAGTACTAACGATCACCGATCCTGGTGATAACAAGCCGAAGAAGAAAGAAAAAGAGAAGCCGACAGTCCTCATTCCTTCCATCGTCACACTAAAGAAGGATGACCTCTCCAGAGATCTGTTCGGACCGTTCAAGTTTGTTGATCATCTTCCCGACGGACGTACCAAACTACTACATGAAAATGGGAAGAGATTCACGCTTACCGGAGAAGTCCCGAAGCTGTACTTCATGAACTCCGATGCTAGCGTGAAGGAGAATCTTAGTTGGGATGTCTCCTAATACCGTCCAGGTATCGTCCAGCTCAAGGACGTTAACAAAAGAGCGCTTCGTGGGAGGCAACCCACGGCTGGAGTCAGTTTTGTTTTGTTTCAACCTTGGTATTTTAGAGTCGGTTCGGGAGAGCCAAACGTGTCAGTTTGTTTGAGTTCTTATTTTTCGTGTAGAATCTGCGTGTCATAGAGTCAGTTGCAAGTTGATTGAGGTCGTTCCGATTTTTCTGGATTTAACTGTGATTTTTTGAAGTTGGTCGGAATTACGAAAATATTTTAAACCCGAACAGTTCAAAATTTTCGGCGAAACCACCCCTGTTTTCGGCGAAACCAACTTTTGATTTTCGACCCATCCTCCCTGTTCATCATTTTCGGTTCGAAAAATAACTGTTTTCGGCGAAGCCATTTGAACTAAAGTTTTCGGCGAAACCGTGCTTCCATTTTCGGCGAAACCACCCTTCCAATTTCGCCGAAAATAATTTCAAAAAAAAAATCAGAAAAATCCCACTTTAAAACCGGTCTTCCTCTCTCTCCTTCCTTTCCTTCACTCACTTTCGTTCGTATCACCGAAACTCCCCCTTATCTATTTAAAATCGCCACCGACCCTCCACTAAAACCCGTCATTTCACCCGCCGCCGCCATCGCCGACCGCCGCCGCTCACTCCCCCTCCTCATTCCATCCCAACGAGCCCTAGAACAACCAAATCACTCATGCTCAAGAGCTAAGTGACGCAACCGATTCAGATGAACCCTGGTATGCCACCCTGGCTAATTATCTCTCTCATGGCATAATACCTCCTGAGCTAGACTATAATGCACGCAAGAAGCTCTTTAAAGAAGCCAAGTCATACTTCTGGGATGAGCCCTTCTTATACCGCATTAGTACTGACGGAATGATCCGAAGATGTGTATCTTACATCGAAGCGGCTGACATCATGCGTAAGTGCCATGAGGGCCAGTTCGGAGGACACTTCGGCGGCAACTGCACTGCAAGAAAGGTACTTGAAACTGATTTTTACTGGCCTTCAATCTTCAGTGATTGTGACGCTTTTGCTCGTCATTGTGATGCTTGCCAATGATCAGGTAACATCTCTAACCGTAATGAGATGCCCCAAATTGTTTCTTTAACTGTTGAAATCTTTGATGTCTGGGGAATTGATTTTATGGGACCATTCACACCCTCCAACGGTAACAAGTACATTCTTGTGGCCGTTGAATATGTTTCTAAGTGGGCTGAAGCTGAAGCTCTACCCACTAACGATTCAAGAGTGGTGGGCCGGTTCCTTCCACATCTTTTCACGCATTTTGGTTCACCTCGCTTCATCATAAGCGATAGGGTACCCACTTCCACGGACAGTTCGATCGGGTGTGCAAACGCTTTGGCGTCACCCATCGAATGTTCACAGCTTACCATCCTCAAGCTAATGGTCAAGTAGAGGTGACGAACCGTGAGCTCAAGCGGATTCTTGATAGGACAGTTGGCCGGTCCCGTAAGGACTGGTCATCTAAGCTCAATGATGCCTTATGGGCTTATCGAACTGCCTACAAGACTCCCATCGGTACCTCACCGTATCAGCTGGTCTATGGCAAGGCATGCCATTTGCCAGTTGAGCTCAAGCACAAGGCGTTTTAGGCTAATAAAGAGTTGAATATGAGTTATGCAGTAGCAGGTAATAAGCGCCACGACCAGATCGCTGAACTTGAAGAACACTGTCTCCACGCGTATGAGAGAACGAAGCTTTACAAGGAACGCACCAAGGGAATTCATGACTCCCAATTGAAAACAATCAAGCAATTCTACCCGGAGATGAAGTTCTCTTGTATAACTCCCGGTTGAAGCTCTTTCCAGGTAAACTAAAATCCCGATGGTCCGGCCCCTATACCGTGGTTTGGCAATCATCCCTGGGCAGCGTCCTAATTAAAGGCCACGGTCAAGAGCCATTCATGGTCAACGGTCACAGGCTCAAGAAATACCTACAGGCCTTAGCCGTTTCCCTCATCGACGTGCTAATGCTGCAGTTTTAGCGGTATCAAATAACTAATCTACCAAGGTAGACTAGATCGTATTCCACAGGGTTTCTACTAATCGACTACTCAAAGAAGCTGGCAAATTACTCAGGTTTAAACACTTAGTGCGTGGTGTGAGTTCCACGACTTCTAATCTAATAAAGCAGGAAAATAAAAGACAGAAAAGTAAAAGGTTGACTAACGAGAAGATAGACGAACTTAGATTTTGAATCCCCCTTAGATCACCAGAGCATTGGCAATCAACAGATCAGCGGTTTTCAATTCTAATTCAATCGGTTTCTATACACCACCATAACTCCTTACCCTTAGGTTTAAGACTGGCGAACGTTCGCTCTATCCGATCTAACTACCAAGATTAACTAGCCGCCCGGGTACGGTCGCCTCTCGCAACGACTTAATTAACTGGTGCAATTACTAACGATTTATGAGCTACTCTTGCAGTGGATTAACCCTAATCGGTTCCTACGAAAGGCACACTCCAATTATAAGGTTAACTGGTTGAATTGATGTTTTAAAGAGAGGCGAGCGTTCGCTTCTATCCTCAGCTTAACAAGAATCTAAACTAGGTGATCAAGGAAGACAAGTTTAAGCGCCAAAGCAGGGACTGTCTAATGACTACGTCTAGTGACTACGTCTGGCGACTAACCATAGCTTGCAAAAACCTAATCTAGGCGATCAACCAGAAAAGAAACATAAACAATCAAGAACAAAACAACCATGCAAAGAGAAACTGATTGAACTTTGAATCTAATTACCATCGATCCGTGACCGCTTTAAAGCCCTGGATCACTTAGGGTTCATCTAATCTAAGCTCTACAAGTTCAGCTACTCATAACGATAACAGAAGAATCAAAGGCAACAAAGAAGATCATCATACAGAGGAAGAACAGATAAGAACTGAAAAACCTAATTCTGACGACTCCAGCGAAGCTTCAATCTCCTGGATCTTCAACTTTAAGCTCCGAGCTCTCCGAGGTGGAAGGATGGCGTCAAGATCTCTCCACGATTCTTCAAACTCTCTAAACTCTATCTATCGACCCTAAGGTCGTGGCTAATACGCTAAAATTCGTGTATGTCTAATGTGGCTTCAAAAAGTCTATATATACCCCCAGAAACCCTTTACAAGTTGGAAAAGGCTGAAAATTAGGGTTTCTGCCCGGATTTTCAAAGGAATTTTCGCCGAAAATATCACCACATTTTCGCCGAAAATATTAGTTAAAAACCAGCTCCAACTTGTTTCGATGATTCCCGCTCCGTTTGAACTCCGATTTGGTCCCCGTTTGAAGCGCTGGACTCGTGAGAGAGTCCTCTATAATGTGGTAACCTGGAGGCTTAACATAAAAGCTCACAAAAAGGGTAAAAATAGCCAATAAATGGACAATGTATGCACTAGGAGCCGATAATCACAAAGTTACGTCAAATGCACCAAATACTCATCGAAATGGCATCAAAGGGTATGAAATGTTGCTTAAATGGGCCTGATAATCACGTCAAATCGAGTGTCATCAAAATACCCCACACTTAAGCTTTTGCTTGTCCTCAAGCAAACTGAACTAGAACACACTCAAATTCACAAATGACACGAGATTAAACTGAGATTCAATTCTAACAATTTGGTTTAGACTGTTCCACGTAGAAAGAGTGACCTACACATGCAAGAACATCAACCAAACAAGTTTTCGATCTCACTAATCTCTGCACACTTCAAGTAGTAGTTTAACAAAGCACGTTTCTTGGCAAAACAATTAATCATAATTAACCGACTACGATAACACCAATTCTAATGAGAAAAGACTTTAAGCTCTAGCCATGATGTGGACGCGGAGGTAGGAAAAGTGACGTGGCTATCGACTTGACTTCATCCGTTTCTAGATCTGTACGTTACATGTTCTAGCTAGGACCGATTTAAACAACAATTTATTTCAAGTTTCAACTTCTTCCATTGATTTACTGCATACTAGTGCTCGATACCAAACACTTCACTTAGGTTTGGACCTGCCTAACTCACAGTATTTGTGCCTACGCTAGTGCTCAACCCGAACACTTCACTTAGGTGTCGGGCTTGCCTAGCTTTATTTTCAGCACTTTAAAGAACTTTACATTGATTTGCACAACTTTATTACTCGATTTAACAATTTAGCCACTTAATCATAGCTAGTTATAACTTTTTACACAAGATTTCGAATTGGATTTCCATCTAATCTCAAGCCACAATCACAGGTAATCAAATATGGAGTGAAAAACATGGAAGAAGCTAGCATTTATCATCTTAGAACAGTGTTATCGAGCTTTGTTATTAATAAACCAATTAATCCAATTAATTCAAGTTTCAACTACAGAAGTGATTTATGATCTGTTCTGACCTAGACTCATTTAATATCAGTTCTGACACGTTGGTTACAGGTTCTAAGTGGAACAGTCTAGACGTCATTGTTCAAAATTGAAGTCAATTTCACATCAAAAGTCAAGAATTGAGCAATTTCTATGCTAGAGAATTTTCAAATTTGAACCACAGAATCATAGATAGCAAGCAAGATCATGCATAATCCTAGACTCCTACCCCACACTTAAACGGTTCTGTGTCCTCACAGAACTAATCTAGAGTAGAGAGATACGAAGAACCTGAAAGGTGATGGTCGGTGTAGCGGATGAGCACGGAGAGTCCGGAGTAGAGTGAAGTAGCTACTCAAGTTCCTACAAAACAAAAACAACAAAAAGATCAAAAGGATACCGGGACAAGTGTCCCGGATCCACACAGAATAAAAGTGGATCGAGATCCGAAAAGAAGAAAGAAAAGAAATGGAAAGGATAGAAACAACCTGATTACTGTTCCGAGGGCGGGGTGAAAATCAGAAGTCGAAACCGGTATAAATAGTCTGCGGAAAACACAAGATTTTCGGCGAAAATGATTGAAAATTTTCGGTGAAAATAATTAAAAATTTTCGGCGAAAATGTTTTATAAAATCAGAATGCGGTTCGGCGAAAAGTTAAGTTGTTTTCGGTTTGAAAAGTTGGAACAGGAGAAATAGGTCGGTTTTAAAAAGGGATTTTCGGCGAAAATAATGGTACATTTTCGCCAAAAATCTATTTGAAAACGGCGGGCAATGTGTTTTTTTTTAAAGAGGGGTTTTAAAACAAAACGACTCAAAATGAAAATAACTGACTCCAGCCGTGGGTTGCCTCCCACGAAGCGCTCTTGTTTAACGTCTGTGAGCCAGACGATACCTGTTAGGGACCCCAACTTAGGAGTTCCTTGAAGTCAATCGTCTTCTTCAAGGACAGCGGTTGAGTGCCATGTAGCACTCCAGAAGGGCGATGTAGCCGGTAGTGCTCTAGTAGATCGGGGTTCTGGTTGGATGACCAGTTCTTCTCGGATTCTCCTACTGGAGGAGGAAGGAGGTAGTACGGCGCGGCATGATCAATGAGCTCCATCTTCTCTACAGGTTGACTCGACGAAAGTGTAGGTGAGGGTATCTCTTCAATCTCTATGTGCTCCTCTTCGGCTTCAACTTCAAGATGGATTGGCTCTATGTCTTCATCAACCACCACCACCAAGGATTCTTCTAGCTCATAATAGTCATGGATAGGATCATCATCTTCTTCTTCGAACAGCTCTTGAGCGTCTTCTATCATTAACTGCTTTGGTTGCTCGAGCTTGATGTCCGTCGTGACATGAGCTTGTAGCATTGAAGAGATACTATCCAAGGAAGATTGGGTTTTCGACGAGCATTGTTGATGTTCATGAAGCATCTCTTGGTTATCTCTAGCGCCACTTTGATGCTCTTGTTGGTGTGTCTCTTGGTAACCTTGTAGAATTGAAGAGATATTATCAAAGAGGGAGTCAATTCTCGCCGTTTATTGTTGTTGTTGATGTAGCATCTCTCGATAATCGTCGGGATATGGTGCTTCATTGATGTACCGCTCTCGGTACTGGTCATCCCACCTATAATCCTGCATAATCAAAACTCAAAAAGCACTACCTAGGTAAATCATGGAAATATGGAGGGAAAGATAAATGGTAAGACGGAAAGGTAGAAGAATAATTTGCCAACTCTTCTTTCAAACAATTAGAAGAGTCCCCGGCAATAGCGCCAATTTGATGCTGCAGTTTTAGCGGTATCAAATAACTAATCTACCAATGTAGACTAGATCGTATTCCACAGGGTTTCTACTAATCGACTACTCAAAGAAGCTGGCAAATTACTCAGGTTTAAACACTTAGTGCGTGGTGTGAGTTCCACGACTTCTAATCTAATAAAGCAGGAAAATAAAAGACAGAAAAGTAAAAGGTTGACTAACGAGAAGATAGACGAACTTAGATTTCGAATCTCCCTTAGATCACCAGAGCATTGGCAATCAACAGATCAGCGGTTTTCAATTCTAATTCAATCGGTTTCTATACACCACCATAACTCCTTACCCTTAGGTTAAGACTGGCGAACGTTCACTCTATCCGATCTAACTACCAAGATTAACTAGCCGCCCGGGTACGGTCGCCTCTCACAATGACTTAATTAACTGGTGCAATTACTAACGATTTATGAGCTACTCTTGCAGTGGATTAACCCTAATCGGTTCCTACGAAAGGCACACTCCAATTATAAGGTTAACTAGTTGAATTGATGTTTTAAAGAGAGGCGAGCGTTCGCTTCTATCCTCAGCTTAACAAGAATCTGAACTAGGTGATTAAGGAAGACAAGTTTAAGTGCCAAAGCAGGGACTGTCTAACGACTACGTCTAGTGACTACGTCTGGCGACTAACCCTAGCTTGCAAAAACCTAATCTAGGCGATCAACCAGAAAAGAAACATAAACAATCAAGAACAAAACAACCATGCAAAGAGAAACTGATTGAACTTTGAATCTAATTACCGCCGATCCGTGACCGCTTTAAAGCCCTGGATCACTTAGGGTTCATCTAATCTACGCTCTACAAGTTCAGCTACTCATAACGATAACAGAAGAATCAAAGGCAACAAAGAAGATCATCATACAGAGGAAGAACAGATAAGAATTGAAAAACCTAATTCTGACGACTCCAGCGAAGCTTCAATCTCCTGGATCTTCAACTTTAAGCTCCGAGCTCTCCGAGGTGGAAGGATGGCGTCACGATCTCTCCACGATTCTTCGAACTCTCTAAACTCTATCTATTGACCCTAAGGTCGTGGCTAATCAGCCAAAATTCGTGTATGTCTAATCTGGCTTCAAAAAGTCTATATATACCCCCAGAAACCCTCTACAAGTTGGAAAAGGCTGAAAATTAGGGTTTCTGCCCGGATTTTCAAAGGAATTTTCGCCGAAAATATCACCACATTTTCGCCGAAAATATTAGTTAAAAACCAGCTCCAACTTGTTTCGATGATTCCCGCTCCGTTTGAACTCCGATTTGGTCCCCGTTTGAAGCGCTGGACTCGTGAGAGAGTCCTCTGTAATGTGGTAACCTGGAGGCTCAACATAAAAGCTCACAAAAAGGGTAAAAATAGCCAATAAATGGACAATGTATGCACTAGGAGCCGATAATCACAAAGTTACGTCAAATGCACCAAATACTCATCAAAATGGCATCAAAGGGTATGAAATGTTGCTTAAATGGGCCTGATAATCACGTCAAATCGAGTGTCATCACGTGCACTACTGTATGTCTCCACCATAATACCGGTCCAGGTATCGTCCAGCTCACGGACGTTAAGCAAGAGCGCTTCGTGGGAGGCAACCCACGGCTGGAGTTAGTTTGTTTTTCGTTTCGAGTCGTGTTTTTTTTACCCTTTTGAAAAAAAATATTGTCAGCGTCCGATTTTCAAACGAGTTTTCGCCGAAAATTCTGGTTTTAAAACCTCGGATCCCCCTGTTTCCCGTTTTCGAAAAGTCCTCGCCGAAAACATG
The DNA here is from genome assembly GCA_034768395.1 of Linum lewisii. NCBI lineage: Eukaryota > Viridiplantae > Streptophyta > Magnoliopsida > Malpighiales > Linaceae > Linum > Linum lewisii. The sequence goes on along the minus strand of CM068303.1, from coordinate 47,902,960 downwards.
ACTTCGCGGCGAAAACTTCTGTTTTAAACGGCAGCCATTTTGATTTGTAAATGATTTTTCGCCGAAAAATCCCCATTTTTTTCGCCAAAAAATTTAAGCATTTTCGCCTGCCACTTCGGCCCTGCACCCGTTCATCGCTGCTCTTGAGCCGCGACAATTAGAGGTCTACATGAAGATGAAGGATATTCCTCCGGCCAAGATGGCGACCCTCTCCTTGGACAGTCTTAACAACCACAATCCAGTTTGGCACTCCACTGTTGTTGAAGCCCTCGACGTCGCTGGCTTGCGGTCTCTAACCACCCTTGGTTCCCCATACCCTCTGGTCGCCTTGCAAGAGTTCTCGAGCTCATTTGAGCGTCACGCACCACAACCCAGCAACAACATGACGCCTGTCTCTTTCCTCTTCGGTAGTGTTCAACATAAGAAGACTGTGACTGAGTTCGCCCACCTCCTCGACCCCCACGCCATCACCCAGGGCTCCAGCCATGGGTTCCCAGACGTCTACTCACTCTCGTGATCCCTACCCCGAGGTACGGAAGTACGTCTCTAGCCAGACCGAGATCTACCCCATCATCAACCCTACGGTCGGTGACATTGGCCATCCTGTCCTTAAGTTCCTGCATTATGTTTGGATGCAATCCTTGTGTTACTGCGGCAAGGCGGCCCGACACCATATCTCCTTGGAGGAGCTCGTGCTGTTCCGTGCTATCGAGGAGGAGGCCTATTTCCACCCTGGCTAGTGGCTTGCAAGATTCTTCCACAAACGCACTACAACCAAGAAACTTCCCTCTGAGCTACCTGGCGGGACTTTCATTTCGTGTCTAATCGTCAACCTCCAGATTGGTGACAGATGGGGCCCTGATGTCCCTCGCGTTCCGATTGAGAAACTCGGTGCTGAGCTCGCCTTGGCCAGAGGCCTCGACCTCTCGTGCAGTCTCGACAAGTACACTCCGCTACCTCGTCGGTCACGAAGGGAGCCTCCACAGCCAGTTGCCACCCCGGTGCCTCACGCTCCTCTCCCAGAGTTGCCGCCTCCATCGCAACCATAAATGCCAGACGAGATTAATGAGCGGCTAGCACGTATTGAGCAATGGCAGCTCGACTACTTTGCCGGTTCACTTTATGGCAGAAGGATCGGGTGGCGCATGAGGAGACGCAGAATGCGCGATGGGCTGTTCTACAACAGTTCATGACCACCCAGGAAGCTAGACACAGGGATGAGCTCGCATGGCGACAGTGACTTGAGCAGCGACTTGGCGTTTCCCATATCCCAACCTCACCTCCACCCCCACCTGCGGGACAATGATCAGGTTGTTTTTATCCTTTTCCTTTATTTTTCTTTCTTCTTTTCGGATTTCGATCCATCTTTTTATGTGTGGTTCCGGGACACTTGTCCCGGTTTCCTTTTGATCTTTTATTTGTTTTTGTTTTGTAGATGTCTTCCGGTAGATACTGTCTTCTGCTTTGCGGCACGCTCTTCGACACCGTCCACTACACTCCCTGTCTAGGTTCCCCATTCCTCTTAATCTCTTTTTAGTCCTGTGAGGACACAAAACAGTCTAAGTGTGGGGTAGGATGTTAGAGAACCATGCATGATCTTGATTGTCCTGTCTTTGTGTTTCGGGGTGCCTTGACCGATTCCTCTAGCATTAGAATTGCTCGGTTTTTTATTTTTGATGTTAAGTTGTTGTTCAATCTATTATAATGATGCTTAGACTGCTTAACCTAGAACCTGAAAACCAACGTGCGTACTTTGATGCTAAATTGCCTGGTCAGAACAGATTTTTAACATCACACTTGTAGTTTGTCGCCTTGATTGCATAAAAATGACTGAATCCGACTAGCAAACCAACTGTGAGCTTTTGATCCATTGCACGTAACTTACATTTTCAATTCTTTTTGAGTGATTTTCTGTTTGCTTGAATGAGTTAGAATTTGCATGAGACCTACTCGAGACCACACGATGACACGAGTTCTAGAACGATAGGGGCACCTAGATTCAGCTACTAAGCCAGGTAGCCTACCTAACGTTAAATCCATTAGGTTTAAACCCTTGAGCTTGGCCTTTTCTTTCGGTTCGATATACATTATAGCTGATTCCCATTCGTTCATTCCCCATTGATCCCATGTGGTTGTAGTTCTAGATTGACCTACCGGAAGTTGGTTTGTGGTAACCTGCCTATAGCCATTAAACAGGTGGTCTTAGCTATTATGTCCAGACGTGTAAACCCCTCTAGCAACTAAAAGAAAAAATCGGCACAAAGAAAAAAAAAGAAGAAAAAGAGAAATTTCAAAAAAGTAAGAAAAAGAAAAGTTCAAAAGTTTCAAAGTTCAATAACGTTCTTCTCCCTACATACAGAAGCACGAAGCCAAAAGAAAATTCAGAAAAAAAATGTGTGTAAAGAAAACAAAGTGCTAGGTTGCTTGAGGGTATCATAGGATGAGCGTACACTATTCCACCCGTGTCTGGTTAGACGGTAGGAAGTCATAGGCTAGATTCGAGGGAAGTTAGTCAAAAGCTACACCGCAACAATGCCATCATCGCATATTCCCTTCATCCATCTCATTATAAAACCTTGTAGTGTAGAATTCATTACAGTCCTAGCAGGGAAGTCCTTCTTGACTAGTTCTTCGTGTTGTCACAGTGGTGGAGATGTGGTCGAATTGCAAACTTATGACAGAATTCAGTAAAAGGAAATGATTGAGAGCTTAAACACGTCATTAAACACAGAGAGTGAGAGTTTCCCGTTCACCAAATATTTCCTGTGTGAGGAGTCTGGTCGGTCAGGTCAAATTCGTGCATAATTGTTACTATTACTTGTCGTGTGCAGTTTTTAGTGAGACCAAGTTGTTTGGCTGATCAGTATGCATGTTAGGTTTCTTGTTCTAGGAATTATCTGTCTAATAATTCATTGTGTAAGCTTGAACTTCAACTTAATCGATCTTATCATTTGTGCACATGAGCGTGTTCTATTCAGTTTGCTTGAGGACAAGCAAAAGCTTAAGTGTGGGGTATTTTGATGACACTCGAATTAATGTGATTATCAGCCTCATTTAAGCGACATTTCCTTGCTTAAGACATGGTTTTTAGGGTAGAATAGCGAATATTCACTCAACTGCTCTATCTCGTGCCATTTGTGTTACCTTGGCTCGTTTTGGGTCTATTGATGGTTTTCTAGTGTTTTCATGTTAGCATAGGTCTTCGTCGTCAAATATAGTAGTCAATGTAACACCCATCCCAAACCGACCCGGGTTCACCCGTGGTCGAACCAGTTTGAGTGCTACTTGAGATACAGCATTTAAATAAAGGAGTAAAACGCAGCGGAAATAGAAACAACTCTTAAATAAAAGCTCAAAGACAACCGAAGGCCTTCATTACATAAAACCAAAATCCGAAACCAAATCTCAAAACAATTACAAATCTCCCAATCCAAAAGTGTCAACTGAAATCTAAAATTAAAACAATGGTCACTCCACGATAGCTTTCTAATCTTCACTTCACAACTCCAACCTGCAACTCCTCCGAACTCAACCGAACCCTGAAAAGAGAAACTGGGGGGGGGAATCAGCTTCCTAATGAAACTGAGTGAACCCACTGGGTTTAACTATGCGCCGAACCTAGCCTAGAAGAGCGATTCCAAACTCTGCACACACAACCACAATGGAACCAGACATAACCATACCATAATTTAATTCCCTAAAACATGCACAGTCTAGGCGATCACATAGGTGCAGTTCTCAGTTCAACATTCTCAATCCACAATAGCATCAATATACAAAGAGCATCATTCAGACGGTTCAACATTACATCCATACATATAGTTCAACAATAGAAACGCAATGCATACAGTTCAATGATCAGAAGCATCCTAAGTCAACTCGTCATCTCAATCGTCACACAACAATCATACACAATCGTCTTACACAAAATCCTAAATTACATTCCAATCTACTAAGTAAGTTATTAGGCATCTTCCCATATTAACAGTTCACAGTCCATAACACCATCCTACACCTAAACAATTCACATCAATCCACAGTTCAGCACAACGAACCATTCAATTCAAAGATCAATCCAACATAGACCACAACACAACACAAGGCACCCCACGTCCACATTTAATGCACACACACACACATGAATCGCACATGCATCTTATTTCACCGACACTCACAAACACGCATACACCACCTCACATAACCAAGCATCCTCATCACTAACACATACCACACAATCATTGATCTATGTGAGTTAATTAGGCGCCATAAGGAGTTGTTCCCCCGCTACCCCGCCGGCCTTCACATCATCCAGACGCATCCATAAAGGATCCTTCCCCGAAGGAGTATACCACCAGACGCATCCATAAAGGATCCTTCCACGAAGGAGAAATCACCAACCTTGGCAACCCAGCCAAGGGATTCACCCCAGTGAATCGGACTCAATCACAACCAGTATTTCGGGTGGGGTAACGTTGGCTCCTTCCAGTTCTATCATTTAAATTCCATTTAATGCGACCACAACAATCATACTCTAATGCAACCACAACAATCACACTCATCCGCAAAACAGTTCCATTCAACCACAAATCCATTTCACAATTCCGATTCCACTTCCCAATTCCACTGTACAACTCCACTACACAAATTACACATCCCAATGCCACATCACAAAACCACAACACAATCCCACATCATGATTCCACAACATAATTTCATGTTCTAGTTCCATGCACCAATTCTATGTTCCAATTCCAGCATATAATTCTAGTCGAACCACAATCGACAATAACAGATACAATCATAGAAATTCATCGCATCCAACCCCATCCCATCTCACATTTCTAGATCAAATACATCAGCTATCATCTTATATCCCAATCCCCACATCACACATAGATCAGCACAATCATCATACGCCAATCACAATACAGTTATTCAGTTTTACTCTCATGGGTTCATGCAAGACCTAATTCTGTTCCAAGTCTATTAAACTCCGCACTCCCATTTCTAGCCACCTAGTCAACTATACACTCACACAAGTCAACCATACAATCACACCAGTCACCCAACACCACATAACAGTAACAATCACGACAGCTTCAATTTACCATTTCAACTCTCCTATTAAGCATTACTAGATTAAATCAAATAATCTATCTAGTTCACAAGTTTCATCTAACACGATTCCTAGCCACAAACCGTACAATTCCGACATCCTCATTCTTCTCTACCATTTACCAATCCACATTCAAGACTCCAACCTTACTACGGTAACCAAAAGACACACTATCAATCACCATCACACACAACGTCAATTTCACTCAAATCAATCACACAACACCAATTCAACTAGTTCATGCAATCACACCACCCAATTCCATTACTCAATTCCGTTCACCAATTCCCTTAACCAATTCAATAAGTCAATTCCACGTACCGATTCAATTATCCACTTCCACGTACAATTTCCCTTACCAATTCTATTAGCCAATTATAAGTCATAAGTCTACCACCTTAAACACATTAAAATCCATCTTCACACACAACATCGATTCTACCTAAAAGGCACGTCGCATAATTCATACATCAACACCTAGCATCATCTCAATCCCAACATCACATGAACCAACACAATCCAACTCATTCAGTAATCCCACATCACACATAACCACACATCGCAAGACATTCAACGCCTCCCACGGCACAAACAGTTTAAGGGTAAACGGCTAGCTCACCGGCCACCCCCACCTGCAAGTACAGGGGAAGCCATGTCATGAGTCGTAGAGTTACCCTCCTGTACATCCTTCATTGGATGACCACACATTGGTGGAGCCATCCACCTGTTCATCAATTAAGGGCGACCCCACATTGGCAGGACCACCCTCCTGCAACCACAGACTGACAATAGCATAATATACACAATTCTCATGTTCACAGACCCGTCCCTCCTATCACTCTTTACTAGTTCCGATCAATTCATCATCCATGTTAATCAATTTCTCCAATAAAACTCATCACAAACAGCCATCAATCATCAACCAATCCATCAATTAACAAATATCCAACAATCATCAAAACAGCATATTTCACAGAACAATTTTTCCCCTTTTACTCTCTTTCAATTTCATGCAAGGCCCTACATTTTTCTAAGTCTGAATTGTAACTCCTCACACCGACAAGACTACCTATCGTACGCTAAACCCTCACCTGACAAGAAGACGAGGCTCTAAAACTCTTCTAGAAACCCGAACAGCCAAGCTCTCAGACACCAAAAACGTAGCTATCCTCCTCTTCACCGACAGAAGCTTACTCCGAAATATCCAGAACTTCTGGGTGTGATCTCTTCCTCTCATCACAACGAACGCATAGCAAGAAACGGATCGCCAATCGGATCTCTACAACTCTCAGAATCGAGGTTTGAAGTTTTGGAGATTTCTGGCTGAGACACAAAAACGTAGCTCTTCCTTCTTCCACGGACAGCAGCCTGCTCGATCCAGCCAGAACCACGACTAGCGATCTCTTCCTCTCGCCTCCACGAATGTGTAGCAAGAAACGGATCGTCAATCGGAGCTCTACAACTCCCGGAATCAAGGATTGACCCAAATGGGTTTTTGGCTTCTTCAAATACGGGTTTGGGAAAGATGGAGGAAATGAAAAAGGTGAAGAACTCCTCAACTCCCCTTTTTAGCACTTAAAGCATGACACATGGCCCACGTGTCATCAAATGCACCCCCAAAGTGTTTTAAACTCGACCCAACTCAAATTCGAACGTCCCGACTCGAGCTCCAATACCCGTGTGGTTGGGCGAGGATGTTACAGTCAAGGACGTGTCTAAGGCATTGGAACCCCAAAGAATCGCACCGGAACCAATCAAAGAAGTCAATCAAGTCAACCAAATTCTTGCCCCAATTTACACTTGAGTTTTCGGCGAAAACCCTTAGAGTTTTCGGCGAAAACTCCAGAAGAAATCAGCTGAGCTTTACAAGAGGAAGTTTTCGGCGAAAAATCCTAGTCCGAAAATCACAGGAGACCATCATCGAAAGCCAGCCATTTTACAAGGAAGTTTTCGGCGAAAAGTTGTGAAGTTTTCGGCGAAAACTCCAGGCAAATCCAACAGAAATAAGTTTAGGTTTAAATACTGAAACCGGCGATTGGAGGGCAGATAGACTAACACTTTGGACGAAAATTCCAAGACTAAGACAAGGGAGAGAAAGAGTGAAAAGAGTTCGAGGAGTCAAGAAAGGATCGTGACGCCATCTTTCCATCTCGGAGAACCAGTGCTACGAGTTGAAGATCCAGCAGATTGAAGCTTCAAGGATCCGTCGAAATTAGGTTTTACAGTGCTTCTCTGTCTTTCCTACCTGAGATGTATTCTTTGTTCATCTTCGATTCTCCTGTTTTGTATATGAGTAGCTAAACTCGTAGAGCTTAGATGAACCCTAAGTGACCCAGGGCTTTAAAGCGATCACGGATCGGCGGTGATTAGATTCGAAATTCATTCAGTTCTCCTTCATGTTTGATTTGTTCTTTGTTCTCTGTGTTTCTTGTCTGGTTTGGCCGCCTAGATTAGATTCTTGTTAAGCTAAGGATAGAAGTGAACACTCGCCTTACTTTAAAACATCAAATCGAACAATTAACCTATGCATTGGAGCGTGCCTTTCGTAGGAACCAGTTAGGGTTAATCCATTGCTAGAATAACTCATTAATCACTAGTAATTGCACCAGTTAGTTTTGTCGTCGCAAGAGGCGACCGTACCCGGGTGACTAATTAATCTTGGTAGTTAGATCGGATAGAGCGAACGTTTGTTAGTCTTAAACCTAAGGGTAAGGAGTTATGGTGGTGTCTGTGAACTGAATGAACTAGAATCGGAAACCGCTGATCTGTTGACTGCCAATGCTCTGGTGATCTAAGGGGATTCAAAGTCTAAGCTTGCCTGTCGTTTGTCTAAGTTAAACAACCAATCATTCTGCATTTAAATTTCATTTCATCTCACCGTGCATTTTAGTATAGAAGTCGTGGAACTCACACCACACACTACGTGTTCAACTTTGAGTAAAAATTGCCAACATATTTGAGTAAGCAAGTAGAAGAGGCCCGTGGAATACGATCTGTCCTGCTCTGTGCTTGACAGTTATTTGATTGACCGTTTCACAATGTTCATCATAAGGCCGGAGCAAATTCAGGATTTCTACACCAATTTTATTAAAGTTCTCGGCGAGAACTTCCAATGTTCTTGCCGAGAACATTTGGTGTCAAGACTTACATGAGGTTTTTTAAGAAAGTCCTCGGCGAGAACTCTCAAAGTTCTCGCCAAAATTTGTGCTTTTCTCGGCAGTATATAAGCTCGGCAACTCGGCGAAAATAGAATTCTTTCGACATCCGATACACACAGCACATTCGACGAACACCTCCCTTTTCTCTCCATCGCCGATCATCAGCCACAACCTAAGAGCTACTTCTGGTGCAATTCAAAGTAAGAGGTGCTTGGATTGAAGTCCATAACCTTGGGAGAGGAGCTTGCAAGTGGAGGATTGAAGATTATCAAGGATCCAAGCCATGGTGTTCTTGGTGATCAACTCCCTTTCTCTTTCCTTTGTTCCCTTGGCCATGTGTGGCTAATTTCCTAGGTTCATCTTGGATTGATAGATTAGTTGTGCTATGATAGAGGCTTGATTGTATAAACATGTTATGGTTGATCTTGACTGTAAGAAGATGATCTCTAGACTTGTTCCTAATTCCATTTATGCCATATTTGCTTAATTTGGTCTATGCAATGTGATTTGATGCATGAGAGTGCTTGGATTACATGGATTGTAGGTCTAGGGATTGAAGTGAGTGTGTTCTAAGAGATTAGATCCTCTTATTTCAATCATAGTTGCATGATTTCTCTCTTAGACATTTTATCGAACACTTGGTGTACATGTGGTTTTTCATTCAATTGAACCTTGATGTGTCTTTTGATGATTCTCTTAGTGTTAAGACATTTATATGAGAGTATAGTGTCTAGCCTTGTGGTCATAGAGTTCTAGGAGAGGGTTTTGTGACTTGGCATTTCATCAAACACCTTTAATGCATCCTTAGTCACTTAGCTTGAGAGCTAGAGCCTAAGTCGAGTGGTTTTAGGATAGGGATTTAGTGCCAAGAGAGTGCATTGAGTCCATAGAAGTGATTTGCGTGGTCATTCGATTGCATCCTCAACTTTGATTGGCTTGTTTGTTAACTCTTCCCTCTTGAGCATGATGAAGCTATCTTTCCAAGTGAACCTCCTTTATCTTTGAGTTGCACCACTTTGCTTTCTTGTTTAGTTTTGTTTATGCTTTTGATTTCTTTTTCAAACCAAAGCTCTTTTCAAATGAATAGACCGTCTACGAGGAATGTGAGTAGTGGCCACTGAGAGAACCCTATGGAAATGCGACCTTGACTTTGTGAGTTAATTATTTGCACGTCAAGTTTTTGGCGCCGTTGCCGAGGACCTTTCTCAATCCTAAAAAAGCATTTAGTAGTGGATCGATCTATTCACTTCCTTCCAATTTAGTTTTTGCTTCTTTGTACTTATTTGTTTGGTTTTGTTGTCCCGCAGTGTCGTGTTACTTTGGTGTCTTGTTGAGCTTGTGTGTAGGTACCTTGTGCTAGTGTAAGAGTCGATTCACTCGCTTCCAAGCACAACCTCAAGGCCTTGCTCAAGTCATTGACCCACCTACCCTTTCTCCACCTCATTTAGTTCATGGGAGCAAGATTGCAAGTAGGATGAACTTGTGGGATGGAAATCATGGTGATGCTGCAGTTTTAGCGGTATCAAATACTACCAAGCTGTGAAGCTAGGGTAGATCGTATTCCACAGGGTTTCTACCAATTGACTACTCAAAGCAGCTGGCAATTTATTCAGGTTTAAGCACTTAGTGCGTGGTGTGAGTTCCACGACTTCTAATCTAATGAACAAAGGAAAATAAAAGACAGAAAAGTAAAAGGTTGACTAACGAGAAGACAGACGAACTTAGATTTCGAATCCCCCTTAGATCACCAGAGGAACGGCAATCACAAGACCAGCAGTTTTCAATTCTAATTCAATCAATTACTAAGACACCACCATAACTCCTTACCCTTAGGTTTAAGACCGGCGAACATTCGCTCTATCCGTTCTAACTACCAAGATTAACTAGCCGCCCAGGTACGGTCGCCTCTCGCAACGACTTAATTAACTGGTGCAATTACTAATGATTAATGAGTTACTCTTGCAGTGGATTAACCCTAATCGGTTCCTACGAAAGGCACACTCCAAATATAAGGTTAATTGTTCAATTTGATGTTTTAAAGTAAGGCGAGCGTTCGCTTCTATCCTTAGCTTAACAAGAATCTAATCTAGATGATCAATCCAGACAAGAAACATGAACAATGAAGAACAAATCAAACATGAAAGAGAACTGATTGAATTTCGAATCTAATCACCGCTGATCTGTGACCGCTTTAAAGCCCTGGGTCACTTAGGGTTCATCTAATCTAAGCTCTACAAGTTCAGTTACTCATATCAGAAACAAGAGAATCAAAGGCAACAATGAAGATCATCATACAGAGGAAGAACAGATAAGAATGAAAAAACCTAATTCTGACGACTCCCGCGAAGCTTCAATCTCTTAGATCTTCAACTTTAAGCTCCGAGTTCTCCGAGGTGGAAGGATGGCGTCACGATCTCTCCATGATTCTTCGAACTCTCGAAACTCTATCTATCGACCTAGAGTCGGCTGACTCTCAAAGTCTGATTTGTGAAAAGATGAATAATGAATTCTTTTTTTCTTTTGGCTGCCGGCTGCTTCTGTTTAAATAGGTACGATTAGGTTTCCAATACAGTGCCGGATTTGGGAGGGATTTTCGCCGAAAATATCAAGCTATTTTGGCAAAAACTTTAGTTAAAATCCCCTGTGTGATTTCTTCTATGATTTTCGGCGAAAACTCAAAGTAGTTTTTGCCGAAAACTTCAGTGTAAAACAGCCTGTGAGTTCTGAAGGTATTTTCGCCGAAATCCTCATAGTCTTTTCGGCGAAAACATTGTGCTGGGCAGTTGGATCTTCGGTTCTGACTCTGGTTTGATTTCTGGTTCGATTCCGGTTCACTCCTTGAGGTCTTGAACACGTCCGTGGCTACATAAATGATGGCAAAAACCTGTGCTTTCACAAAAACCTAGAAAACCATCAAATAGACCCAAAAGGGCCAAAGTAACCAAATCGGCAGGAAATAGGGTAGTTGAGTGAATATTCACTATTTTACCCTAAAACCACGTTTCAAGCAAGGAAATGTCGCTTAAATGAGGCTGATAATCACGTCAAATCGAGTGTCATCACATGGTTACAGTACCTATCAAGGTTGGAATCCGTCTCCTAGCCCATACTATGATCATCATACCTCATCCAACTACTACCAAAAGACTTTGAGGAAGATCGCCAATGGTGGGATCAAGATGAACAAGCTTCATCACCAATGTGGAATGAACAATGTTCCTCTCCACCTCCACCCTACCATCAAATCTTGTCGGGGTATTGTTAAGAGGAGTTCACAAGCCATGAACAACATCCTCCACCGCTTTCCGTGCTAGAGGAGATCTTGAAGATGGTGGAAGAAAGTGAGCATCCTCGAGAGGTGTTCGTAAGCCATGAGCAATACTCTTCACCTCCTTCCTTGCTTGATGAGATCTTAAAGCTTGCGGAAGATAATGCGGTTCGGGTTAATCGCATAGCTCAAAGTGTGAATCTCATCAAGGAAGTTCTAGAGAAGAAAATTCATCCCGATATATTGGAGCATGTTTATGGTGACGAGGATGATATTTGTGTGCCGAAATTGACGGATACGGAAGAAGATTTGGTAGTGGAGGAGATTGAAGGACATATTCTTCCCGAGGACACACCACATGACCATGGTGTTTGGATAGAAGAATCAAGGAGACTTGAAGATGATGACACTTTAGAGGAGGTGATACATGATTTGAAGACTCTTCAAGAAGGGGTGGCACCTAGAGTGGAGCACTTGAGCATACAACAACTCCCTATGATTGTGGTGCCACCAACCAAGATTGAGAGTATTCTTCAAACTTCTTGCTTGATCATGAAGTATTTGTGCGAAGGGACTAAGGACACATGCTTCTTGACCGCTCCTAAAGAAGTCATAAGAGTGGAGCCACCTCTACTTGAACCGGAGGACTCCTTGTGTGGCATCGCCAACTTGGTAACGATGGAGCTCAATGGTGGCCCCCAGCTTACTATCTTCCTCAAGCTCAAAAACTTAAGGGTAGGAAGTCGTTTAAAGGTAACAAGTGGAATGTTCATTGGCTAGTCTACCATTTGCTTGTGTCGTTACTTGGCACTCAACCTTCATCATGGAAAAAACGACTTCATTTCATTAAGGTGTTCAGTTGGATACCATAACATAGGTATCGTCTAGCTATAGACGTTAAAGTAGCACTTCATGGGAGGCACCCATGTTATCTTTACCTTATCGCTTTTATGTTTTTGTGTTCTTTTAGCTTTTTGAATAAGGTTTGGCAAGCACATGGGAATCACTCTTCACCAATGATCTTCATAGGACTCTCTCACCACTCTTTGCCTTCTATACTCTTCTTCACTACACGGTATATTCGTTCCACCTTACCCTCTCTCTCTCTCTTGATCATTGAGGACAATGCTCGTTCTAGTCATAGGGTGAATTTGAGGTTGGTGTGATTGTTTTTCGGTAGAAGTAGAATGGTATGCTTTGATAATGTGCATGTGCTTGATTGATTTCCAAATTCCTCTAGCGTAGAATCGTTCGGTTCTTGAATTTTGGTGTTTAATTGACTTCAAGCTGTCACAATGACGTTTAGGCTGTTCCACTTAGAAACTATAACCAACATGTCGGCACTAATATCAAAGGAGTCTAGGCCAGAACAGAGATTGGATCACTCTTGTAGTTGAATTGAATTCCACCACATTCAGCCAAAAAGCCTACCCGAATCAGTTTCCTATAAGATAACCCTGTTGAGCCTTGGCCTGTTTGTTGGATTATACACATTCTCAGCTCTACTCCATGTTTTTCATCACCTTTTTGATCCCTCGTGATTGTGGCTTGAGATTAGACGGATATCCAATTCAAAATCTTTTGAGGAAGTTATAATTGGCTAAGGATCAAGTGGCAAATTGACAAGTCAAGTGGCTAATGTGCGAAGAAAGGCTTATGTGTAAAGAAAGTGTTCAAATTAAGAATATTCTTGGAGTGCTTGATGACACTCGATTTGACGTGATTATCAGCCTCATTTAAGTGACATTTCTTTGCTTAAGACATGGTTTTTAGGGTAGAATAATGAATATTCAATCGATTGCCCTATCTCGTGCCATTTGTGTTTACCTTGGCCCGTTTCGGGTCTATTTGATGGTTTTCTAGTGTTTTTGTGTTAGCACAGTTTTTTGCCGTCAAATAACGTAGCCATGGACGTGTCTAAGGCGTAGGAACCTCGAGGAATCAAACCAGAATCGATCAAAGGAGTCGATCAAGTTCAAGCCGAAATCTGCCCATTCACACTTGCATTTTCGGCGAAAACAGGCTTGCACCTTTGGCGAAATCAATAGTGCAAATCAACTGGTGCCGAGTCAAAGCATGTCTTCGGCGAAATCAATCAACTCTTCGGACCGAAATTCAAGACCAGAGAAATCAGCCCCTGAACTCAAAGAATTTTTGCCGAAATTCTTAAGGAATGTTCGGCGAAAATATTAGGCTGACTCGGCTAATTTAGGGTTAAGTATTTATACTTAACCCGGCGGCCAAAGGAAAAAAAAGGATAATTAATCATAATACAACTTTTCGAGATCATAATTCTCTGAAGTTCTGGAGCGAAGAGTTGGAGTTCGAAGAGCCGGATAGAGATCGTGACGCCATCCCCTCCACCTCGACAAACCGGAGCTAGGAGTGTAACTTACCGAAGATCGAAGTCTGCCAGAGTCGTCTAAACTAGGTTTTTCAGATTCTTTTCTGTTCTTCCTCTGAATGATGAACTCTTTCCTTGTCTTTGTTTCTTTTGTAATAATCATGAGTAGCTAAACCCTTTAGAGCTTAGACTAGATGAACCCTAAGTGACCCAGGGCTTTAAAGCGGTCACGGATTGGCGATAATTAGATTCGAAGTTCAATCAGTTTCTCTTTCATGTTTGATTCGTTCTTCATTGTTCATGTTTCTTGTCTGGATTGATCACCTAGATTAGATTCTTGTTAAGCTAAGGATAGAAGCAAACGCTCGCCTTACTTTAGACCATCGAATTGAACAATTAACCTTATAATTGGAGTGTGCCTTTCGTAGGAACCGGTTAGGGTTAATTCACTGCAAGAGTAACTCATTAATCACTAGTAATCACACCAATTAATTAAGTCGTTGCGAGAGGCGACCGTACCCGGGCGGCTAGTTAATCTTGGTAGTTAGAACGGATAGAGCGAACGTTCGCCGGTCTTAAACCTAAGGGTAAGGAGTTATGGTGGTGTCTTAGTAATTGATTGAATGAGAATCGAAATCCGCTGATCTGTTGATTGCCAATGCTCTGGGGAACGAAGGGGGATTCAAAGTCTAAGTTCGTCTGTCATTCTTGTTTTCAAACCCTAATTCCCAATCTGCTTTAGTTTAATCCTTTTTAATTTTTCTGCATTCCTTAGAAGTAGAAGTCGTGGAACTCACACCACGCACAACGTGTTTACCTTTGAGTATTTTGCT
>CM068303.1:47837601-47888141 GCA_034768395.1 Linum lewisii | reverse complement strand
GCCAAGCTACAAAACCCTTCCTATAACTCTATGACCACTGGGCCAAGAACCAAAAACCTCATGTCAATGCCCAAAACACTAAGAGAATCGGGCCAAAGACTAATCAAAGTTAAATTTTAGTAAAAAATCCTAATGCCCCCAAAGTGTTCGATAAAATGCACAAGTGAGAAATAAATGCAACAGGGGTTTAATTTTGAGATAATCTTCTCTTAGAACCCCACTTTCAATCCCTAGACCTACAATCTATGCAATCCAAGCACTCTCATGCATCAAATTACAATGAATGGCCCAAATTAAGCAAACATGGCATAAAATGGCTTTAAAAGAACAAGTCTAGGAATCATCCTCATACAACCAAGATCAATCTTTGGCAATTTCTATACAATCATCCTCTATCATAGCACAACTATTCTACCCACCAAATAAACCCTAGAAAATCACCCACACATGGCCAAGGGAGAAAAGGGAAAAAGAAGGAAAAATTGGTCACCAAAACACCTTTGGATGAATCCTTGAATGATCTTCACTTTTTCCACTTGCAAGCACTTCTCCCAAGGTTTTTTGGGTTTCAATCCTAGCTCCAATGGCTTAAAAATTTGCCCCCAAAAATGTGCTCTAGGGTTTGAGGGTTCGGGGATAGTAAAAGGGGGTTAAAGAGAGGGAAAATTTCCCCCCAAAAAGAGTGAAAAACGTGGGTATTTATAGTGCAGGGGCAGGCACGGCGTGCACCTATGCACGGCGTGCAGGGTGCACGGCGTGCAAGGCTGCACGCGTGCACCTTGGAGCTGAATGTGTTTCGGAGCCCCCGGGACAGCCCGTGCACCAAACCGTGCACGGTGCACGGCGTGCATCATGCACGGCGTGCAGTGTGCACGGCGTGCACCCCTCAGCTCTGCAGAAAGCTCGATCTTGTAACGCTCATATCTCCCTCGTCCGACTCCAAATGACCTCCCGTTTGCTCCTATGGCTCCTTGTCACCGTACTTAAATGCCATAACCGAAAATGCAAAAGAGGCCACTCCAATAGCCACGAATTTTGGGCCCTCCAAAGTAGCAACCGGACAACAAAATGACACTTTGCACAAAATTTCAATAAAACATATAAGCCATGTCATTTCACGAATAAACACGGGTATTTCAAAGGTCATTCATAAGCTTAAAATGCACTAATCAAAGTCACATCAAATTCCCCTACGACTAAGCTTTGCTTGTCCTCAAGCAAATGAATTAGAAAACATCCAAGTTCGCAAATGACAAGTTCAGTCCATCGAGATTCAAGCAATCACAATTTAGCTTAACTGTTCCACGAACAAACTAAACCTACACATGCAAGAACATCAACCAAACAAGTCTAACCTCACTAATTTCTGCACACTTCAAGTAGTGGTTGATTGGACACAGCAAAACCGACCACTACAGCACCAACTCTAATCAAAAGGCTTCAACTCGGGAATGGAATGAAATAGATGAGGTACGGAAATTTTTGAAAGTGGTGAGGATTACGATGTGGCTATCGACTCGACTTCATCCGCTTCTAGATCCGCTCTTAACAACTCGGCATAGGATCAAGGGCTACACTCGAGAACTCTTTTTCCTTCTTTTCTTCTCTTTCTTTTTCATTCATTTTTTTTTTCTTACTGCATACTAGTGCTCGATTCAACACTTCGCTTAGGTGTTGAACCTGCCTAGCTCACAGCCTTTGCCCTTTTGCTAGTGCTCAACCCGACACTTCACTTAGGTGCCGAGCTTGCCTAGCTTTTCTTTTCTTTTGAGCATTTTCTCTCTTTTTTCTTAATCTTCACAAATAGCCACTTGATCCCTAGCTCTTTACAACTTCACACAAGATTTGAATTGGACTCCGTCGAATCTCAAGCCACAATCACGAAGGATCAAAAAAAAGGTATGAAAAACATGGAGGAGGGTGAAATTCTGATTGCCTTCATCATCTTAGACCGGTGTTATCGAGCGGTACAAAAACACGTATCAAACCAGTCAACCAACATACAAGAGTGATAAAATCTCAGTTCTGGCCCAGACTCATTTAATATTAGTGCTAACATGCTGGTTATAGGTTCTAAGGGGAACAATCTAAACATCGTTGTGAAGGCTTGAATTCAAACACCAAAAGTCAAGAACCGAACGATTCTACAATAGAGGAATTCGATATTCAATTAAGATCATGAAAACACATCAAAACATAGCTTTAGACTTCTACCGACAAATAATCACACCAAACCTCACACTCCCCTACGACTAACATGAGCATTGTCCTCAATGATCAAGAGAGAGAGGGTAAGGTGGAACGAAGTTACCGCATTGGTAGAGAGGAGCATAGGACGTAATAGAGGTGAAAAAGTTCCATGATGATCCTTGGTGAAGAGTGATCCAAAATGCTTGCCAAACCTTATTCAAAAAGCTAAAACAACACAAAAACTAAAAAGAGCAAACGAGAGCAATAAAAGTAAAGATAACATGGGTGCCTCCCAAAAGCGCTTGGTTACCGTCTTAAGCTCGACGATACATGTGTTATGGTGTCCAACTTAGTACCTCCTTGATGTTTAAGTAGCTTCTTCCATGATGAAAGTTGAGCTCCAAGTAGCATCTTGGAGGAATGGTAGACTAGCCAATGCACATTGATGCTTGTATAGCACTTGAGACCTTGGGGTGGCTTGCTACCTTTGAGTGTCGAAGCTTGAGGAAGAAAGTATGGTAGGGAGCCTCCATTGAGATCCATTGTCTCCAAGTTGGTGATGCCACTCAAGGAGTCTTTCGGTTCACACATGGACGACTTCTCTTCCATTATCACTTAGGGGAGGTTATGAAGCTTGTGTCCGTCTCTTGACACAAGTACTTCATGATCAAGCAAGAAGATTGAAGAGTACTCACAACCTTTGGTGGGACCTCAATAGGGTGGTGTTGTTCATTTCGTGCTCCACTCTCGGTGCCACTCTCTCTTGAAGCGTCTCCAAATCATCTCTCACCTCCTCTAAAGGGTCATCATCCTCAAGTCTCCTTGGTTCTTCATACCCCACATCATCGTTACTTGGTGTGTCCTCGGAAAGAACATGTTCCTCAATCTCCTCCACTACCAACTCTTCTTCCGTGTCAAGCTCTTCTGGTTCACAAGTGTCATCTTCATCATCATAAAAATACTCCAAATGATTGGGATGTCGTTCATTCTCAAGAATCTTCGTGACGAGCTCTATGCTTTGAGATAAGCGGTTAACTCGGTTTGCATTATCCTCCGCAATTTGCAAGATCTCTAGCATGAAAGGAGATGGAAGAGGTTTCTCATGGCTCATGAACTCTAGTTGGGGAGACTCACCTTCTTCTTCTTCCATGACAAGCACTTCCGGTTCAGGATGTCGGAGATGAGCTTCACACTTTGAGTTAAACGATCCAACGAGCCGCTTATCTTCCACCATTTGCAATCTCCTCAATTGTGGGGGGAGATGGACATTGTTGTTCCTCCTCTAGAGCTTCCTGATGAGTATCACGCCTTGAGCTAAACGATTGAGTTGGTTCGCATTATCTTCCGCAATCTTCAAAGCTTCCTCAAGTTGGAAAGAGGTGGAGGAGGTTCCTCATAGTTACAAACTCTCTCGAGGACGCTCACTTTCCTTCACCATTTTCAAGAGCTCCTCTAACATAGAAGGAGGTTGAGAGGTTGCTCACAGCTTGTGAAATCCTCTTGAGGCGCTCGCTTTCTTAACCATCTTAAGAGCTCCTTAGCATGAAGGCGGTGGAGAATTTGTTCATGACTTGTGAATTCCTCTTGATAGTACTCCGGAAACACTTGATGGTAGGGTGGAGATGGAAAGGGACATTGCTCATTCCACATGGGTGTTGAGGCTTGTTGTTCTTGACCCCACCATTGGCTATCTCCCTCATAAGTTCCTTGGTAGTAGTTGGATGAAGTAGGATGACCATAATATGGATTAGGGAGATGGATTCCACCCTTGATAGGTGCCATAACCATTACCTCCATTCCACGAGTTCATCTTACTTGCAACCTTGCTCCCATGAACTAGATAGGTGGATAAGGGGCCTACAAACACGCACAACAAACACAACCAAGTAGTACAACAATGCGGGATAACAAAACCATAAAAAACAATTAACAAAAACAAACAATAAAGAAGCAAAACTAAAACGGAAGGAAGTGAATAGAACGGTCCACTACTAAATGCTTTCAAAGGATTGAGAAAGTCCCCGGCAAACGGCGCCAAAAACTTGATAAAAGCGGTTTTACCAAGGTCGTATTCCACGAGGGCTCTCTAAAAAGCTTGTACTCACACGGTTCATGGACGGTCTATTCATTTAAAATAAGATTTGGTTTGAAATAAGAACAAAAGAAAACATAAAGAAAACTAAACAAAACAAAGCAAAACAAAAGGGGCAAATCAAAGACAAAGGGGGCTCTCTTGGTGGGTAGTTTCATCATGCTCAAGAGGTACAAATGCACAAACAAGCCAAACATGTTCGAGGAAGCAAACGAATGACCACGCATTTCACTTCTATAGACTCAATGCACTCTCGTCGCACCAAATCCCTATCCTAGAACCACTCAACCTAGGCTCTCGCTCTCAAGCTAAGTGACTAAGGATGCATTAAAGGTGTTTGATGAAATGCCAAGCTACAAAACCCTCTCCTATGACTCTATGACCACTAGGCTAGACACCACACTCTCATGTCAATGTTCTAACACTAAGAGAATCATCCAAAGACTAATCAAAGTTCAATTGAGTGAAAATCCTAATGCACACCAAGTGTTCGATAAAATGCACAAGTGAGAAATCATGCAACTATGGTTGAATTGAGATGATCTAATCTCTTAGAACACACTCTCTTCAATCCCTAGACCTACAATCCATGTAATCCAAGCACTCTCATGCATTACATTACAAATAATAGACCAATCAAGCCATAGCCATCAATGGAATTAACAACAAGTCATAGAGACCATCTTCTTACAATCCAAGATCAATCATGACAAGTTCTATACAATCATCCCTCTATCATAGCACAACTAATCTACCCATCCAAAATGAACCCTAGAAACTCAGCCACACATGGCCAAGGGAGTAAAGAGAAAAGGAGGAAGAATGGTCACCAAGAACACCATGGATGAATCCTTGAGATGATCTTCACTTCTCCACTTGTAAGCACTTCTCCCAAGGTTTGTTGGCTTCAATCCTAGCTCCAATGGCTTCAAATTGCTCCCAAAATGTGTTCTAGGGTTTGAGGGTTCGTGGGTATGTACAAGGGGTTCAAGAGATATGATGGAATTTCTCAAAAGAGTGAAAAACGTGGGTTTTATAGTGCAGGGGGCAGTGCACGGCGTGCACCTATGCACGGCGTGCAGGGTGCACGGCGTGCAAGGCTGCACGGCGTGCACCTTGGAGCTGAATGTGTTTCGGAGCCTCCTAGACAGCCCGTGCACCAAACCGTGCACGGTGCACGGCGTGCATCATGCACGGCGTGCAGTGGTGCACGGCGTGCACCTCCTCAGCTCTGCAGAAAGCTCGATCTTGTAACGCTCATATCTCCCTCGTCCGGACTCCAAATGACCCTTCTGTTTGCTCCTTGTCATCCGTACTTTGATGCCATAACCTGAAAATGCACAGAGGCCACTCCAATAGCCCACGAATTTGGCTCCAAAGTAGCAACCGGACAACAAAATGACACTTTGCACAAAATTTCAATAAAAGCATATAAGCCATGTCATTTCACGAATAAACACGGGTATTTCATAGGTCATTCATAAGCTTAAAATGCACTAATCAAAGTCACATCAATCGGTCCACTACTAAGTGCTTTCAAAGGATTGAGAAAGTCCCCGGCAACGGCGCCAAAAACTTGATAAACGCGGGGTTCACCAAGGTCGTATTCCACGGGTTCTCTCAATGGCCTCTACTCACATTCCTCGTAGACGGTCTATTCATTTGAAAGGAGTTTTGATTTGAAAAAGATATTAAAAAACTTAAAGGAACTAAAAGGAAGAAAGAAAACTAAAGTGGTGCAAATTAAAGACAAAGGGGCTCTCTTGGTGGGTAGTTTCATCATGCTCAAGATGACTAATTGAACAAACAAGTCAATCAAGATCGAGTTTGCATTCGGATGACCATGCATTTCACTTTTATAGACTCGATGCACTCTCGTAGCACCTAATCCATATCCCAATACCACTCAACTTAGGCTCTCGCTCTCAAGCTAAGTGAAAAAGAGATGCATTCTAAGTGTTTGATGAAATGCCAAGACACAAGACCCTCTCTTAAGACTCTATGACCACAAGGCTAGGCACAACACTCTCATATCAATGCCCTAACACTAAGAGATTCACCAAAAAGCCTTTTCAAACTCAATTGGATGAAAATCCACATGCACACCAAGTGTTCGATAAATGCCGAAGAGAGAAATCAAGTGAAAATGGTTGAAATAAGATGATCTAATCTCTTAGAACACACTCACTTCAATCCCTAGACCTACAATCTATGCAATCCAAGCACTCTCATGCATCAAATCACAATGAATGGACCAAATCAAGCAAACATGGCATAAAATGGCATTAGAACAAGTCTAGGAATCATCCTCATACAACCAAGATCAATCATGGCAAGTTCTATACAATCATTCCTCTATCATAGCACAACTATTCTACCCATCCAAGATGAACCCTAGAAACTCAGCCACACATGGCCAAGGGAGTAAAGAGAAAAGAAGGAAGAATGGTCACCAAGAACACCATGGATGAATCCTTGAGATGATCTTCACTTCTCCACTTGTAAGCACTTCTCCCAAGGTTTGTTGGCTTCAATCCTAGCTCCAATGGCTTCAAATTGCTCCAAAAACGTGCTCTAGGGTTTGAGGGTTCATGGAAATGTGTTTGGGGTTCAAGAGATATGATCTATATATTCAAAATGGCCAAAACAAGAGTATTTATAGTGCAGGGGGCAGTGCACGGCGTGCACCCCTGCACGGCGTGCATAGTGCACGGCTGCACCCTGCACGCGTGCACCCCTGCACGGCGTGCACATCTGCACGGCGTGCACCCCTGCACTCTGCAGAAAACCCGATCTTGCAAGGCTCAAATCTCCCTCGTCCGGCCTCCGAATGACCTCCCGTTTGCTCCTATGCGCTCCTTGTCATCCGTACTTTGAAGCCATTACCTGAAAATGCACAGAGGCAACTCCAATAGCCCACGAATTTGGCTCCAAAGTGGCAACCGGACAACAAAATGACACTTTGCACAAAATCTCAAATAAACGCATAAAAGTCATGTCATTACACGAATAAACACGGGCATATCATAGGTCATTCATAAGCTTAAAATGCACTAATTAGAGTCACATCAGCTGTTGCTCCCGTCACACCCCCCGTTCTGGGTCCTCCACCCGCACTACCTCGCCGGGCTGGATACCATCGCACTATCGCCCGTCTACCGACTTCTACTTTGAGTGCTTCCAGAAGCTCGAGCATGTTCGGGGAGCTGACGTGCGCCCTCTCTCCATGGAGTCTCTCTTCGATCACGACGAGGACTACCACTGGAATGTGCATGACACCCTAGCACCGGCAGATCTCCTAGAGCTGACCACCATCGCTGCCGAGTTCCCAGACAATTGCCCTCCAGGAGTTCTGGGCGACCTTTGATCTGGATGAGCACAAGAGGAAGCAGCGCCAGAAGGTTGTCACCTTCTATCTTGGTGGGGTGTACAGGCAGCTCACCTACAATGAGTTTGCTGCTCATCTTGGCATCCCCTACGAGCATTATCACGATCATCACCTAGGTTGGGGCGAAGATGATGACGATGAGGAGTACAATGCGCTCTGGAGCCACATGACAGGCGTGTCTGGCGATCGCCTCGGGACGAACAACTCAGTTAAGTCTCTCTCTCACCCGCTCTATAAATTTATTCATATGGTTTGGCGGAGGTCGCTTTTATATGTTCCAGATAAGGATCGCCACCATATCCTCAAGGAGGAGCTCATGCTTCTCCGAGCCATCCGAGAGAGCTACCCTCTCCCCTGGCTGGGTGCTGGCACGCATCTTCGCTAGAAGACCAGGAGGAAGACGCCACCTCGCAGACTCCTGGGGGGCAACTTCATAGGACAGCTCATCATCTCCTTCGGCATCAGCCATGAATATGACCCGCACATTCCACGACACCCAGTTAGGACCGTTGGAGGAGACTTAGCGGTTGAGTACGACTTAGAACTCGACCTCAGCCCCCATGTAGCAGCAGATCCTCCACTCCAGCCTGTGGTCGAGTCAGAGGAAGAGGATGATGCTGAGGAGCAGCAGCCCCAGCCGCCGCCAGTATTCCACGATTATATACCCTCGCCACATCATCAGGCAGGGTATGCTCACCAGTCGCCGCCGCACATTCCTGATCATTACCAGGCGCCTCCCCAACAGCCGCGACACCACCCAGCGGATGTTGGAGAGTTATACGAGCGACTACAGGAATGGCGCATCACCGACAACGCCACGCAAGAGGCGCGATGGACTATTATACAGCAGCATATGCGCCGCGCCGACAGGCGGTATGAGGCACAGATGGCGTGGCAACGCCAGCTCGGCGAATTTCTCCATTTCCACCTCCCGGTTCACCGGACCAGCAGTGATCGGGTTGTATTCCTTTTCTGGTGTCTTCTTTTTATTTATTCTTTTCGGATTTCGGTCCAACTTTTTTCTGTGTGGATCCGGGGCACTTGTCCGGTTTCCTTTTTATGTTTTATTTGTTTTTGTTTTGTAGGCAGTTGGGAGATTCCCTTTGCTTCGCTGGGTAGATTCCCTCCGCTCCGAGGACCCGTGCTCATCCCGTACACCAATCATCTCGGTCCAGGTTCTTCTACTTCACTCTGAACTCTAGAATTAGTCCTGTGAGGACACAGTCCGATTTAAGTGTGGGGTAGGGTGCTAGAGAACCTTGCATGAACTTGATTGCCCTTGATTGTGTTCTATGTGTGCCTCGTGATTCCATTCCAGTCTCTCTAGCATTAGAATGGCTCAATTCTTGATTTTTGATGTTAAGTTGTTGTTCAAACCTTCATAATGATGTTTAGACTGCTTAACCTAGAACTTGAGAACCAACTTGTATACTTTGATGCTAAATTGCCTGGTTAGAACAGAATTTTTAAATCACACTTGTAGTTTGTAGCCTTGATTGCATGAAAATGACCGAATCTGACTAGCAAACCAACTGTGAGCTTTTGATCCATTGCACGTAACTTGCAATTTTAATTCTTTCTGAGTGGTTTTCTGTTTACTTGAATGAGTTAGAATTTGCATGAGACCTACTCGAGACCACACGATGACACGAGTTCTAGAAGGATAGGGGCACCTAGATTCAGCTACTAAGCCAGATAGCCTACCAAACGATAAATCCACTAGGTTTAGACCCTTGAGCTTGGCCTGTTTTTTTTCGGTTCGATAATACATTACAGCCATTTCCCATTTCTTTCATTCCCCGTTGATCCTCTGTTGTTGTAGTTCTAGATTGACCTACCGGAAGTCGGTTTGTGGTAACTTGCCTATAGCCATTAAACAGGTGGTCTTAGCTAATATGTCCAGACGTATAAACCCCTCTAGCAACTAAAAGAAAATCGGCACAAAGAAAAAAAATAGAAAAAGAAAGAAAAAGAGAAAATTCGAAAAAATGAAGAAAAGAAGAAAGTCAGAAAAGTTCAAAAGTGTAGTTCAAATAAAACGTTCTTCTCCCTACAAATGGAAGAACGAAGTCAAAAGAAAAGTTTAAAAGAAAAATTGTGCAAAAGAAGAAAAAATAATAATAAAGTGCTAGGTTGCTTGAGGGTATCATAGGACGAGCGTTCATTATTCCACCCGTGTTTGGTTAGACGGTAGGAAGCCATAGATTAGATTTGAGGGAAGTTAGTCAAAAGCTACACCGCACAAAGCCATCATCATACATTCCCATCATCCATCTCATTATAAACCCGAGTAGTGTAGATTTCATTACGGTCCTAGCAGGGAAGTCCTTCTTGACTAGATACTCATGTTGTCACAGTGGTGGAGATGTGGTCAAAATGCAAACTTATGACAGAATTCGGTAACAGAAAATGATCGAGAGCATAAACACGTCCTTAAACACAGAGAGTGAGAGTTCCCATTGCACTATATATATCTTGTGTGAGGAGTCTGGTCGGTCAGGTCAAATTCGTGCATAATTGGTTGCTAATTACTTGTCATGTGCAGTTTATTAGTGAGACCAGGTAGTTTGGCTGATCTGTATGCATGTTAGGTTTCTTGTTCTAGGATCGATCTGTCTAATAATTCATTGTGTTTGATTGAGCTCCAATTTAATCGATCTTATCATTTATGAACATGAGCATTTCTATTCAGTTTGCTTGAGGACAAGCAAAAGCTTAAGTGTGGGGTATTTGATGACACTCAATTTGACGTGATTATCAGCCTCATTTAAGCGACATTTCTTTGCTTAAGACATGGTTTTTAGGGTAGAATAATGAATATTTAATCGATTGCCCTATCTCGTGCCATTTGTGTTACCTTGGCCCGTTTCGGGTCTATTTGATGGTTTTCTAGTGTTTTTCTGTTAGCAACTGGTTTTTGCCGTCAGATAAAGTAGCCATGGACGTGTCTAAGGCGTTGGAACATCGAGGAACTGAACCGGAATCGATCAAAGGAGCTAATCAAAGTCAAACAAAATCCTGCCCGATTACAAAGATATTTTCGCTGAAAATCACCTATTGATTTTGGCGAAAATAACATCACATATCGACTGATGCCACTTGAAGGATGGTTTCGGCGAAATCGATCAAGTGTTCGGACCGAGAAGAAAGGGCAGAGAGATCACTTCCATTCACAAGCATATTTTCGGCGAAAATATCCCTATATTTTCGGCGAAAATAATAGAGTAATCCGGATCAGTTAGGGTTAAGTATAAATACTTAACCCGGCGGCCCAAAGGGAGAGGAGATAATCATATCATAATTTACATCAGAAAATACTTTTTTTGAATCAAAATCCTCTCAAGTTCTGGAGCGAAGAGTTAGAGTTCGAAGAGCCGAGAGAGATCGTGACGCCATCCCTTCCACCTCGACGAACCGGAGCTAGGTGTTATCTACCGAAGATCGAAGTCTGTCAGAGTCGTCTAAATTAGGTTTTCCATATTCTTTTCTTTCTTCCTCTGACTGATGAACTCTTTCTTTGTCTTTGTTGCTTTTGTAATAATCTGAGTAGCTAAACTCGTTAGAGCTTAGACTAGATGAACCCTAAGTGACCCAGGGCTTTAAAGCGGTCACGGATCGGCGGTGATTAGATTCGAAATTCAATCAGTTCTTTTTCATGTTTGATTTGTTCTTCATTATTCATGTTTCTTGTCTGGATTGATCACCTAGATTAGATTCTGGTTAAGTTAAGGATAGAAGCGAACGCTCGCCTTACTTTAGAACATCAAATTGAACAATTAACCTTATAATTGGAGCGTGCCTTTCGTAGGAACCGGTTAGGGTTAATTCACTGCAAGAGTAACTCATTAATCATTAGTAATTACACCAGTTAATTAAGTCGTTGCGAGAAGCGACCGTACCCAGGCGGCTAGTTAATCTTGGTAGTTAGAACGGATAGAGCGAACGTTCGCCGGTTTTAAACCTAAGGGTAAGGAGTTATGGTGATGTCTTAGTAATTGATTGAACGAGAATCGAAATCCGCTGATCTGTTGATTGCCAATGCTCTGGGGAACGAAGGGGATTCAAAGTCTAAGTTCGTCTGTCATCCTTGTTTTCAAACCCTAATTTCCAATCTGCTTTAGTTTAATTTTTAATTTATCCGCATTTCGTAGATTTAGAAGTCGTGGAACTCACACCACGCACAACCTGCTTGCATTCGAGTATTTTGCCAGTTTTAAAGTAGTCAATCCTAGAAGACCCTCGAAATACGATCTGCTTAGCTCTAGTTAGCTGGGTAGTATTGATCAACCGCTCGACTGCGATCGGCCATCAAATTGAACAATGACGTCTAGACTGTTCCACTTAGAACCTGTAACCAACGTGTCAGAACTGATATTAAATGAGTCTAGGTCAGAACAGATCACGAATCACTTTTGTAGTTGAAATTTGAATCAATTAAACAGTTTTGCTTGTTAACAACAAAGCTCAATAACACCGTTCTAAGATGATAAATGCTAGCTTCTCCCATGTTTTTCACTCCATATTTGTTCACCGTGATTGTGGCTTGAGATTAGACGAAAATCTAATTCGAAATCTTGTGTAAAAAGTTTAACTAGCTAGATCAAATGACTAAATGGTTAAATCAAGTAATTAAGTTGTTGCAAATCAATGTTAATTCTTTAAAGTGCCGAAAATAAAGCTAGGCAAGCCCAACACCTAAGCGAAGTGTTCGGGTTGAGCACTAGCATAAGCACAAATACTGTGAGCTAGGCAGGTCCAACACCTAAGTGAAGTGTTGGTATCGAGCACTAGTATGCAGTAAATAAATTGAAGGAAGAAGTTGAAACTTGAAATAAATTGTTGTTTAAATCGGTCCTAGCTAGAACATATAATGTACAGATCTAGAGGAGGATGAAGTCGAGTCGATAGCCACGTCACTTTTCCTACCTCCGCATCCACTTGATGGCTAGAGCTTAAAGTCTTTTTATTAGAATTGGTGTTATCGTAGTCGGTTAATTATGATTAATTATTTTGCCAAGAAACGAGCTTTGTTAAAACTACTACTTGAAGTGTGCAGAAATAGTGAGATCGAAAACTTGTTTGGTTGATTTTCTTGCATGTGTAGGTCACTTTTCTACGTGGAACAGTCTAAAACCAAATCGTTAGAATTGAATCTCAATTTAATCTCGTGTCATTTGTGAATTTGAGTGTGTTCTAGTTCAGTTTGCTTGAGGACAAGCAAAAGCTTAAGTGTGGGGTATTTTGATGACACTCGATTTGACGTGATTATAAGCCCCATTTAAGCAACATTTCATACCCTTTGATGCCATTTTGATGAGTATTTGGTGCATTTGTCATAACTTTGTGATTCTAGGCTCCTAGTGCATACATTGTCCATATATTGGCTATTTTTACCCTTTTTTTGAGCTTTTATGTTGAGCCTCCAGGTTACCACATTATATAGGACTCTCTCACGAGTCCAGCGCTTCAAACGGGGACCAAATCGGAGTTCAAACGGAGCGGGAATCATCGAAACAAGTTGGAGCTGGTTTTTAACTAATATTTTCGGCGAAAATGTGGTGATATTTTCGGCGAAAAATTCCTTTGAAAATCGGGCAGAAACCCTAATTTTCAGCCTTTTCCAACTTGTAAAGGGTTTCTGGGGGTATATATAGACTTTTTGAAGCCAGATTAGACACACACGAATTCTGAGAGATCAGCCATGACCTTAGGGTCGATAGATAGAGTTTAGAGAGTTCGAAGATCTGTGGAGAGATCGTGACGCCATCCTCCCACCTCGGAGAGCTCGGAGCTTAAAGTTGAAGATCCAGGAGATTGAAGCTTCGCCGGAGTCGTCAGAATTAGGTTTTTCAGTTCTTATCTGTTCTTCCTCTGTATGATGATTTCCTTTGTTGCCTTTGATTCTTCTGTTATCGTTATGAGTAGCTGAACTTGTAGAGCTTAGATTAGATGAACCCTAAGTGACCCAGGGCTTTAAAGCGGTCACGGATTGGCGGTAATTAGATTCGAAGTTCAATCAGTTTCTCTTTGCATGGTTGTTTTGTTCTTGAGTGTTCATGTTTCTTTTCTGGTTGGTCGCCTAGATTAGGTTTTTGCAAGCTAGGGTTAGTCGCTAGACAGCTTCCCTGCTTTGGCACATAAACTTGTCTTCCTTGATCACCTAGTTTAGATTCTTGTTAAGCTAAGGATAGAAGCGAACGCTCGCCTCTCTTTAAAACATCAATTTAACCAGTTAACCTTATAATTGGAGTGTGCCTTTCGTAGGAACCGATTAGGGTTAATCCACTGCAAGAGTAACTCATAAATCATTAGTAATTGCACCAGTTAATTAAGTCGTTGCGAGAGGCGACCGTACCCGGGCGACTAGTTAATCTTGGTAGTTATATCGGATAGAGCAAACGTTCGCCAGTCTTAAACCTAAGGCTCAGGAGTTATGGTGGTGTATAGAAACTGATTGAATTAGAATTGAAAACCGCTGGTCTTGTGATTGCCGTTGCCTTGGTAAGCTAAGGGGGATTCGAAATCTAAGCTCGTCTATCTTCTCGTTAGTCAACCTTTTAATATTTCTGCCTTTTATTTTCCTTTGTTCATTAGATTAGAAGTCGTGGAACTCACACCACGCACTAAGTGTTTAAACTTGAGTAATTTGCCAGCATATTTGAGTAGACAAGAAGAAGAGACCTCGAGTAGAATACGATCTAGTCTACTTGGTAGGTTAGTTATTTGATACCGCTAAAATTGCAGCATCACCCGACCCACCTACACTCATTACTAAGTCCATATCATTAATCATCAATGTTCATCATTCTCCCAACTCACATCACATAGAAATCAGCCAACCACTGTCAATCAATTCACCAAGTAACAGTAACACAAACAATCATCAATCATCACAATCACATAGCAAGAATTCACAGAACAATTCCCCCTTTTACTCTCTTCCAATTCATGCAAAACCTACATTTCTCTAAGTCAAGTTTCAACTCCTCACGTTTACCAATTCTACCTATCGTACGTTAAACCCTCACCTGACAAGAAGACGAGGCTTTAAAACAACTCCCGGAACCCGAACGACCAAGCTCTACAACTCTAAAGTCGTAGCTCTTCTCCTCCTCACTGACAGCATCCTACTCCGAACCAGCCAGAACCACGATGTGCGATCTCTTCCTCTCATCGACACAAACGTGTAGCAACAAACAGATTGCCAATCGAAGCTCTACAACTCCCGGAATCAAGGATTGAAACTTGGGGAATTTTAGTTCGTCAAAGGAATTTCGGGGAAAGAGAAAGAGGTAAAAGTTATGGAAATCCGTGAAAATCAGCTTTTATGGCAGTCACAAGAAACACGGCGTTTTCATAACACACGGCGTGTTTCTTCAAACAACACGGTGTGTTTTATAACACACGGCCGTGTGTTGTAATCTGTCACCTTTGGCCAATTCTCACGTACTCACTTATATCTTCAACCCGATTCAACTATGAACGTCCCGGACTTCGAGGGGGCCTCAAGAACATTGTTTCCAATGTCTCAAACACTCAAACTCGAGTTCCAAACCGTTCGGTTGGGGCGGGATGTTACAGCTGAAGTGATCCCCGACTGATGCCGACCCGGCCCCAACACTAATTTCGGGCCAAGACTACGCCAGGCCTAGGCCTACGCCAGAACCACCTTCGGAGCCTTGGAGAGCCAAAGCCCCAAGTCCCGACCCCGAGCCAAGACCAGCCCTGAGCCGAGGGCCTCCACTAGGCCCTGACCTGATTGCCACAAGCCCTGGAGGTAAAGAGGAGCATGGGGAGTCTCTAGGAGCATTGCTAGAGCATTGGCTGATGAAGAGAGGAAAGGGCCCGGCTGGAACTCACTAGAGCCCGAAGACAAATGAAGTGATCCTGGTCACCGAGGCCGGCGTGGACACGCCACCACGGACACCCGACCAAAGAACCTCCATGGGCGCACCGGACAAGGAGAATTCAATGCCAGGTCGGCCTAGAGACTTGAAGCCGAGGGAGGATTACACCGCACCACCTCCGAAGCCTAGGAGAGCCAAAGCCTCGGAGCAACACGACACCCCTGGGAGGATGCTGATCCTCAGCCAGGCACCAAGGCCAGCTCCTACCCCAGCACGAGTAAGGCTAATGACCCGCCAGGATCTGATGCTAACACCGAGCCCTGACCCGGACCCCAGGCCGAGCCTAGCACCCATCCTAGGCCCCATGCCGAGCCTAGCACCCATCCTAGGCCCCATGTCGAATTCCACGAGCTCTGGACCGACACCAGCCCCTAAAGACATACCTAAGGTACCCTGGGAAGAAGGCTCGAAGCAGAACTCAAAAGGCCTGGACAGATCTGAAGATGGCCCCAAGCTAAGCCTGCCACAGGCACAGGGCCCATGCCAGCACCCGTTAGAGGAGCACTTTAGGCCCAGACAACAATTGACCCGTGCCTTTTGAGATTTTCCAAAGGCACTGGAATCCTTATGGCCCCAGGATTACTCTCCAACAAACGGAGCTCAATTTGGAGAAGTATCAAAGGAGATAGAGCTAGGCCAAGTCCTAGTAGGGCATGGATGGAGCACCAAAGACCACTCCTCGGATGCTGACCCGAGGAAGCCTATGCTAGGAGCTGTGATCAGGCCACCACCTAAGCTGATACAAGGAAGGATTCTTAACCATTATGATACGGGAAATGAAGAGGAGATGCCAAATACATCCGAACAAGGAATCCTAATCAAGCTAGGATTTCCCAATTTTGGATAGATTTCTAGTTTGACGAAGATGGACGAATTTGGGCCACTTGGAGATAGAATTTGGGCCGAAGCCCAACATGAAAATTGAAGCCCATGACGTCTACTAGTGATCTGCCAAAGGGCTAGTTTCATAGGAGGAAAAGGAGAGCCTGTTCTCCCTTCCTCACCTATAAATAGAGGCATATACGCCTCATTGGAAGACAGACCCCCCCCCCTTTTGAATTAATATAAATCAGAACTTTTGTTCTCAATTCTTTAAGTTTTATGCTGCGTGCATAGCTTAGAATAGGTGTTATCAACAGAAGCATCCATCTTCTGTCGTGGAGCCAATCCTGGACACTACGGGTTCTCAGTTAATCACGACCGACGGGTCCTAGTACTTTCCCGCCCCGACGCCGACTGTCGATCGAGCGAAGGTCCAAGACTAGCGGTGGTTAGGGTCGTCTGCCCACGGTTGCAACGGTTCACATCAGAAGCATCCTATCCAAGGGGGAGCCTCGTCATCAAGAGGTGTGCCTCCTCATCAAGAGGGAAACCCTAAGGCCGACTCCATGGTGATGATGTCACCATGTCGACCTCCTCACCAAGAGGGATAGGGAAGCCTCCTCACCAAGAGGGAAACCATAAAGCCGACTCCATGACGATGATGTCATCATGTCAACCTCCTCGCCAACAGGGAAGCAACATGTCGACCTCCTCATTAGGAGGGAAGCCTCAAGGTGGTGTCATCATGTCGACATCCTCATCATGACAAAACCCTAGGGGTCGACGTGGTCATATAAAACCCTACTAAAGGTATCATCATGAAGTCACCATCATATCATACAAGGACATCCTCCATATCAAGGGCATACACTACCAATGCAACCAACCTCACAATGAGAGCTCCAAGGCATGACCTCTCCATGGACGATATTTCATCATCAAAGAAACCCTACCTCATGAAGACGAGCATCTACTACCAACATTACTACTCTACCAAGACATTTGAAGAGAGGAAACCGCCACCACCACAATGATAACCACGTTCAAGAGATAAGAAGTAACCTACATGTCAGTTACTTCCTCCACTTGTAGTTACCACTCATATTTACCTATAAATATGAGAAGTATTCGACAGAGACAAGGGTCACACAACCACACAAGCAAACAGTCTGCCAAAATTTCTACTCGTCTCTGCAATTTCCATTCAAGTAGCCATAGTTGTCTTTTCTTTTGGAGCTCCCTTAGAACCTCCATAAGAGTAGCAGTAGACGTAGCCAAAAAACATCAAACACCCTTGTTCGAACATTGTTTGGAAAGGTGTGAACTGTGTAATTATTCCTTGTTCCAAGAAGTCAAAAACGCATTTACTGTGTTCAAACGCAAAAGTTTCTACCACCAGAAACACCAAGTATTTCTGACCCTCTTATCTTGAAACTCCTTCCTTTAAAGGATATGCATGCCCCATTTGCTTTCATTACGTGTGGTGATTTATGGATATTGAAGGGGACAGGTTGGTGGTCGTGTTATTGGTCCATAGATGGGACTTCCTTTCAAAACCAGGGAGAAGTGTTGGTCTCAGATATTTGCTCCTACCTAGGTTTGGTTCCTTCCATGCGCCTTAAAATTGTTCCGCATTCGGTAAACAAGGCTGCCTACTATGCGGCGCGTCACGTTCTTCAATGTCTTCTAAGCCAATATGCGATAAATATGACAACTGAGGTGGGTATGTAGATTAAATATATGATTTTCTTGGTCTCCTACAAAAATTACCTATAAAAAAAGTTGGGAAACAAAGGCAAAAAATAAATCTAGGTAATCCGCCCAACAACCACTTAAATCCTACGATATCCCACGTTGGAGTACTTGGAAATCGTATGGTGGAGAACAAGTATATGTTGGAATAGAGGTGGGCTGTGGTCGGTTCTAGCGAATAGGAGTAACGTGGACGTGAGTTGAATGATAGCGGCCTAGCATGGCGGGCCAGAGACGGAAGAGGGTTAACTAACGGAAACGCCGTCAAATGTTATGAAAAAACAATTAGTTTTTCATCATACACACTGCTGCGAGCTCCATGCTCCGAGATTGCTAACATAGATTTGTTACGCCAGAGAAGTGCTTCGAGAACACCTAGAGGGTCTCGCCGGTCAATGAGTGCGGCAGGACGGATGTCGACATGGGCAGTAGAGCTCAACGAGTACGATGTCCACTTCCAGCCAAGGACCGCCATCAAGGCGCAATCCTTGGCGGATTTCGTAGTAGAGGGATGCCTTAGGGCGGACGAAAGACCAGACGATTACTCGAAACTTTATGTGGATGGAACCTCTAGCAAAAATGGAACTAGGGTGGGCACAGTCTTAAAGACTCCCCAAGGAGTGTTGCATGAAGCCGCCCTCCACTTTACCAAAGATCGTACCAATAATGTTACAGAGTACGGGCGCTTATCGCGGGACTACAGACGATGGGCGTTTCACACCTCAAGATCTACTCTGATTCCGCCATCGTAGTCAATCAACTCAGTGGAGCATACGAGGTCAGGGAGGAAACGTTAGCACCCTATAATAATGAAGCCAAAGCCGCGCTCAAACACTTTGAGACATTTGAAGTCATTTAGATTGTTAGGGAGGATAACACGCATGTTGACACCTTGTCCAAACTGACCACCGCCCTTAACTTTGACGAAGAACGAATGATAACGGTGGAGAAAGAGAAGGAAGGAAGGACGGGCGCTTTGCATGGCCATATCCGGAGAGAGTGTCACTCCCACGTCACAGAACGAACAACCCCCCTCCGCGTAGACTGAAGAGCTCCAATCAAGGCCTTTATGAAGGCAGATACCCTCCCGGCGGACCAAGCCTTGGCCACATAAATTCACCGACAAGCAGCCTGGTGCGTACTTATATAAGGGGAGATATACGAGAAGTCTTTGGCGGCGGCCTATATCTGCAATTTTTAGCGAGGAAGAAGCTGGCTATGCCTTAAGGGAGATCCACCAAGGGGTGTATGGTATGCACATAGACACAAAAAGCTTAGAAAAGAATGTGCTCTATCAGGATACTATTGGCCCAAGATCCGCTGAGACGCTAAGGAGCTGGACATCACCTGCCAAGTTAAGTAGAGATGTTGGAGAACGGTTCTCAGATCCTTCCATGTATCAGAAGCTGGTTGGTAGTTTAATCTATCTTACTACTTGCACTCGTCCATACCTAGATTATTCAGTACAAGTGGTTAGTCAGTATATGTCTGAGCCGCGTGAGCCACATTTGCAGGCAGTCTACAGGATATTGTGCTATCTTCAGGGCACATGCCGTGTGGGAGTGTTCTTCCCAATAGCGAACAACTCTTCTATCTCGGCTTTGTTGATGCTGACTATGCAGGTTGCGTGGACACGAGGAGGCCTACTTCTGGTTGGTGTGTTAAGTTTGGACACGCATGTATTGCGTGGCGGTGTAAGAAGCAAGATCGTGTGGCTAAATCCTCTACAGAAGCAGAATATCGGTCCATGCCTGAGGTATGCTCTGAGATTGTGTGGATTACGAGGTTACTTATGGAGTTGGGTGTCCCTTTTTATCTTCCAACGACCTTGTTTGGTGATAATACTAGTGTTATTCAGATAGCTACTAATCTGTTCTCCATGACAAGACCAAGCATATTCAGACACACGTTCACTATATTCGTGAGCTTGTCAAATATGGTGATATAAAGTTGCAGTATCTGAACACTGATAATCAATAGCGGACTTGCTCACGAAAGCTGTTTGCACGAGCAGACACTAATTTTTAGCTGGCAAATTGACGTGTCGAGATCTACATCAATTTGAGGAAGACTGTTAATTTGAGTGATTAAACTGTAATAAATTTATAGTATTGGACTCCTTAGTTTATTGACCAATACTGTATTCCTCTTTTTACAATACACAGGGTTTCCTCCCTTTTTCGGATTTTTTCCAAAAATAGGCTTCGGCCAAAATTCAATTCCAAAAATAGGCTCGTTCTACGGTCAATTCCCAAAGTAGGCTTGTGTGTGCTGACTGGACGCGTACATCGCCAAATTAAGTGGCGAAATCAGCTCAGCCCCAAAATCGCCA
Organism: Linum lewisii; assembly: GCA_034768395.1. NCBI lineage: Eukaryota > Viridiplantae > Streptophyta > Magnoliopsida > Malpighiales > Linaceae > Linum > Linum lewisii. The sequence goes on along the minus strand of CM068303.1, from coordinate 47,867,658 downwards.
CTTATAGTGGCGATTTTCACACACTTTTGTCTGACACTTTTATTTCAAATATAGTAAAATAGCATTTTGGTCTTTCTACTTTGTCAACTTAACAAATAGCCCCTTATTGTATAAATCGCTATTTTTATCTCTCATACTTATAGTTGATCCTTCTTATAGTTGAAATGGAAGGATCCAAAATACAAATTGGTCAACGTATGAGAGATAAAAATGGCGGTTTATACAATAGGGGCTATTTGTTAAGTTCATAAAGTAGAAAGGCCAAAATGCTATTTTACTATATTTAAATAAAAGTGTCAGACACTTTTATTTCAAATATAGTAAAATAGCATTTTGGTCTTTCTACTTTGTCAACTTAACAAATAGCCCCTTATTGTATAAATCGCTATTTTTATCTCTCATACTTTGACCAATTTGTATTTGGATCCTTCCATTTCAACTATAAGAAGGATCCACTATAAGTATGAAAGATAAAAATGACGATTTATACAATAGGGCTATTTATTAAGTTAACAGAGTAGAAAGACCAAAATGCTATTTTAGTATATTTGAAATCAAAGTGTCTGACACTTTTATTTAAATATAGTAAAATAGCATTTTGGCCTTTCTACTTTATGAACTTAACAAATAGCCCCTTATTGTATAAACCGCCATTTTTATCTCTCATACGTTGACCAATTTGTATTTTGGATCCTTCCATTTCAACTATAAGAAGGATCAACTATAAGTATGAGAGATAAAAATAGCGATTTATACAATAAGGGGCTATTGTTAAGTTGACAAAGTAGAAAGACCAAAATGCTATTTTACTATATTTGAAAAAAGTGTCTGACAAAAGTGTGTGAAAATCGCCACTATAAGTGGCGATTTAGGGCTGACAAAGAGCCCCAAAATCGCCACTTATAGTGGCGATTTTCTTAGCAAAATCGCCACTATAAGTGGCGATTTTGGGGCTGCTTTTGTCAGCCTCAAAATTGCCACTTATAGTGGCGATTTTACTCTGAAAATCGCCACTATAAGTGGCGATTTTGGGGCTGAGCTGATATCGCCACTTAATTTGGCGATGTACGCGTCCAGTCAGCACACACAAGCCTACTTTGGGAATTGACCGTAGAACGAGCCTATTTTTGGAATTGAATTTTGGCCGAAGCCTATTTTTGGAAAAAATCCCCCTTTTTCCAGCTTCTTATCTCTTCCTCCGTGCGCCTCCTCTTGGAAATCTTCTGCTCCTTCCTCTTCTCTTCTTCATCAATAATACTACTCATCTCCTTCTCTCGTGGATTAGCCGACTAAACGTCGATGAACCACGTAAATCTTATTGCGTTTATCTTGTTTAATTTCAAAACTAACCTTCATCCTATTCTACGATACTGATTGCAGGTCTTATAGCCATACAATGGCGAGGTTACTATCTCACTCCATTAATATCAATTATCTGTCTCTTCCAAAGGGAATCCAGTCGCTGAGATCGGAAAATTCAAAAACGACTTTTGTCAAGGCAATGGCTTGTTTACAGTCACCAGTATATAAATTGAGAGGTTTCTCGGGACTGCAGATTTCAAACAGCTTAAATACAATGATGATTCCTGTACAAGGTATTCAATCCGGAGTTGCTACCTCCATCACTCCGAAGCGAAGAAGAGGTACACCATTTGTGGCTAGAGCAATGTTTGAACGGTTCACAGAAAAAGCTATCAAAGTTATCATACTTGCCCAAGAGGAGGCGAGACGGCTTGGACACAACTATGTTGGTACAGAGCAAATCTTATTGGGTCTTATTGGTGAGGGTACTGGCATTGCTGCTAAGTCCTCAAATCTATGGGAATCAATCTTAAAGATGCTCGCGTAGAAGTGGAAAAAATTCATTGGTAGAGGCAATGGATTTGTTGCTGTTGAGATTCCATTCACTCCCGGTGCGAAGCGTGTTCTAGAACTGTCACTTGAAGAAGCCCGCCAACTTGGTATAATTCTCACTCTCTCAAGTCTCACATGTAACAATACTTTATACATACAGTACTTGCATGCAACTGTTGTGTTTTCTCTGTACAATTGTTTATTGTTTTCATTGTAGTAAATAGTGAAATTAGAAGGTAATATAATCTGTTCTTACTGGTACAGTTTGCTAAATGAATTGTTCTTTTTAAGTTAGAAATTAATCGAGAATGATTTTCACAGGAAAAGTATAATTGTATGCATGTTTGTTAAGTGTATAGATATCGCGAATATTAATGATATGTGTATGCAAGTATCAACCATCTTTTGATTATTTTCTCCTAGCAAGTCTTTAATCTATGTGCTTCAATTTTTAGGTCATAACTACATTGGATCTGAGCATTTGCTCTTAGGCCTGCTTCGGGAAGGTGAGGGTCTTGCAGCCCGTCTTCTTGAGAATTTAGGTGCTGATGCTAGTAACATACGGACACAGGCAAGCAACAAACCCTGGAAATTTATTGCAACCTGTTTCATATAAAGTGAGATCAGCATCTTCTTGGTGGTTAAATTGAATATTTTGCTTTTAGGTTATTCATATGGTCGGTTAGAGCAATGAAGTTACTGCTAATATTGGACCGAACACCAGAGACACGAAGATGCCAACTCTTGAAGAGTATGGAACTAATTTAACCAAGCTTGCTGAGGAGGTAATGCTAGTGGTTCATCTCTCTTCAGTTCTTCTATGTTTGAGCTGTCAAATCTGATTCAATTGTATTTCCAGGGAAAATTAGATACTGTTGTTGGAAGGCAGCCACAGATAGAGCGTTGTTGTCCAAATCTTGGGTCAAAGGACTAAGAATAATCCATGTCTTATTGGAGAACCGGTGTTGGTAAAACAGCAATTGCTGAGGGTCTTGCTCAACGCATAGCAAGTGGTGATGTCCCTGAAACTATTGAAGGAAAGAAGGTAGGCATTGTCAAAAAAAATTATGTGATCAAATATTTAGCATATTGATAAGTTCCATCTCTTTTGCGTTTGTGCATCTCCGTCATCTTGTTCTAGAATGATTATTTAGATAGGGAATTTTGTGGTGCTATAGGTTATTACTTTGGATGTGGGACTTCTTGTTGCGGGAACAAAATACCGAGGCGAGTTTGAGGAAAGGCTCAAGAAGCTGATGGAGGAAATCAAGCAGAGTGATGAAATCATTCTCTTTATTGATGAGGTGCATACATTAATTGGTGCCGGAGCTGCAGAAGGGCCATTGATGCTGCTAATATCTTAAAACCTGCTCTTGCTAGGGGTGAATTACAGGTACTTTATTTTACTAGTACTGTATGGATAATCATTTTTTAAGGGGGCAGGTTTCAATTTTTATCCATTTGGACTCTTCTTCAAATTGGTTCTATATTGGGCTCCCTCAAGCATTGGTAGTTCTCAAACAAAGAAAAAATTCAAGTTGCAACAAGATTTCATGTGCAAACAGCTGCTGTTTGATTTTCTCTACTGCTTGATCTTGTTTCATAGTTAGTTCTTCGAAATTCTGTTTGCTATGAGTAGCTCGAGGTTTCTCATTTGATGTGTTACTATGGTTGAGTCTAGAGTTAGATCTTAAGTGTTCAGCATCTTGAAATGATGTCAGTCTTTCAACCTGTCACTGCTCTGTTTGGTTGCTCATGTTCATCATTATCAGAGTTGTGATTTTGTGTGCTCTCGGTAGTTGTAGTACTTACCGGTTTTTTAATTACAGAATCTGTGAAATACTGATTCCTTGTCCTTTATTATAGTGCATAGGAGCTACAACTCTCGACGAATACAGAAGCATATTGAGAGGACCGGCATTGGAAAGAAGATTCCAGCCTGTAAAGGTACCTGAGCCTACTGTAGACGAAAGCATCCAGATATTGAAAGGGCTGCGTGAGCGATATGAGATCCACCATAAGCTTCGCTACACAGATGAGGCCCTAGCAGCAGCTGACCAGCTATCACACCAGTACATCAGGTATGCCATGCAATATCTGGTGATCCTGAAAAGGGTTATTCTAGCTTGGTTTATTTGTGAGGCGGATTGAGTATGGGAATTCATGGTGGTTTTGAATAAATATATTGTGCGTTCTATTTTCCTAACAATATGTATTTATACTTGTATATTTATGTGTAATTCTCTAGTGATCGGTTCTTGCCTGATAAGGCAATTGATTTGATTGATGAGGCTGATCTCGGGTTCGTCTCCGTCATGCACAGGTGTGGTGCTTCTTCGGGTTGTTATCTTTGTACTATTGTCTAGTATGTTTTTGGTCTGAGGTAATCTGTCCAAACAGGTCCCTGAGGAAGCTAAGGAGCTTGAGAAAGAGGTCAGACAGATTATAAAGGAGAAGCTGTCCGCAATCAAGATTTTAAAATGTACAAACTCCATCTGTAGTCCAGAGTGTTTGATAGCATGGAACTGCGCGCTTTGTGCTATTATGTGGTCACAAGTATCGCAACTGTATTTGTAGGCTGGAGAGCTGCGTGATCGAGAAATGGAACTTAAGGCACAGATCACGGCTATTGTGGAGAAAGGCAAGGAGATGAGCAAAGCTGAAACAGAGGCTGTTATCTGTTGCATAGATAAAAATCATCGTTCTTAATTAATGTGTTTGGGGGGGATTTGTCAAAGCTGTTGTTCTTTGTATATACTGTTTGAAATTTTAATTTATGAGCTTTGGCTGTGGGGAAATGAAGGTAGAAGGTAGAAGGTTTATACAACTTGGGTTAGTGGGAAAGATAATTTGGTTTGGTCTCTCGTGTTTTTAGTTATGAATTGATTTAGCATCTTTCCAATTCTCATCTGTTTCTATACATCCTCCTTGCCTGCCTAGCGTAACTGTGGTAATGCAAAAAATGTTGTTTCTTTTCTTCTGTTTTTTAATGCGGTCAAAGCTGAGCTGGCTGCTTCTTCGTTAATCTTAGGTAAGCTTCAATGGAATAAGAGATGGGAGTGATTTTCTTAGATAGCTAATCTTAGGATGAAGATGAAGACACATATTTATGTGGTTTGGGAAATATATATCTACTCACTATACTTTTGCTCGTAGATACCAGAGAAACAAGCACAGTATCAGTTGGTTCACTTTAGTTTTCACGCTTGCTTACTATCTTGCCTTCCTTCTTGCTCTTGTCCAGATTGTATATACATGTGCAACTAGTCATTATAGTGTTTGAATGTGCGATTTGTTTTCCTTGTTTGGCCCTGCCTGCACAAATTAAACCACATACCAAATTCAACAATTTGACAATTTAAACATTTCATAGACTGAGATTAAGGGAAGTGATGTTAGAATTGGTAAAAGATTAAACAAATTTTGAGAAACAATCACGGTAACCCTAGAGTATGTTTGTCAACGACCAGGGATCAAATGGTCACCCAAATTTGTGAGTTTGTAATAGTGTGATCACTCAATTCTTCAGTATAATGTTGCAGTAACCATAGTTTAAACTTTGTATTGCCACGATAATTTTGTGAATCGAACACATTTGTGGTCACCCAAGTTTGGGGTATTAACAACGTGATCACTCAACATTAAAATTTAACATTGACATCACTCAGGTTTAAGTCATGTAACCTATAAATAACTTTGATCGATTTTGTTAATTTTTTCGTTAATTTTTTCATGCCATATGATCATGTCACCAAAAAATTAATATTATATTTGATACCCAAAGCCCACCCGATTTATTAACCAACCGTTCTAATCACTCAACAAAACCAAAAAAAAAAAAGTAAGAAGGCAAATACACGTCTTTTTCTTTGGGTATTCAATCGGCAACGATAATCAATCGGCTCGGAGAAGTGGACCAATCAATGGAGAAAAGGAAGGCGAGGGACGGGGGCCTTGAGGAGTAGAGATCGACGCGTGTTAGAAAGGCGATTCATAAAGGCTTTCAATATGTCAATCTTCAACAACAACAACGAAACCTACAACAACGCTCTCATTGGACCCCGACTAGTCCAACCCAACTACCTCTAGGATAACAACGTGTTCCTCCCTCCTCTCGCATCTGCCGACTTCTACTGGCGCTCTTACTAGTTCCTCATCGGTTACTTTTCCTCCCTCAAATCGTTCGACCTCTGCACCCTTGCGACTTCCAAACAAACTGGATGTCATGGGGATGCACAAACATCACTACTAGACATGACTTTGAGTCCCCAAATGATCTGACCTCGAGAATAACATATCCAACTGCAACCAATCCCTAGATAATGCATCCCTTGCGTCTCCTGCGTGATAGCCTTATCGGTTGGATTTCTTTTCGATTCCATCGACAACGTCTCAGTTTGTAAATGTGTACCCGTCGATCTATGTCGCGTTTTTGAACTAGGTTGGGCCTACCAATAAAGGTACCTCTAAGTGCATTTCTTCCTTTTTCTCGATGCAAACTCCCTGAGAGGGGAGAACCATAAATAGCGAGTCAATCTAGGAGATAAAAAAGGTAGTAAAGAAAGAGGAGGGAGGAGGTTTAGAGGGACGGGTAGAGGGTAAAGAGAATGAAAGAAAATTTCCTTTCACGATTATAGTCCTTCAAATACTATTATAAAAGCAAACAGAGTAAAGTTAACTAAATTAGAATTTTAAATATATGACCAAAGGAATAACACCTTAATCTATGTATTCTGATCACATTTAAACAAATTTCTCTAAGAATAAACCAAATATTTGTGATCATAAACTAAGTACGCAAATTAATCTATTGATCCAGAAATTTAGCCAAGATAAAAAGGTGTTCTAATAAACAAAAAATTACCAAAAAGGGTCTCACCAAGATTATGCATCCTCATTCTTGATGTCAACATAAAAAAATTATAGTAAAAACAAATCCTTCAATTTCCGGTACCTACTCCACATTCAAGCTCTGTCTCCATGCTTTCACCTTTCGAAAAACCTGTCCAACGCGTTTGCGTTTGCTGGAAAAAAAACAAACTTTAACAAACCCATTACGTGGCTCGTATGGCCCTGATTAACCTCCCGGGAGTTGTGGAGGTAGACATGACTTCCCGGGTTGGGATTTGATGTTTAATTCCTTGTTTGTGCTTGCTGCCTCCGTATCTCCGAAAGGAGCTGCCTTTGTCAAAAAAAAAAAAAAAACCTAGTCGCCAACCCTCAAGAGGGAGGGAAACCTCTCATAAGGAGGAGAAAAAACCTCAGGGTGTATGAGTGTCAATCTTTGTTTATAAGTTTTAGGATGAATAAACAGGCGGTTATTAATAATCATTATTAAAATAATGATCTTTTAATAAGATAATCATAGAGGTGAGGTAAAATAATAAATAATTTAAATATTGTAGATATGTTTAGAAGTTGATAAAAAGAGGCGGCTCATCACGTTCAAAGTTATATGTACGTACGTAGGGATGGTAATTGGGTTAGTATTTTTGGATACTTGACCCATTTTAAGTGAAATGACCAAGTTAGGTATGAGTATTTTTGTGAGTGGGTCAGACCCAAATCCATTTATTTCATTTGGGTCCATTTTAGACCCATGTAATATTAACATTAATTTCTATTGGATCTTTGCAGACCCAAATAAGACTAAACCTAAAATCTAAATCAACTCTATCTGCTAATTGAAATTCAAAGGAAGAACGACGGGCAAGATAGAATTGTCGGCAACGGGATTGCAGAAAATTGGTGATACGAGGAAACGGGATTGCAGCCGTTCCTCGTTTGCTCGTTGTTGCTACTCCTCCACCACTTCTTTCACTCAAGCGGACTCTCCTCCATCGCGACGGGCAACTGGGCAAGATAGAATTGTCGGCTTGCAGCTCGTTCCTCGTTTGCTCGTTGTCGATTCCGCTCGTTGTTGCTACTCCTCCACCGCTTCTTTCACTCAAGCGGACTCTCCTCCACAGCCACCAGCATCATCATCATAATGGTAATTTGCTGATTATCTTCTCTTTCTGATGGAGTTTTGATTCTGAACTGAGTTCTTCGTACTTGGTTTTGAAACTAGGGTTAGCAATGCATGGGTTGATTTGATCAGTTCATGTTGAATTGGGTTGTAATTTTTGTACTACTGTTGGATTTTGAACTTTTGATTGAGTTCTGGGTTTTGAACTTTTGATTTGAGTTCTGGGTTATCTTATAGATATGGAGTTCTCAGTTTTCCATCTTTGTAATTTTGTAAGCTTTGTAGATTTAACCATTCATACCATTCATGTTTGTTGATTCTGCTTGTTTAAGCATCCATGTTTAAGATTATTGTTACTGATTGTTCTTGCTTACTTCCATTTTCAGCTTACCCTATTCGGTTTACTCATTTGCTTCTTCTCTCGTTTCAGGTTCAGGAGAGGTTTGAGGTCGACATAAAAGAACTTCCAGAGCAAATTGATACTTCCACATACAGTAAGTTCTGCAATTTCTGTGTAAGCCCATTTTAATCTCACTCTTGCAGGAGTAGATATGTGTTAACTGAGTGTTGACAGATTAAGTTATGTACAGTTGACTTATGAAATTGGCGGTTTGAATTGTTGACTGTTGTTTTTTCAGTGAAGGAGCTGCATTTCTGAGCTCAATGCGATTTGTGAAAGGGTTAGTAAGATCATTGCTCCCAACATTGATTCTACTGTGATTCTGCTATGATATAATGAATTCGGATTGCTTATTGTTATTTTGGGTTGTGAGTTGTGACAGACAATGAATCCGTGCTCTACTGGTGCTTATTGCACAAAGAAGCCATATTTTCATTAGATACCAAACTCTTCCGTTCTCTTGCTTGCTCTTATGCTTTTGATCTGTTATCCTGATACTGATAGTTGACCTTGTCGTCATGACTAACTCAGCAGAATTTTTAAATGGTTAACTGATACTATAAGCCCAGTTTTCTTCTATGAAGGATGGCAGTTCTTAATCTACTACATGTTAAGGTTACTGATTGTATTATTGGCTTCATAATAAGCTATTGATTAGAAGAAACTAAGGATATAGATATCCATTGTAATTACTTCCAATTAGCAGCAGTATCTTCTAACATTATAGGATTAGGAAAGGAAAGAAAAGGTCCTTTAACGTCCACTTTTTTGGTGCAATTAGTGATTTCCTTTCCCTCAAGCTAGTGTTGTTCTCTTTTTCATGTCTTTAACGTCCTATTTGGATTTTGAAATTGAGTATGCAGTGGTGGAGATGGTGTGATTCTGTTGTGATTCTGCTGTAATTCTGCTGTGATTCTGCTATGATTAGATATGCAACACCAATTAAATACAGGAGCTGATGTAATTTTGCTCATACAGTGAGGAGTAAGAGCTTTTGGCAAGTGGAGCTTGAACTATGGGGTGTGTTTTAGGCCTTTAACTAATGCAGTAATTGTTTAAGAGCTTTTGGCAAGTGGAACTTGAACTATGAGGCAATGTTAAGTGTTTAAGGCTTTGAAGTTTGAACTAATTCAATGTATAGATGTGTTAGTATGGACCCAAAGAGACCCAAATGGGTAATGCTCAAAATATGAGGTCCAAAAGTGTTTGAACCTATACCCACACTTGATCCAAAAATGTATAGATTTTATTTGGGCCTATTTTGGGGTTGACCAAAAATCCATTGGGTCAATATCTTTGGGTCAAAATACCTGGTGGGTTGGCCCATTGCCATCCTATACGTACGTCTTACTGATCTGATACGTGCGTCTTATAACCAACAGGACATGCATCAACAACAAGGCAGTCACAAGCATACCTGTATTTGGTATGTAAATGTTATTATTACGCCGTTCATACTTATATATAAACATGTATGTGTATTTTTGGTCTAAATTATACATGCGTCTAAATTATTTGGTAATACAACATCGTCTTAATGTAAACAGATTTAACAAGGGTCGACAGCGATGATTCGCTTCAGTTCAGAACAAGGAAATCAGCGAAGGCTTACTACAATGCATCAATTACCAAACGGGTTTCGAGGTTCGCATCAATTACCAACAGAAGTATGAATTACAACAAACGTATAACTAGCAGACATATGGTATACATACGTTTGAATGCTAACAATGCATTAAACTTACGTAGACGTACTTATGTATGAATTATACATAGACATACGCGTAACGTTTGAGTTATGCTCTATTGATTGCATTATGTAACACATATGTCTGAATTACAACACTTTGTGTCGGCTCTGGTAACTAACATAGACGTAAGTATGTATTAATAGAAACGTATGTATGAATTATATATATATATACTCACAAAGGTTTGTGTTAAAATGTTCTAATTGATTGCATCATGTATGAACTTAGGACAGGCGACACACATGCGTCTAAAATTACAACTAACATAGATGTAAGTATGTATTAATAGAAACATATGTATGAATTATACATAGACATACGCACGAGTTGGTTACTTAAATGATCACTGAAACTATAACCAAATAACCCGGAAATCGCTGAACTTTAAAAAAAATTCTAATCCATAACTAAACTTTGATCAATTAACCTTGAGACCACTACCGTCTACGGACATCCAAATTTTCCATCCATTTGCTTATGTGGAGTTTCAACTAGGTGTCCATATCATTTAAATAGTCCACATCAAATTTTATTTACCCAAATAAACCCAATTACCCACCTTCTCTCTTTCTCTCAATTTTTTGGAAACAACCTTCTCTACTCTCAAACCCTAAAGGATGAAACAACTCTCCTCACTTAACATAACCACCACCGCCAACCATCCCCATAAGACCGCCGCCGTCATCCCCCCCCCCCAGTTCGACGCTGGCAGGAAGCTTCTACCTTCCCTCTTAACAACCTCTCGGCCAGTTTAAACCTCTCCGTCGGCTCATATCTCACCTCCGCGACCACCCCAAAGTCAACTATTGGCCAACGCCCATACGCCAATTTGGAAGAAGGCCCTATTTCTTATTTCGGGGACTTGGAAGGAGGTCCTATTTCCGGTTTGGGTTGATTCCAAGGCAGTTGAGTAACTGTGGGGGAACTCTGTTTCTGGAACTATTCCAGCTTCTTTTGGGAACTGTATTGAGCTCTATGCTCTTGATTTGTCAAGGAATAATATCATTGGGTTGATTCCAGGGAGATTTTTGAGTTGCAGAAACTTAGCAAGCTTCCGTTGCTTGGCAACTAGCTATCTTCCAAAAAACATGGCAAATTGTTAGACTTTGGTGAGGTTGAGACTTGGAGAGAACCGGTTCTCTGGCCAGATTCCTAAATAGAAAGCGATTGGGTCATAGAGGAAGCGATTGGTGCTCCGCCACCGTGTGGTTGTAGGTTAGGGTTATGGAATTGGATTCCAAGCAGTGTGTGCAAGCTTCCAGTGTGTAGTACACAACAATCTAGTTTATGGGTCGGGTCTCGTGGAGAAGAGGAAGATGAAGATTGTGGGTAGAGGAGGAGGAGTTCCGGCCAGATATGATTTTGGGAGAACTAATTTTCGGCCAGAGATTTTTGGTAGTGATTAGAGATTTGGTTTGGGAAATTAGGCTGGGTAGGTAATTGGGTTGAGTGTTGGGTTGGTTTTGGATAAAAAGAGAGCTGACATGGCAACTTTAATAACGTGGCTACCCATGTGGCGAGTCCACATAGACAGATGGAATTATGGATGTCCGTAGCTAATAGTGACCTCTCAGATAATCAGTCAAAGTTCAGTGATGGCTAGGAATTTTTTTAAAGTTAATGATCACTAGGTTATTCGGCCAAAGTTTAGTGATCATTTAAGTAACCAACCCACATACACGCAAGGTTTGAGTTAAAATATGCTCTAATTGATTACATCATTCATGAATTTAAGATAGGTGACACGCATACGTCTGAATTACAACTAACATATACATAAGTATGTATTAATAGAAACATATGTATGAATTATGAATAGACATACGCGCAAGGTTTGAGTTAAAATACTCTAATTGTGCATCATGTATGAACTCAGGACATGTTACACAGCTTCTGAATACCAACAATGCATCTTAACAATGAGTTCATTGCACAAACACATGTATTAATTACAACAAACGTATGGACTAGCAGACATATGGTATACATACGTCCGAATGATAACAATACGTCAAAGTTACAAACATCTGTCTCAAAAGCTTTGGAATAACCTGTCAAAGTTACATATATACGTCTGAATGCTAACAGTGCGTCAACGTTACGTAGATGTTTGTATGTATTGATAAACACATATATATAATTAAAAATAGACATACGCACAAGGTTTGAGTTAAAATGCTCTAATTGATTGCATCATGTATGAACTTAAGACATGTGACACTCATACGTCTGATTCAGAACACATTCCATTTTTAGAGAAGAGCCACGACTTGGAGAGGGTTTAGAGCATATTTTGGAGGTGCCGGAAGACGCTCGGAGCATAGGATTTGAAGATTTTCAAAATCAAAGAAACTCGGAATCATCGAAATTAGATTTTACCGTTTCTTTCTGTTCTTCCTTCTTAAGATGAATTCTCTTGTGGTTTTTTATTCTTGTTTGTCAGATATGAGTAGCTAAACTCTTCTAGTTTAGATTAGATGAACCCTAAGTGACCCGGGGCTTTAAAGCGGTCACGGGTCGGCGCTAATTAGATTTCAATTCAGACTTTCTCTTATTCGTGTTTAATTCATTCTTAAAATCCGTTTCATTTCTACCCTGATCACCTAGATTAGATTCTCGTTAGAATAAAGGATAATTGGCGAACGTCCGCCTTGTTCTAGAACATCGAATTAAACAGTTAACATATTCAATGGAATCATTCCTCTCGTAGGAACTATTTAGGGTTAATCCATTTCAAGAGTAGCTCATAAATCAATTTAAGTGCACCAATTAGTTATCTGCTGCAGAAGTGAACGCACAGACGGTTTAATCTTTGTAGCTAGTTCAATAGTAGCGAATGTTCGTGAACTAAGACTTAAGGGTAAAGAGCTATGGCGGTGATTAAGAACTTTTTGAATTAGGATTTAAAAGTCGCAGGTTTTGTGATTGTCAATGCCATGGTTAATCTTAGGGGGATTCGAGTCTAAGCTATCGTCTCTTTAATTGAAAGAAACTCAATCAATCAATTTGTTTCTTAATTCAATTTCATTTTCCTCCTGCTTAATAGTTTAGAAGTCGGGGAACTCACACCACGCAACTTGATTTTAACCTGAATACTTGTTAACTTCTTTTAGTAAATAATTAGAAGAAACCCCATGGAATCCGATCTATCCTACCTGAGGTGTTAACTTTTTTGGTACTTAAACGTTTTGGGCGGATTTCATTTTGGTACACATCGTTCCAAAAATTTTATTTCAGTAATTAACGTTTCAGAAAATCTCAAAATGGTTTTCCATCCAATTCCATCAAAATTTTCTGTTAAGTGCTGACGTGGCAGCTGAGTCACACATCCCAGTCAGCTAAAATATTAATAAAATAATAATTTTTATTATTTGAATATTAAAAATTATTTTTTATTAAAATAATTATTTTTTAATTATTAAAAAAACATTTTTTTTCCCAAAAAATTTCTCTCCTCCTCTTCTCTCTCCTCTCACCTCAAAAATACATATCTAAACGTTTTCACGGGTTTCAATACTCAATGTTTCACCACTTTTTCATTTTGGTAATTTTTGTTTGTAGATCTAAATTTGTTGATACTTTTGTTTGTAGATCTAAGTTTTTTGGTATATTTTCCACCTCCGACCCTCCTTCTCTATTCCTCCCCTTCTTTCCTATACTTCCTCCTCCTTTCGTCTCTCCTCTCTCCCTTCTCCCCATGCTTCCTCCTACTTCCTCCTTCACCTCTCCTCTCTCCCTTCTGCCCTCTGCTTTCTCTTACCTCCTCCTCCCTCTTTTTCATTTCCTCTACTTCCACCTCTGCTTCCCTCCGCCTTTCCTCTATCCTTCCTTCCCCCCTCCTCCTCCTAAAAAAATAGATATGAGTTTCTAAGGAAGGAGGAAGAGAGTAGAGAGGACATGCAGAGGAAGATAGAGAAAAAACAGAGGGAAGGGGAAGAGATCAGGAGAGGCAGAGGAGATGTAGGAGGAAGCAGAGGAGAGACGAATGGAGAAAGTAGGAGGAAGTAGGAGGAAGCATAGGGAGAAGGATGTGAGAAGAGGTGGATGGAGGAGGAAGTATAGGAAAGAATGGAGGAATAGAGAAGGAGGGTCGGAGGTGGAAAACATACTAAATAACTTAGATCTACAAACAAAAAACTACCAAAATGAAAAAGTGGCGAAACGTTGAGTACTAAAATCTGAAACATTTAGATATGTATTATCTAGGTGAGAGGAGAGAGAAGAGGAGGAGAGAAAAAACAATTGGGAAAAAACATTTTTTTAAAAAGTTTAAAAATTTAATTATTTTAATAAAAACTTAAATTTTAGTATTAAAATAATAAAATTATTTTTTTATTAATATTTAAGCTGACTGTGATGCGTGACTCAGCTGCCACGTCATCACTTAACATAAAATTTGGACGAAACTGGACGGAAATACCATTTCGAGATTTTCTGAAACGTTAATGACTTAAATAAAATTTTTGTAACGATGTGTACCAAAATGAGATTTAGTCCAAGCGTTAAGTACCAACAAAGTTAACACCTCATCCTACCTTTGTGAGATAGTTATTTGATACCCTGTTTACATGTTATCAATCCAGTTCCTCCAACTACCACCCATGTCGTCCCTCTTCTCTTTCCTCTGCCAACACCACATTTTCCGCCTCGACACTCTAGATCTCGAAAACTCCAGCGTATTATTAAAGTTAGGTAGATGACGTTAAATGGCGACTCAGTAAATTTTTCAAAGGGGATTATGAAACCCGAGCTTCCCCACCACCCTGGCATGTTCTAAGGGTCTTCAGTCAACGAACGTGGAAACACACACACTCCACTGCCACCAGCAGCGACGGGGCGAGTGGTGGATGGCGGATAGGGCCTTCAGTCAACGAACGTGGAACACAAACACTCCACCGCCACCAGCAGCGACAGGGCGAGTGGTGGATGCGGATCTAAGGTTGCTGTACGTACAAAGAAAGAGCAACCCAAGGCTAGCTGTTGTAAGAGTGGTGAGGAATTGGGGAGACGAAAGCTAGAAGGAAAACTGCGAGAATGAAAAATGAGTATCCTGCAAAGCATCATGACTCCTCGGTTTTTTCTCAGGGAGTTCTCTGTGCATAGCATCATGTCTAATATTGATTCGGTCTGCGGGAATTGGGGAGTGGTTTTGGTTAACCTAACAGTAACAGGTAATGAAGATATGAAACTCTGAACTTAGTGGGCTACGGACTCCATGTCTTAATATTCATACTTATAACCTAAAAAATTTACATAAGAGAACCAAAAAAATGGAGGGGGAGGCTACAAGCAAAAATCAAGGCTCATCATCAACAGTAGAAATGGTTCTTTTTATGGAGGGTTTGGCCTTGCGAAGATGGCCAATGCTATTAACAAGATCTTTACGTATACAAACAGGGAACATGTTGATGTCTTTCAGCACTTTCAGTCGCCATAGAACGTACGGAAAGCTCAGTTGGTCTCTTGAAGTGAACCGCACGGCTTCATTGAACCAGATGCACATGAACAGATTGGTGACCGCTGTGTGCTCCTCACTATTATCGAGCTTCATTCAGAGCTGGGAACAGTAATGGGTTTAAAAGGAAACGTCATTTTGCAAGAGCTAGCTAGCGTTGCAATTGCAGCTGATTTGAAATTCTACAAGAAAGCACAGGAGGAAGATCTAATAAGTACCCTTTTTTTCCGTTAAATCTCTTGTCCTCAGGGGATACCATCTTTCTTATTTCTGAGTCATCTGCACCTCAACTTTTTTCTGGTCTGGGTTTGTGTTTATCGACTACTGCCTTGGCCTCATCATACACACTGCTGCGAGCTCCCCATGCTCTGAGATTGGGTAACACAGATTTGTTACGCCCAAAGGAGTGCTTCGAGAACACCTAGAGGGTCTCTCCTGAATTGAGACTTCGAGTCTACCCATATAGAGTACTTCGCATTTGGAAAGAGCCGATGTCCCAACATCTGTCAATGGGTGAAGGAAATTTAAGGACTAGTTCTGAACAACGAACTCCAAAATAAATAAAGATAAACCCCAAGACCAGAAAGTAATGCCCAATCAATTGAAGTTTTTCCATAAATTCAGACACCAATCAGCCAGCCATAAACTTTTTCGATCTGATCATGCCATTCAATCATCTCCTCCATCTTCCCTTTAAAAGAATCATATTTTAATTCTCAGGGTCTAATACTAGAAACCATGCTCATAATCATAAATTTGGAAAAATTTCATCCTTTATACAATCAATAGGAATTATCAATATATCAGTTTATCTTCAACTTCACCATCTCCTACTTGCTTCCCCAGTTCTTTCAATACTGCTAAACAAACACCGCTTTGATCCACAACAATAATCCACTTGAACGGGCATATAAAGCCTAGTACTATGCCATCTCTATACTCTGATGGTATTGTTTGTAGGTGAACAAAATTTCAACAGAAGATGTCACTCCCTTAACCCATCTATTTTCCATGACACGTGACCTTAACAACTCTTTAGGAATCAAAATGGTTCACTCATGCAGTTCCCAATCAATAGCTTCTAAGCATATCAATTGGAAACTGATACTTGCACGCCAACATAGTTTACTATTTTTCTTTCTTTTTCCTGTGAGCACCATCATAGTTACTTTTAGTTCTGCTGAACTAACAAAAAATAGAAATCGCAGAAGGGGGAAAAGAAATGAATGCCATTTGTTACCTAAACATCACACTGATTATACATGCAAGAAGCCACTGTAAGGAGTTTTAATACCTTTGGAATTTTACCATATAATCTTTGATTCCACAAACGGAAGATCCTCCACTAGCACAATGCGCCACTTCCCAACAAATTTATCCTTCCCAATCGTTTTCCCCCCCGCCGTCTCCTGAGCAGCCAGAGTAATATCATCCCAGAATGCAACATAGCAAACCTGCAAAAATTACAACCCAGTAAGCCTCACTAAGAGCTTGTAGATGCAGAACAGAGCGAAAAAAGAACCAAGAAAAGCTCAGCTATCTATTCAAGGATGACAGACCTTACGTGCTGTTTGCATTTGACATTCCAATGGGTTGGGTAAAGATCATCCCCACCACCGAAGGCGCAAGTAGAAACTACCACTTTGCAACTGTCCATGTAACTCTTATCCGTTTCAGAAATCCTAAACCCTCCATTTCCACTGTAAAATCCACAATGTACCGCCGCATCCTGGTTCACCATAAAACTTTTGTCTTATCTTCAAGACTCGGGTATCCAGTGAACAGGATTGAACTTGATTTCGCTTTGACCTGCGAGTTGCGTTTGCCGCATCTGGCACATCTTTGTCTGACAAGTAGATAACATTTTGAACAGGACTCTCGATCCCACCACCACTAGAAATATCCAGAAGTTCAAGTTCATCTGATGGTAAGAGTTTCAGGCAAGCTGATGAAATCCAAACAGATGAGATTAGTCATGAACTCACAAGAGTACAGAGAAAAGGGGAACGGAAAGTGGAACAAAGAAGAGGTCAGATTAAAACTACTTACGTTCCCTCACGCCGTCAAAACCCTTCGGGTAGACGGATCCATTCGATTCAAATTGGGATGAAAGGCTTCGCCGATTTCTTGAATACTGGATCGAGCTCCGGATCCACTTCCGTACCCTGAGCCGCGAACAAATCGAGATCATCGTCATCCACGGGATCCGCTGGCGGTTCTTTGCAATTTTGGAGGTTTCGTAGCAGAGCAGAACAACGGCGGGGATGAAGATCAATAGCGCCCAGTACCTCACCAGAAACCTAAAGAAACGTTTAGGGAAATCGTGTTTGACGCGGTAGAAGAGCGGCTTCTTGCGCTTCCTCCGAACTCTGGCGCGTTTCCGACTGAGCTCGTCTGATTCGTCGTCGGAGATGGAATCGCGATACACTGTTTGCTGCCGTACATTTAAAGGAGACGACATCGAGCGAGAGTAATCCGTCGGAAGCGGCTAAAATTTACTAGGAATTGGAGTCCTATTCAGTCGACGTCACCGACGAGTCGCTCGGGCTGCGAGAAACGATTTTTTGTCGGTTGATGCTTTTCCTCCCCAGGTTCCTCGAGAGTGAGAGATGAAAGTGAAAGCAGAGATGGAATCATGGAATGGCAGCTCGAGCATCAATGTACAAAACTAATTTCCCGTTTCTTCTTTAAAATTTTGTTTGTATTTCACAGTTTACTATGGCAGAATATCCAAAAGTGGCAGAGTCTTTGGGTCATCTAACTCAAATTTGCATAATATAATTTGAGCTAATAACCTTGTATGTCACGACTATTGCAATATTACTCACGTATATACTCGAAGCTTACTGTCGGACGTCACCAACTTATTAAATTCCGAGTTTCAAATAACACGCCCGTCCAATTTTTTTTTTGGGTTTTCCGTGGACACGGGTGCAAACGGAGTTTGCTGACTCAGCCGAATTGCCTCGTCACATGCTGACTCACTCGTGACTAGATTTCACTACTGAGGACTTTTTTTGGAAAAAATACGAAAATAAATGTCTTATCTACAACTAGCTACCTTCCCCAGCTGCTCCACCCCAGGCTCCGAAGCCGCCTCAATCACGGCCGCAAGACATATCGTCACTCCGATCTGTTGAGCTTCAAACTCTAATTCCTAGGGGCATATCGTCGTCCGCGCATTAGCGGCTATAGCGATGCTCTTCTCCTTGGTTGTATAACGGCGTCGTTCGGTGCGATTTGCCCTGGGCCCATTTCGGATCGGCTATTCTGCTAGGGTTTCTGTGGATTCCAGAGCGCAGCTCCTCGCCGGAAACTGCCTCACCAGAATCAGCATCGCGTGTGAAGTGGACTCAAATAAACCCCCACCCCCCCATCTCGCGGTGAAAAGCCTCGATTTTGATCCGAAACTGCAGCATAAACCCTGTATTCGCTGTCTCGAATAAGTTATTCCCATTCGATCAGATCTATTTTTTATGGACGGAGCTTGAGCTTCGATTCGGTGGCTAGATTCCTTGTGAGCAAACCAGCACGGGAAACTTTTTTAAAAATTTCAGTAATCTCCTACCTCCAAGACGTCACCCTCCTCCTCTCCAAATTTCCGGAAAACGTTCCAAAACAGACTCCCCAACATCACCGAAACCTTTGGTTTTTCCGGGACATGGTTTCCTCTCCATCCTCGTCGCCTATTTACAAACCTGGCCGGACCCGTTTTCATTTTCGTTTTAAAACATCTTTCCCGAAAGTTTGCTCAGTCCAGCACGCCCCATTCTGCCTCAATCACTTCCCGGTGAATCCCCTACAGGGGCCCTCCCGGAGCAAACGTTTGGGTTCGAGAAGAAACCAAAGGCACAGTGGACATTTCCTGCCCATCATGGATGGATTGGTTCCAGGGCGGATTACAGTTCCAGCTGGAGTCTGTTCCCCAGGCTGCCCGATGCCAGCTGAGGAAAGTCCCCGCCGGTGGTTCAAGATCTATGCAATAGCATATTCTAAAAGGGGATTTGGGGACCCCTTTGCTTTGTTCTTTTCCAAAACCTTCTGTTATGATTATATATTTCTGGGTAAATTTGGCCCCTATCAATGATGGTGCTCTACGCTCTTCCAATCTAAAAACTTTTTTTTTTTATAGCTGAAATTTCAGATTCAGGGTAAAGCTTCAGTTGATCTTTTTGCTCAGCTATGTTCAGGGCTCATGATTCATGAGTTCTCCCATCCTTTACAGGTGGGAGAAAACAAGAGAAACAACTGTGCCTTTTCAAGTATAAAAATCAAACTTTTTGTGGGTTAAGCCTTTGCCCCGGGGCTTTGGGTTTTTTGCCACATAACCACGAAATGGCCACGTCAGTTAAATGGACGTCGATGGAAAACCCAAAAATTGGACTGGCGTGTTATTTGAAACATTCGGAATTCAATAGTTGGTGATCGCCGGGCAGATAGGCTATACGTGGTATATACGCGAGTAATATCACAATAGTTCGTGACATTTGAGGGTATTAGGCCATATAATTTTTAATCATTTTGTTTACCAATGCGGCAATGCCTGTCTCTATTCAGTTTCCATCCATTAGTTTGACGGACCGTTAGTCCGTTATCATATAAACGTTCAAATGTCATGGTGCTTTAGTGGCATATGAAGTGGCAAAATAAACTTCTAGTTGGCAATATAATCTGCTGAATCTGTGACCTCTCTCCGGCGGATTATCGACGGCTTTATCCCCTCGATCATCTTGTTTGTTTCTCTTCTACGGGGAGTTCCAGCATCGATTTTCAGCCATGGCTCTATGGAGAGCTCGATCAGCTTCGTCTTCACTCTTCAGTAGGTTTTCTGCAACCTTTGAATCGCTCCTCCTTCCGCCGCAGTTAATTGGCAGCAGCATTGCTCTACGCTATTTTTCCATCTCTGCGGCAGATGCAGTAGCCGATGCGCCGCACTGAAGGAAAAGGCGAAGATCGAGTTCCTCCAACCTCGACATCAACTCGCAAACGGTAGCAACATGCCGCTCATCTAATGAGAATCGCACCATAATCCACAACATCGAGATGCGCCCTGGCCAAGGTGGCAAAACTAGTCCGAGCTGCAGGGACATGTGCCAAGATCATGAAGGAGCCGACGAACAGTAACTCTTACTGCGTGATCAAGCTTCCCCTCTATGTTGAGAAAAGTCATCGGATTTCCAGCTGCAGGGCGACAGTAGGAGTGGTGTCGAATGCTAGCCACGAGGACAAGAAGCTTAGGAAGGTCGGCCATAGCCGGTGGTTTGGGGAGACGTCCCGTGGTCTCGATGAGGTGGCGATGACCCGGTGGATCACCCTCACGGTGGTGGTGAAGGTAAGAGCAAGAGTAGGGTAAGTTTGGCGGGTGTTTGAGGTCACCCTAGGGAAGCCGACCAAGTCTGGGTACAAGACTGGTCCGCTCAAGCGCACAGAAGTAAGATTGTTAATCACAATGTACTTTGGTTTGATGCAAATTTGAAGTGTTTGAGGTTTTAACAAGTAGGATCATCAATGATGTTTTTGCTGCTGCGTACGTAATTAACGTTTGTTAGACTTTGTTTCGAGCTCCGAGCCGAGCTCGAGTCAAAAAATAATTTTTGAGCTGAAATCGAGTTAGTCGACAGCTCGACTCGAGTTAATGAAGGGTTTGACTCTAGTTGACTGAGTCGACTCGGGTTGTAGTCTAGATACAGGCATGCAGCCCACAGAAACTCAATATCTTTAAAACAAGATATTATTGAACATTACTTTTACATACCCTTAGTTCATAGAATTGTCAATTTGGTACTTATTTGTTGGTAAAAGCTCAATTTGGCACTTGAGTCCTTATCATGACATTATCCACTTTTATTTCTTTCAAGTAAAAATACCAATTTATAACGTCAATAAATCAATTTATATCGAGATATCGACTCTGCTGAGGGAGTCGAGAAGACTGCCACCCGCTGTTAAGTTGTTGAAGAGATCAAAAAACCTTTTTCAAATTCGTAAGTCTTCTTTTTTCTTGACTTGTTCCTCCTTCGGGAGAAGCAGTTCGTGAGAATTCTATATTCATATAAAATTTAAATAAGGTTTGGCCTCAAACCTTTACCGATAATCAGGAACTATTGTCCGCTAGTCCTCTCATATGGGTGTAATTTGGTTACGTTGAGAATAATTTTTTGATTTTTGTACCCAATTTCCTGTTAGTCAAAACAGTTCTCCAATTTGTTTTTTATGAATCGGAGCTTGGGTTCTTTAGGACTGTTGCCTAGGTTGCTCACCGTTTCAGGACCTACCCTGTCCTTTTGCTTCTAACCTGCAATTATATTTGGGATTTGGAGAGTTGTAGCTGATCATTTGAGCAATTTAATCACTATAATAGCTCTGAGTTTGTTTCTTGACTGTAAAATTGGTTCCTTAAAAAAAGTTCTAAATTCCTTGAAGGTTTTTAGTCTGGCCTCTAATTCAGGAGTAAGATTGCTTGCACAAGGATCCAGATTAACAAAATCAGGTTTCTTTGTGTGCCTGAATCGTATTGTTGAATTGAAGATTTTCTCCGATTCCGGTAAGGTGTTCCGGCGATGGAATAATCAGTATTAATTTCTGAATTTATAGTATTAATGAAGGTGATAACGCATGCTTAATTTTCTTAATTATACCTTTTGACTCCTATACTTAAATCTCGGCTATTTTTAAAGATTATACAACATTTCTATTTTGATGGACGTGATTATATCACCTTGATTTTATTTAGGATGCAGCTGTAAACGGGGTTAAATAGGATTGATTGATTCATATCTCCTGTGATTTAGACAATTCTTCTAATTATAATTGATTAATTTGATTTTGCCTTTGATTGATAAATGTTTAATGGGTGATTACTTTTATCACCATATTCATTACTCAATCATTTTTGTTTAAAATTGGGGACACAATTTGGTCACGTTAATTTTAAATTGGACAGCCTAATAAATGTGATGCTTTGAACCAATTTTATTGATTTTGATTTTAAATGTGATGCTTTGAACCAACCTTACGCAACATAGTTTCTTTATGCATTAATTTAACTCGTTTTACAGTTCAAAATGAAATCAAGGACTTAGCCTAAGGGTATAGGTTATTTTTTAAAAAAAACGTAATGCTGAGGAAGAAGAGGTTTTTGACAAAGAAGATTAAGGAATGAAGGTGTGGATGGGCCTGCTGACACAGTAACAAACAGAAGGTTTCTTGCTGCATAATAAGTGTCAAATTCCAGTTTAGGGCCAAACTGATGGTGAAGGAGGCATTTAGTGTTGTTTGTTTGATAGTTTGGCTTAAATTGGCTTATTTTGAATAATGGTCTTTGCTTAATATCGTTGACTCTCAGTCTTGTTTGATGGATCTACTTTTCTTTTGATTTTTCTTCTCCTCGCCTTCATCTCAGTTTGATCATAGCTCATTCCAACTGGCTCATGTGGTGAATGCTACGGAAAGGAAGACTTAGGGTGCTTCTTAACCCCTAAACATTTTTTCCCCGAATACTCAGAAAGGTCCTTAATAGGCTACCAAAGTAACATTATTAATCTTTCATGTATCAAGGTCCTCAGTGTCTAAATACAAAATCGAAGCTCATCCGCCTTTCAATTAGCAGATCCCTATGGGTTGAACGTTCATTGTTAGTATGCAATTTTTTTCCTCGAAATCAGTGTCTCTCCTATAAGACTTACCCTATGTAATTGTTTTTTCATCCTCAACTGAACACACACCCTAATTTCAACAAATATTCATAGGTTTTAAATCATACAAGATTAATGAAGGGCCTTTTAGTTGATAGAATCGGGTTTCCCTTCCCGATCGAGAAATTGACCCAATATTTGCTTTTTAATAATATCATTAGACTGAAAACTAAATCTTAAGCCCATTAACCAATGAAAAGAAAATTGAAGAACATTTTAAAAAAAAATCGGAAGTTTTTAATTGGCAAAATTACAAAACATTTTTCTTTTATAATAACAAATTTTTCTCTAACAAATTTTAAATTAAGGGTTTACAAAATTGTTTAGGTCTTCCTTTAATCCCAAAAACCCCACAACACCCACCCCCCACCCCCCACACCCCTTCCTTTTTTTTTTTCCCTTTTTTTTCTTTTCTTTTTTATTTTTAGTTAGGATGGTGCACACGATCTTTGGTCCCCCGTAAAGCCTACATATCCAGGTTTGTGATCTCTTTGTTCTGAGTTGTAAAACTTTCTGAGATGCCCTGTATTTGGTGTTTGTGGGTCGGTTGTGCAAAGGGGGACTTTGAAGGAGATGCAGAACTAGTTTTTGACGAAGCTGCTGGCCCGTCAAGTACTTTTGCCCAAACCCCGGAGGGAATATTGTAGAAGAAATTTTGCTGCTTGCAAAAAAAGGAAACTCCTGCTTGGGGTTCATGACGGTTTTGCCGTTCAGGTAACAGGGCCGCCTATTACTGGCCGCATTGGGCCCCGACTAACCTCCCAGGAATCAATGGAGGTAGACATGACTTTCCCGGGGAGGACTTGATGTTCCTTTTTTTTGTGAGACGTTGGTCTCTTTTGCAAGGAACTGTTATGCCAAAAAAAAAAAAAAATTCTAGTTGGATAAACTTTTTTGGGGGGGAAAAGTAGGAAAAATCATCTCCTTTTTTTTTATTCCCATTTATTGAAGTCTTCTCGCTACTTCCCTTTGTGTATAAAAATTAAAAATTTTTGGGGCGAATTTTGGGTTTCAATTGTAGCCCATTGATATGGCGTGTGCCTTTGGGTTTTTGTTCGGGTTGATTGGAATTTTTTGGGGGTTTCCCCTTGGGGACTACAACAAACTGGATACGAGGCAGATCCGGAGGCGTATAATATATTTGCCTCTAAAACTTTACTTTTAAAAAAAAATACTATATGTCTCTATAATGCAAATTCTGCCTTTAATTGTATTTTATTTTATTTAGTTAAGTTAATAAGTATTTTTTTTATGTTTTAGAGGGCAAATAATTCATAATTCCCTTTTATAAGTTTAGGATTAAATTTTTAAGGCAGATAATTTAAAAATTGCCCTAAAGTTATACGAAAAATTCCTTTGGGGGGAAATAATTTTAACTGCCTTAAAAAGTTATAAAAAAATTTCCCTTTTTGTGCGGATAATTTTAATTGCCTCTTAAGTCTTTTGTTTTTAACAAAAAATCTTTTAGAGAAAAAAAATTTATAACGCCTTATAGGTTGTAGTTTAATTTTTTTTAAAAGAGGCAGACAATTTATAATACCCCCATATTTGTATATTAGTTGAGATAGTAACTTTTAAAAAATTTAAAGGTAATAACTTGTAAATAGTTTTTTTGTTAAAAAAACGTTAGATAATATAAACCCCTAAAAACCTCTATAATAGCATTTTATTTTTTTTTTTTTTATGCCACGTTACTAAAACCCCACTTCCAAATTCCCTCCCCACATTCTTTTCATTTCACAAAAAAGACTTCCCCCCAATTAATTTTTTTTTTCTTTTTTAACTTTTTAAATTTTAATTCCCACTTTCTTTATAACCCCTCATCATGGAGAAAAAACAAAAATATTTGAAAAATAGTCCAACTCCTTTTCATATTAAAAATGAAAAATAAAAATAACCCTTTCTAATCTTCTTCGTATTAAAAATGTATATGATTTGTTTTACATTTTAGTGTAGAAAATAATAAGAAGGAATTTATTTTATTTTATTTTTATTTTTATTTTCAATATTCATACTTTTTATTAAGAAAAAAAAATAATATAAGTTCTGTAAACTAAAAACCCGGGTTCACTAAGGTTCATCTAATTTGTAACCCAAATTTTTACTAAAATTTTTTATGATTATTAAAATCCATGTAAGAAAATTTATAAATTTTTAATATATGGTATGAGGCCATTTTAAAATTTTATGATCCCATTTACATAATTTATTATTTTTTTTTTATCAAAATTTTTCTCCTTATCATGGAAAATTGATTACTATATTTCTTAAATATATTTAATCAATAATGAAAAAAATACGAAAACGGGGTTCTACTAAGGTTATAGAGTTCCGAAAACCGTTGGTTCATTAAAATGAAAAAAAAAATTTAAACAAATCTTTTTTTATTTTTTATAAATGGGGATAATAAAAAAATAAAAAGAGTGTGAGAAAGGGTTCTCTAAAGTTCATATGAGTTTCAAAACCCTGTAAGGGGCAGATATAATTTCATTAAGGTATGAGAAGGGTTAAAATTCATAATCCCATTTATCAAATTTTTTAGTTTTTTTATCATTTTGTTCTATTTTTATGAAAAAAATATTGATTATTTGTTTTTTTAATAGAGTTCAAATCAATGATAAAAAAGATTATGAAAAAAAATTTTTACTAAGGTTTTATAAGTTTTCGAAATGTCAGTTCATTAAAAGAAATTTTAGGGAAAAAAAATTTAAAATAAAAATATGAAACGGGACCAATAAAAAAAAAAGGTATGAGAATCGTTTCAAAAGGTTCATATGGTTTTTAAAAAATTTAAAGGACTGATATAATTTTTAAGATTCACATGATTTATAAAATTGTCAAGAATGTATGATGTCCTTTATGATATGATAGGCATGCCTTTACCTTTACACACAATATGCAATCTACACATCTAAACTTTTCATACAAGTTACAATTTATATAACCCTTTATACAATATTTTTTAAAAATGACATTCTACGGGACAAAATTTTCCCCCCCATTAACGATTACATAATCTAACGATTAAAATTTTTTTAAGTAAAATTAAAAACATTAAAAAAATTTAAATGAAAAAAGGCTAAAGGCCAGTTGAAATAAGAATAAAGAGTTAAAAAAAATTTGTTTGATATCAACCCCCGGCCCAAAAGGGGGGGTGATTAAATTTGTATAAGAATGATATATATAATAAACTCAAAAAATTTTTTTTCTAATAAGGTAAGAATTTTTGTTTTATTTTTTCAATTTTAATTTTTTTTTCTTGGGGAAAATTTCTCCATATATTGAGTTTTATAATTTAATTTAAAAATACCAAAAAAAAACAGTAAGTGCCTTGAACCAAAGGGGAAGAACTAAGAACTTACAATCCCTAATACAAAAGAGTAGAAAAAAATATATTAAATAGTGAAAGAGTTAATAGAGGAAAATATTTGGTTGGAATAAATTCTTTTTAAAAAAATATTATGTGCCCCTAAAAAATATTTTCAGCAACAAAATAAATGCATCAAAAGGGGGCTAAGAGATTAATAAAGTTGTTTAAAGTTCAATTCCAACAATTAAAATTTCCATGATTCTTCCTTATGGCAGATAAAATGTGCCACAGTATTTGCCTCAAAAAACATTTTGCGAAGGAGCATTGGTGGCACTTAAACTATTTGCCTTTAAAAAATCTATAGAGGCAGAAAAAAGTCTTTTAGAGGCACAAAAATGCCCAAACCAATTTTTTTTGTAGTGTTGAGAAAGCGGAAATCACCCGTGAAACCCTTTTATCTATCTCGATCGACAAGCCCGCGAGTTGAGTATTTCAACAAGAGGATATAAAAGGACGCAACAAAATTTTTTGGTGCAACTGCATTTGTGCTCGCAAAGGCGTCGGGGCTTGTTGAATCACCACATTTTGTTTCCCCCCAAAAACCCCAAATCGAGAGCCCCTTGATTTCACATTTGCCATGGGGAGGGGAAAAAGGGGATTCCCCCGTTTGGAGGATATGTTTCGATGACCGGAAGAAGAAGAGAAAAGTCGAAGGGCTTGGTCAAAGGGGGGGGATAATGTAATTAGGGTTTTACCCCTACCCGGGGTATGTTTTAAAGTCAAAGTCTATTGGACGAAAAAAAAAAATCTCAACATTTTTTAAACAAGATGTGCCCTGGAAACCCAGCATGCCCACCCCTGGCGCATTCGAAAACCCCCTGGTCTAAAATATTTAAACCCCTTGTTACTAATTTTTTGGAAGAATATATGTACATATGCACTAGAAAGGTAAAAAAGCATGAAACTAAACCCCCCCAGGGACGAATTTTAACCCGCACCCTCGCAACCATGTCATCCCCCCTCCACAAAAATATTTTATTGTTCTATTCCCCCTAGAATTATCTCTGCCCAAAACCATCCCAAAATAAAAATCGTGGAAAATCTTTTTTTTTTTTTTCTGTGTTTGGCCCCTTTTAAAATTTTGGTCTTTTCGGCGGCGGGCAAAAACCCTTTCGAACCCCCGCACGATCTGATCGCGGTGGGGGGAGAGTTGTCTGGCGCGAGCCCGGTGCCCAAAGCGACTGTCAGCTAGGGGGCCCCCACTATTTTAATTCTTTAAAAGCCTTTAAAAAAAAAATTAAAAAAAATTAAATAAAAAAGCGGGGGGTATACGTAACCGTATACCCCACCCCGTATAGGGAACGAGGTTTTTTTGAAATTTTAAATTTTTTTTTTTTTGAATTAAAAAGAAACTGAAGGGAGGGTTTTCCCTCCCCCCAAATTTTAAACCCGCCAAAACATTTTTTCGTGCAATCTTCGATCCCCAATCTCGAACTCCCTTTCCCTTCTTCCGTTATCTGGGGTTCCAATTCCCCCCCGGGTGACTTTCGTCGGCAAAGTTTGGGTGTTGTCTTAAAAAAACCTGGGGTTTTTCAATTCCCCCGACGGCCCAGTTTTAAAGTTGTCTTCCCCTCACCAATGGCGAAGGGCAAAAACAGGGCAATGGAAAAGGTCCGACCCGGCTGCAGCAAAAGAGAAAAAGGGAAGTTCCCCCCTGCCTTTGGCTAACTTTTTCTATACTTGGGCCTTACCCTAATCTAACTTTTCATTGTACAATATTGTATTCGAATGAAAAAGCTTCGTTTTTTGGGACAGAGCAAGAGGCCTTTGGGAGGACGACGAGGCAGCAAAGGGAAACCAAAACCCTGAAAATAAATGCTTATTCGTTGCAAAACGAATCACTTGTTGTCCATGAAACACAAAAAACGAGGCTTTGAGAATGGGGCAAAAACCGTCAAGCAGTTTTTTTTGTATGATTTCTCAAATTTCACGGACTGATGGGGGGCCAGGTCTCCCCGGGGGGGGACAAGGGGCTAGTGGCCATGCTTATTTATTCGTTTGACATGGTGGGGAAAAAAAGTTCAGGGTAGGGGCGGTTGTTGAGTTTTGGGGGCCTCCGATGTCGGTCAAAAATTTTTGCCTACCGACCCAGGGGAAGAGAGTCAAAAACCCCCAAAATCTAAAGGACCCAAGGCAATAGTAAAAATGAGGTCAAACTTGGACTCCGCACACTGAATCGAAACTAAAAACAAAAGACACGAGGGCCCTTTTACGCCTTTCTTGACGATACAATAGATCCCAAAGCATACGGGCCCAAACTGTACATACTGAAATTGGGGTTGGGTGAGCTGTTGGGGGGTGGGCAGCAAATTTCCCCAGTGAGCCTGGGGTACGCCAGTAACCCCCTTTTTCCCGGGAACCCTTTGCCAAAAGGGAAAAATTTCTGATTTACACTTTATTTGAAAAGTGATTTTCAGCCCCATTTAAGTGACTTTTTATGCCCCTTTGATGCCATTCTGATGATATTTGGTGAAAATGTGTTTTTATGTAATTTTAAAGGGTCCCCCAGTGCGTATATTTCCATTTATTGGGGTTTTTTTTTTTTTTAAACCCTTTTTTTAGCTTTTTTTGTTGAGCCTTCCCCCTTAAACCAACCCTTTTAGAGGAACCCCTCTCAAAGAAATCCCGCGCTTCAAACGGGACCCCAAAACGAGTTCAAAACGGGGTGGGAATTTATCAAAACAAGTTTTTGGGGTTTTCCCCGGGGTTTTTAACTAAAAGTTTTCCCCGGGGGAAAAACTGGTGAAGTTTTCGGGGGGAAAATTTCCCTTTAAAAAAGGGGGGCAAGGAAAACCCTAATTTTTTAGCCTTTTTTTCCCAAATTGTAAAGGGTTTTTCCCCGGGGTTATATATAGAAATTTTTTTTGCCCGATTGAATAACCCCGAATTTTTTTGGGTGATTAGCCACGCCCCTTTGGGGGCGATAGATAGAGTTTAGAGAGTTCGAAGATCCGTTTGGGGAGATCGTGACGCCATCCTTTTCCCCCTCTGAAGCTTGGAGCTTAAAAATTGAAGGCCAGAAGATCGAAGCTTCGCCAGAGGTCGTCAAATTAGGTTTTTTCCCTTTTATTGTTTTTTTTTCCTCGGGAGATGATTTCCTTTGTTGCCTTTTTTATTCTTCCCGTTATCGTTATGAGTAGCTGAACCTTTGTAGAGCTTTAAAAAAATGAAACCCCAAGTGACCCAGGGCTTTAAAAGCGGGCACGGATTGGCGGTAATTAGATTCGAAGTTCAATCAATTTCTCTTGCATGGTTGTTTTGTTTTTTCCCCTGTTTATGTTTTCTTTTTGGTTGACGCCCAGATTAGGTTTTTTTCAAGTTAGGGTTAGTCCCCCAAATGTTGTCCCCTAGCCCCCTTTCCCGGGTTTGGCGCTTAAAAAATTGTCTTTTCCCTTTATCCCCCTAGTTGAGATTCTTGTTTAAACTGAGGATAGAAAAGGGGAACGGCCCCGCCTCTCTTTAAAAAATCAATTCCCAAACCAAAATTTAAACCCATTCATTTTTGGGGTGTGCCTTTCCCTAGAAACCAAATTGGGTTTAAACCCTTGCAAGAGTAACCATAAAT